>CM073773.1:100011927-100538766 GCA_037158775.1 Hetaerina titia | reverse complement strand
GTATTTTTAAAGTCATAATGCCCACTTCAACTCCCAGATGTCGCCATCATCGGGCTCGCCACCTGATTTCGCTGCAGGTGTACAACACCGCGGGGGTTGTGAACGCGAGGGGCGAGAGGGTGGGTGGACGGTGCTAATTAATTACACGCCGCTCTGGAGGGAGGGGAAGCGAGGAGGGTCCCACGCGCCCGGCCACAGCGGGCTGGTTTTGGCACATGCCACAAATCCTCACGCAATTCGTTCAGCCTGGTGTGCCCTGATTGTCAACCCGAAAGGCAGTCGCTGCTCTGTACATCGCCACCCCGAATGGGCACTCGATTAGACGGATATTCAATCGTTGCAGGATCAAGGTCGTGTACATAGATACCTCTGGGATGACCGCAGAAATCAATATGAACAGTTGTTTGATCGTCGAGGGTCAACTCATGACACGAAACCAGAAAAAACGAGCAAAATTCACACAAATTAACAGGGCGCTCGCAACGGGGAGGGGGGTTCTAAATCCTTTTTCTGTAAGAATGCCCGAAGATCTGGAACCCGAAAACTTACTTCGCTCGGACGATGCCGTTAGCGCACAGAGGTATCATCGGGAACCGAACCCTTCCCCTCCGGTCTATAGTCTATTCACTGGCCCCTAACTCGGTGATAAAAGATTGGAAAACTTCTTAAACATAATATCAAGGACATGACTGTAGTTACACCCGCTCCTTAGCACATGAAGCATTTTCAGATACGAGGATTGAATTGCAAACATTGTGGATTTCACGAAAAATTGTTGGTTACGTGACAACCGCTTCCATTAAGGGTGACATCATTAGTAATAAATATTTATTCCAATTAATTTTTGACATTAAATTTCTGTGGTGAGAGTTCACAAATTTGAGTCTGAAACTATTTACGTATGTCATCAGATATATCTTAATTCTATGTTATTGGAATCGCATCTCGATTCAGGTAAAATGATTGTTGGTAACACCCGACATCGTCTAATGAATACCTTTGCTTTCTTATCGTAAAAGACTTACCGAGCAACGATAGCATAGTCGATACACATTGCATGAGTAACAAACACGGCAAAACTATGTGAATGTCCATCTCATCTCGTGTCGTCATGGTGATGATGCCGTCAATCATTCGAACAAATCGACGGAAATGGGAAGATTCACATATTGGGATATACACATAAACACATATACAGGTAGACATAATGGGATATCACAATTCATGTGATATTAGAATGCCATTAAATAATGTAGTGCCTAGACAGAATTGTTTTCTCTGCTTTTGTTTGTTTTTAAGTTTCACCTTCCATCCCTCGTCCCTCTCCGTGGGGAACCCTCCCGCTATCTGCAGCGTTGGGTTAAATTCCCTACCTGTGTCCTTGGGGGAGAGGAGACCGTTGTATGTTGCATGTCCATTTGGTAGTGAAGTTTCGCCTTCTTACTTGTCAAATTCTAGCTTGCATGTTATTGGATAAATTTCTTACTGCATCCTAAAGTGCAATTATTTGTTGGATGATATTATATATTATTGCATGCGTGTAGAATGAATAGGAGGTAGATATGCATTTGCACGCGTGTAAAATGATAGGATTTTTCTATGAATTTATGTACCCCTGTGGTTTTGGGTTTGCATGCATGTGTTGGTTTTGAATGTGGTTTTTTTCCACTTTTTTGGGTGGTGACCTAACACCCCCCGCCACGCGCCCTTGTGGTGGCTTGCGGGGTATTATTTTGATGTAGATGTATATGAATACGCCGGATTGCAACCCAATAATTCCAAGGAGCAGAAGCAAGACAACTAGCAGAAGAATAATCGACTTGGCGAGACGGTACGAAGTTATTTCAATCATTTCAAAAGGAAATGTCTTCTTGGTCGTCTTAAACCACAGAAATAACACGTTGATGCAAATTATCAGTGCATTCCGGTGAATTCGCCAGCTATCTCAGACAACCACTCCGGCTATTGATCATTATTCATAAATCGACCGATGGCAGTGTCATTATCGCAATTTACTTTTTGCGATTGCTTGCTGGAATGGGGTCATAATCCAACGGTCTATCTAAGGTTGGCATTAATAACACAGGCCTACAAAAAAAATTTTTTTTTGGTGCCGGGAATCTTTGTGATGATTTTAACTATATTTGTAGAGCTGAATCCAAATATGAAATCCGTTTTTATTTAGCAGCTCTACTTTTTTAGATATGGCACATCTTACGATTAGTTGTTTTAATATTTGATATATTCCGGAAAATAATTTTCAAAGTTAAATAAATCTATAAGTATACTAATTTATAACCACTCTGCGGTGTTACTTTTATTTTCAATAAACTGTCAATAAGTTTTAGGTATATTTCTATATTGTAGGCCAATGAGATAATTATTAATATTATATTCCCATATCATCATGTAGAAGATTTTTTTACGTAAATAACAACATATCTATATCTTGAAAACTATAGCTGATAGGAAAAAACTAGTGTCATAATTGGATTCAGCACCCCAATTGTTCTTTAAATCAGCATTAAAAGCTCCGGCACCAAAACCACTGTTGGCCTGTGTAATAATAACTATCGTCATTTTCTTTTCTTTCGCATTCTTTACATTGTCATTTTATTTCCCTTTGTCTCTCTTCCGCAATGAAGATTTTCCGCGAATGTTTTACACCTTTCGGAAAACCTTTTTACGCATGCGCATGTCAGCAGGATATCCATTGCATTTGGCGTCCCCGTGCGCCGAGATAGTTCCTCTCGGAAGCGAGCCAGTATTCAGCGAAAGACCACTTGCGAAATACCACTTCTCGCCAATACAATAGTTGGGCCGACCTTCACTACCCAACATTGGTCGCTTCTGCACGGCAATAATAATCGGTTGCAAATCGGTTGCCTCGCTTCTCTTCCTCAGATAAGGATTGAGTTAAAGAACACAATTCTGCTTACACATTAATTAACACAAATATGCGCTCTCCACTCGTGTATGGTTCGTAGACATACAGGGTTCGTCCGGAAAATAAGTGTACTGAGCTCAGGAAAAAAAATTTATTACACTTTTACATATCTTAAGCTAATATTCCTCAAAATAGGACCCTTGAGAGTCGATACACTTGTTCCAGCGGCGTTCCCATTCCTGGAACGCTCCCGCGAAGGCATCATCGGGAACCTCTCGAAGACACGTCGTCACGGCCTCTTTGACGGCGTCCAAAGTCCCGTATCGCGTTCCTTTCAAAATCCTCTTTATCTTCGGGAACAGAAAGAAGTCCGGTGGTGCCGAGTCCGGGCTGTAGGGCGGGTGCGGCAGCGTTGCCACGCCGTGCTTGGCCAAGAAGTCCGACACGACAAGCGCGGTGTGAGACGGCGCATTGCCGTGATGCAGCCGCCAGATGTTTTTGATCGCTGGCCGGACGCGGGCGACTCGTTTTCGAAGCCTGTCGAGCACTTGGACGTAAAATGCAGCATTTACAGTTTGTCGTTCAGGTACAAATTCGTAGTGGACGACTCCCCTTTTGTCAAAAATCCGGAAAAAATCGGTACACTTATCTTCCGGAAGAAACCCTGTAGTATCGGGAAAATTTTCGGAAATATGAATTTTTTCCAGGGTCTTGCCAAAGCCGGGAAACAACAACAGCTGGAGTCAACATCGCCATATTTGGCGTGCATTTACGTCCATCTGGGACATTATTGCCGTTTGCCACTCAACAGATGCAGGAGCATGCCCTTCAAGGTGCTAAAAATGACCATAGATCATGTCTTTGGGAGATATAAGTTAGTCGCGAAATACGTGCACTCTTCCATGACCCAATGGAGTTGCAATACAGGAAACAAATAAAACGTCGTCACTTGAAAAAGGACAGTAAAAAATTCATAAAAATTTCATTTGTTTTCTTCTTTTGGAAATTTTGCGATCAATTTCATTTCGAGACCTTTCAACATTTTATGGATTTGAATCTTTATTGAAATTATTTCAGAAATTAGGGTCACCTGTCGGACGATTTTTAAATCATAGAGAAAATTAAATTCAAGGTCACGAGTCTCTGGGCATCTATTCTCAACCGTCCGTGAGCAAAGTACACCGGGTGGACTAAAGATTTGTCGCAGCCTCCGCCCCCACCAACCAACAGCTGTGGCGTGCGACATTTAGTACTTCAATTGCCCGTGGGAGGGAGTCTGATGCGGCGACGACTGGAGAGGGAGAGAGATTATATAAAAGGAGTCCCCGCTAATTGGCCCCTCGCCACTGACCGCTCGGAAACGACCCCGAATGAAAGGAGGACATCGCATGCAACAATGGTGGGGTGATTGGGGCGGAAAGGGGAGGGGGGGCTGAGGGGGTGGGGGAAGGAAGAGGGTGGACGGTCCATTCAAGAGAGTGGAGGTCCATTCTCGAAAGAGAATAAAAAAGGGATGTGGGAAGGGGGGGGGCAACAATCACGTGGACGTCACACCGACGCCGTCTCGCTTTCCGGACTCCATTGTCGCTCCCCGGATGGCGATCACCCGGACTCCGCTCTCAATGAGTTACGAGCGGGATTAATGGACGAGATCGTCTGACGTCATTTCCGCTCCCTTCATTTTCCCAACCACCGTCTCCCGATCTGCAAAGCGGGCGTGATGTTCATAATCGACTTATTCCCCAAACCCTTGCCTCGGAAGGGGACCTAACCTGCCCCTATGATCCTGCCTCACGACATCCTGTGGGCGATGCGAAGACACACCACCCAGCATCCCGCCCCGTCGCGTCGCCCCGGCGACGACGAAGCACCACAGCCAACCATCAATCACTGGCGCACGTATTCATCACCCTGCCCACTCGTAAATTGTTCGTTTGCGGCCTCCCATTTGATTGATGCGTTAGAGAGAAATATAACATTTGGACTGAATGAATTGAAACAAAAATTTGGTAAATAAAACGTTAAAGGACACATTTCAGAAAGTTTGAGCTTTTGGCCCTCTCTAAGGCCTTCTTCAGAGCACACTGGAAGATTGCGGACAGAGGGAATGCAAGGTCTAGGAAGGGGAGGTGCAGGGTATGATGGGAAGGTAATTAAAGATGGTGGTTAAGGGTGGTAATTTTAAAATGTCGGAAAGGTAGTACATATGCGGTTTCGCAAGTTCTTACCTCTACACTGGTGGCTGAATCGGGTAGGGATTCTAGAATGTTTAGGGAGAAACACTGGCCGAAGGAAAGGTTATGGGAAATTGCGTGCGAAGGGACAGGAAGAGAAGAGACTGATGGAGAACTACAGGAGTAGCGGTGATTGTTCATTCGAATGGATAAGGAGGTAATGCATTCGCCTATGCAAAATGAATTGCATTTTATGCACGACAAAAGGTAGATAATGTTTTTCGAGAGGTAATTAGCGTAGAAACGAGGCGAGGGAGCAATGAAGGGATATGGGGAGAGGGGAGCAGATCTGATCAGCAGACATGGTTATTTCCTTGACAGCGGTCAAGGAAATATTTTTACGGTTGTGATCTGCTCGATTCCGCCTTCCCCAACTCTCCTGTGCTCGTCCTTTATATGTGTTCCTATCCCTTTTCCTTATATCTATTTCCATGTGAATGGAAATACACATATATATAGAAAAGTATATATATAATTATTATTATTATTTATAAGATTATCTACCGGTTAAGGTAGGCTTTTGAATGGACACAACTATCACATAATAATTTTGTAACTCCAAACAAAACCCAATCCAGCAACCTAAGCTACGTCAGGTCCCTCTTCATCTCTGTGTACTTCTTTCCTCCCTTCATCCCGTCCAACATCTCTATCCTGTTCCTGCCCTTTCCCCGTTTGCCCAGCATTCTCCCCTCTATTACCATCTTCAACATCCCACTGCCTCTCAATACGCCTTTCATATATATATATATATATATATATATATATATATATATATATCGGAGGGGAATTCGTAAAATCGGTTAGGTTTGCTGATGACCAAGCATTAGTTGCTCAGTCAGCCAAGGGGTTGCAAGCATTGTTGAGTGAATTGGAGGTTCAGTGCGATAAATATGGGATGAGAATCAATATTAATAAAACAAAGGTTATGCGATTTTCCAGAAAGAAAAAGGCTAAGCTAAATATTAAAATAGGCGGGGAAAGAATAGAGCAGGTAGAGCAGTTTACATATCTCGGAAGTGTTTTGGACCAATACGGTCAAAGTGGTAGGGACGTAAGGAGAAGAATTGCGCTAGGCAAGGAGGCTTTCTCAAGGCGGAGGGAGTTGATGACGGGGACGTTGAGTAGGGATGTTAAGACAAAACTCGTAAAAACTCTGATATGGAGCGTAGCTATGTACGGCGCGGAAACGTGGTCGCTGAAGCAGGAGGATAGACGTAGATTGGAGGCTTTTGAAATGTGGGTGTGGAGAAGAATGGAGAAGGTGAAATGGACCGAAAGGAAAACAAATGAGGAAGTACTAGAAATGGTGGGGGAGGAGAGGGGTTTGTTGAGAGAAATCCTATGGAGGCAGGAAAAATGGATGAAAGGCGTATTGAGCGGTAGTGGAATGTTAAAGAGGGTAATAGAGGGGAGAATGTTGGGCAAGCGAGGTAAGGGTAGGAACAGGATAGGGATGTTGGACGGGATGAAGGCAGGAAAGAAGTACACCGAGATGAAGAGGGACCTGATTTAGATTAGTTTGCAAGGTGGGGAGTCACAAAATGTTTATTTGATAGTTGTGTCCATCCAAAAACCTACCTTAACCGGTAGATTACCTAATAATAATATATATATATATATTCAAACACGAAAATATCCCGCCATACGGCGAACAAATATTATTTTCACACATAGAAAATAGATATATAAGGAAAGGGGATAGGAAAACACATATAAGACAAACACGGGAAAGGTGGGGAAGGCGAATTTGAGCAGGTCATATATATAAATATACTTATACGAGGGTAGGCTGAAAACTAATGCACACATGCTTGTATAACACAAACAAAATGACATTTAGAAGCATTTCTTGTGGCAGGTGGAAGTAACATCCCCCCTAAACAAGTATGCGGAGGTTTGAGGTCGTTATATTTATCCAGTGTATTTTGACAAGTAGATAGTAGTTATTCAGCCATTCTTTTTACGTGCGAGTTGGAGTGAGAAAAATAGCATCATGTCGACTGGCAGTCCTATTGGGATTAGATGCCTATGATGGAGTAAACGTCCATGGTAACGTGTGTTATCAGACAGAAACTATAAGCAGCAGGGTTACTCATCGCACGTGGGTACGTACTAATTAATTTCCTTTCTACGCGTTCGGTAGCAGATGTTAACAGTTAAAAATAGATGGGTCATTTACGGATATTTTTCTGACAAACTTTTTTTTATCAAGTGCCGAAGAAATGGTAAGGGTTTTGGGGGAGTTTGTTGGAGTGGTAAATAGCTAGTCATGCAGACAAATGATTGCAGTTGTTTCCGGGTGCTTCAGTTGAGCGATTCCAGAAGTATAACATGAGGATTAACCGCAAAGAAAAGGCAGTGATCAGATTCCCTCTAAGCAGAAAGGATAACTTAACATTGAAGGGGGAAGGATGAAATTAGGGTATGCGGGTGATTCCCAGGGCCTTTGGCTGCAGGGAAGTGTGCTTCGAAGTCACCTTTCCTGCCTCCTTCCGCGTTCACCCCTCGGGCTTCTCTCATCTCCTAATATCCGGTCCATCCTCCCGTTCCTTTTATTTTTCCCACATCTCCACAGCCTCCATCGCATGCACTTCCCCACAATCGCTCAGCATTCTGCGTGCGCATGCGTGAAGTGTGTCCACCCGAAATTGCAATTGATAACTGCGTCCAGACTCGCCGTTTAGGCGCCTAAATCGCTCGATTTAAGGTGGACGCCATCTTAAAGGATGGCCAAACTCGTTAGTCAGCGACAGGGTGCAAATTTAGGCGCCTATTTCGACCCGCGATTTTCGTAAATGTATCTTTCCACAAAATAACAATGTAGTGTAAAGATATATTGATATTCTTACTTCAGCGATAATGGATTTCCACAAAGTTAAGACTGAAAATATCGAATGTATGCTTAAATTGGATGGCAAATGGGACAAGAATTCGTTTGGGATGTCGAAAAGGAACAGTCCCTGTGTACTTATGATTTAGATTAAGCGGACGATCGTTATTTGTCAAGCGGATATACAGGAGAGGGTTGGTGATCGCTGTCTCGGGAGCGTTCCCTACAGTTTAATGAAACCACAGACGTGCATCGTATTTAGATCTCAACTTTTCGAATTTTATATTTCACACGGCTAAAATAACCTTTGATTATAATCAGGATTTCTTGAAGCTTGAAAATGCCCTGCGTATTTTTGGCCACCTTAAAAGAAGAAAGGCGACATTCCGCGTAGTGGGTCTCGAGCAGGATTGACTTCGAGTATTTCCAATAGATATCCACGCCGAAACTGCTTCACACAGCGAACGAAATTGACGTGGAAACATATCTCCATTAAAAATACTGATAACGTCCGGGTTGATATATATGAACTCACTGTTATGAACTGCGTTATCAAATATAGCGGATAATGCGTCCGTCCCCATGTGAGCGATAACAGGGTCTGGACGAATACGATGACTGTTTCCTATACGAGGAGGGAGAGGCCAGTATTTTATCCGGTAATTAACTCTCCAAGCTTAAAGTCCAAACTCCTGAATTGTCAGCCATTTTCACCAGAGACACTGAACTGAACTTAGTATTCATTTCTGATGGGTACATTTTCAAACTTTTTCTTTAATTGAAAATGGACCCGAGGATGATACTAATGTATGGAAACCCGGGTCGTACGATTAAACATTAAGCGGAATTGACGAAATTGTAATTTTTCTTTCCGGGTCGGAAATTCGCTGATATGCATGTACACCCGCCAGATTCGGTAATAGACTGTTATAAAAAGAACACAAGTGTGCCAGGTCTCTTAGGGGATTTAGGCTTCGAGCCACTTGAAATACGAAGAGAACAAGCGAGACTTAGACTTTTAGAAAGATTCAGAACCAGGGAGTTTAACGATGACACTAAAGGAATTATAATGGTACCACACTACTTGGGTAGATCAGACCACCAAGATAAAATAAGGGAGATGGATTCCAATACAGATTCAAATACTCATTATTTCCCAGAACAATCAGAAATCATGCTAGTAAGAAACCGAAGTCACTATAGAAATATTAAAAGCATTATGTTACAAGTCGGAACAAAATTAAACATTGCAAAGATGTTAGGTACATCTGTGGGTGCATGTGTATGTTAGTTAGTTGGTAGTTTGTGTGTTTGCATGTGTGTGGGCTGAAAGGGTTTTTGCATGAATGTGTACCATGTTTGGTTTGTAAACTGTATAAATTTGCATGCGGTGTTTTTTCCTAATTACGGGTGGTGCCCTAACACCGCCCACCACACGCCCTTTCGGCGGCTTGTGGGATATTGAATAGATGTACGAATCAGTGGTGAACTAGACTGCATTGTATTTGACTTTGGGGAGACCAGTTGGTTTTTGAAGGACATATTGAACAGTCCTGAAAATTCTTACTCTAAATTTCTTTTCAACTTCTCATGATTTTTTGCTTAAGTGTCAGGCATAGTATAAAACCATAAAAGGTCAAGATGTGCGTAAGCAGTCGATTGCTAAATGGATACTTTGAAAAATTGCAAAAAAAATTAATCGGATATTTTTGGTTGCCACAGAAGCATAAATTGCCACTGTGCGGTTTTTTTTCCCAATATCGTTCAAGTTTGTGCCATTTCTGTTGTGGAGGTTTTAATTATCCTCTTTCGCAATAAATCTTTCGCCCGAATGGGTTTCATCCCAATGCACACAAAAGAGAGATCAATCAGCTGAGAATGAAGGTAATTGCTCACCACACCCGCTCGTCTTTTTTCCGTGAATTCTTCATTCGCGGGGAATGAAACGCCTTGTGAAGTGCTGTAAAAACGTCGACAAAGTACCGTAAACACCCATTTTTATTTTTTATATTGTTCAAGATGAAAAAACTGAGCTGTCTACGTAAAGACTGAACCATCGTTGTGTTAGTAGCATGGGGTGTCATTTATTTTTAAAGCCTCTCTTTACCGTCTTTTGCAATACATAATTATAAGAAGTCAACCATATTCGGATTTTCCACGTCATCTCTCCCTTAGGTGAATCCAAAGAAAAGAGCTCATTAAAAGGAACGCGGGCGATTCAATGCGTCCTTAGCTTACGTCCTAGTTAAAAAATATATTTATGTAGTTTTATTGAAGAAAAAAACAATCTTCATTTAGCTCGATTCACTATTGACAGCATTTTTTTCAACTTTTTTAAGTCTTCCAATAAGGAGGATTCTGGAAGGTCCTCAAAATAGGCATCAATAGGTTAGCGATTAACCTCTTTGTTCGACGTTAATCGTTGTCCGCCGCTTTTTAATTTAAGGTCAATATGGGTCAAATCCGGTGAACACGGTGCATTTTGTAACAATTCTATCTTTAATTCCTTAGTTTACGCCATCGAAACTCCGCAGGTGCGCACCCGTGCAATTTCGTGATGATGGACAATTTTTCTTTCATTGCCAAACAAGGACTTTTTAAAATCGATTTCTTTGTTCAATCGATGCAATAACGATCCGTATTACTCCCAATTCATCGTTGTTCGTCGTTGCGTGTGCGATGTAAATGATTCCTCGTGCATCCCAGAAACAGACCGTGCCCATCAACTCGTCAGCTAATTTCACCTTCGTCTACGTCTTCTTCGGAGCCAGATCGCCTTCAGAATCCCACTGTTTCAAGTGTAACTTTTTTCCTCTGGAGTGTGGTGGGGAATCCGTTATTCGTGCACAGTCATGGACGCATCAACTCGCCAGGATTGGCGTTTATTCCCAACTGAAAGAAAACTCGGCACAGCCCATCTTGCCCAAACATTTTTCACGACTAATTTTTCGCATAAAATTGAAAACACATGCACCTTGTGACAAGCCTGTGGTCTCGATTATTTCGTGAACTTTCGTAATTCATCGATCACTCAATACCATATTGTGGATTTTGTCAATCACCTCGGAGGAAGTCATTTTCATTGGACGTCCTGAACGATATTTATCATTTTTGGATATACGGCCACGTTTGAACTCATTTACACCATTGTAAACAGTCGCAAAAAAATGGGAAAAATGTGTCATGAACTTAATTCAACTCAGCTTAGCTCTCTTTCGGCGTCAATACTTTTAATTAGAAGTGTTTAATCTCTTCAAAAACACATTTTAGAAATTTTTCTAAACAAACAAAAGCTTGTTGCTTCAATCGCCTTTACAGATCAAACCACGCGATGGATATAGCTGAAACATTAACGGCATTCTAATCAGAAATGAGGCTTACTAAAAGCAAAACTTTTCCCGTACGACGAGCACCATCTCTTGGATTTTCCAAGGAATTATCGCACAACCCGCGAATATGTTTAGAATAAACTGTAAGAGGAGAATATTTTGAGAATTCCTCTTCATTTCACCTTGAGGAGGCAAAAACTCCCATTTTTAATGGACCTGATTAATGCATTACCGGTAATAATTAAATGGTTCACTTATCTTTGGTCCTTACAAGCAAAAACTGCCTGAAGAAAGTAATGCGATGGCTACATCACGCTGAATAAGTAACTACATACGTATATCACCGTACGTAAAACTATATAACAACAAGAGGCAGCTCTTCTTGAGTGTGATAACCTCAAACGGCATGTGCTTCCCGACAAGATTCGAGGCGGCATTCCGCGTAAATGGCAACCCTCTAAGGTGACCTCTCCACGCCCTCTAACCCCCCTCCCTTTATCTCCCTTCACCCCGCCCAGGGCCCGTCCTCGGCGCGACCGGGAAAGCATTGTCAAGAGCGTGAGTGACCCTTAATCACTACAGCATGCCCACGCGTGTGTATCGAGATAGTGGACGAGGAAAACGAAACGGCGTGAAGCTAAAACGTGCCAACTCCGAGGATTCTCATCGGACGGATTCCAACGCGTCGCAAAATAATACCAGCAGATTCGACCACCAGGTGACAGAAAAATAAAAGAGGAAGAGCGATAGATAGCGTCACTTAGCATGGCATAGCATAATTGAACCCAAGATCCCGAAATAATTAAATCATGTTGAACAGAATAATTTGATGAATTTGTCAAGCGCAACTACTATTGCATTTTAAATGTACAATGAACGTAGCAACGGTCGTGAATCAATGAAAACAAGAAAGCCGAGACCGTCAACTTGATATGCACTAAGTGATAAGGGAGAAGAAAAAACACAAGGCTACAAGGGTAAAAATAGGGAACACGCACTAGGTCACTTGGGTGTGTTTGAGAAACAGTGACCCACGTATACCTCAATCATACACAAAAGGCAAAGTAAGTAATAAAAAAAACTCACAATCACTCAATCACTAGGGTGTGTTAAGAAATAACAGTCACTCTCGTGAATCACATTCACACACACACTCAGGGTTTACAAGGATCCCTCCTATGTCAGTGACCCGTCAATCACACAAGTAAGTGAGAAATTATAAAAAGGATGTAGTGAAACAGAAACGACTTACGCAAACACTTTTACTCAATCACTCGGGTGTGTTAGGCCTTTGTGAATCGCACACACTCACTCGGTCAGGGTTTACAAGGATCCCTCCTATGCCATTGACCCGTCAATTACACAAATGAAAACAAAATTATAACACGGATGTAAGCAGGCTCTCGCTCGTTCACTCAATCACTCAAGTGTGCTCGAAAACAAGGACCTTTGCGATTCACAAACACTCACACGTCCAGGGTTTACTATCGCACGATTTACAATAAGAGGTATGTCGGTGTACGAAATGTATCGTGAATGATCTAGCATGTAATCAAGAAGTGTATATTTGAACTAATATGTCCACCTGAATGGCTGCTGCCGTGACACCCTTGCGGTCCATATTCATAAAATCATATCCGTGGATGTGGAGTGTAAATACATTTGATCGCAAATTACCTCGTCAACTTTCGGTCTAACTACCATTACCTATTATAATTCAGTTAACATCTAGCGATATGCTGGCTGATAAAAAACCTGCGTCATAGGTTTTCAGTGACTGGATGTTATTCTCATCATAAGTTCGTAAACTTTCTTTCGAAAGTTCGTAAAGTTCTAAACAAGACAGTTGCTTGTTTTTAAGTTTCTCGCAACTTGATTTAAATTTCGAATCGAACGGGCTTAAATATGGCGACATGTTCACATCAATGGCAAATGCATTCGACTCGATTGCGCATGCGCAATTAATTACATTGTGGACAAAAAATACGACTTTTTCATCCGGTGCCATGAATATACGCTATTATCATGTGTATGATGTTGCCTACGTCGACAAGTTTCCACGAATATCGATATCCTCCATTTTCGCTTCAGTTGTGCACCTCAGCATATCATGTATCGCTTAATCGACGAAACCGCTGTTAAGACATTCCCATGGGTGAACCACGGCGTCCAGTTATCATATCTCCACTCCCTACACTCATTTTTTGTCAATGAACCGTTGGAATCTCTTCGCATCAAATAAAACTCTCGCACGCAATCATTTTGTAGTTTTGTTTTGTTCTTAGACGTTGCACGAGCGTGGACTGGCAGCATCCGGATATTGAAGAGAGTTTTCAAAGTTCTTTTTAAATAAATACTCTCATCACTTCTGTAGTTTTACTAAGTTTAAGGGAGTATTTTAAATTTTCATGGCTTCTTAGGAGACGCAGTGGAGCCATCGAAAGCCCAAAGATACGGGGGTAGGCTGAAAATTAATGCACACATGCTCGCAGACCACAAACAAAAACCGATGGCAAGATCGGGCGAAAAGTACATTAAAATACGATTCTTAAGTTTCAAAATCATATTTTTATTTTTCAACACTGTCGCCGTTAAGGCTAACACATTTCTCCTCACGTGTCACAAGTTTTTAATCATTCTGTCATTGAAAAACTCTTCCGACTTTTCTCGAATCCAGGACTTGACAGCTTCTTCGTCTGAGGTGTAATGATTACCCTTTAGGTGTCTCTTGAGATGAGGAAAAAATGCGTAAGGTCGGGGGAATAAGGAGAGTATGGAATCGGTTCAAATTTCAGGTTTCGCAGAGCGTCTCCAGTGGCGCGTGAGGTGTGTGGACGAGCGTTGTCAATTGTTCAACATTGAAGCCGACGCGTTCTCTGGATATTCTAATATGGTTTGCGATACGGTTTTGAGTGATTCTTCTTCGACGAGTTTACGATGTTTATCGCCTGTGCCAGTGATCGGACGTCCGCTGCGTGTTTCATCAACAATTAAGGCTTTTCCAGGCTCGCAACCACGAAATTTTACAACCCATCTATTTACAGGAGACCTATCAACAGCATCGTCACCATAGACAACCTTTAAACGACGATGGAACTCAGTAGGAGTCACTTTTTCAGCAGTTAGAAATCCGATAACAGGAGGCTGTTTTACTAGCGTTGACATGGCGCTAGAACACGTCTCTATACTTCCGCTTCTCAAAATAGCCTGGCTGAACGTAACTACCACAAACCTGCGCATGCGTGTTTAGGGGGAATGTTACTTCCACATTCCACGAGGAGTGCTTCTGAAGGTAATTTTTTTTGTGGTCTTCAAGTTTGTGTGCAATAGTTATCAACCTACCCTTGTAACTTATAGAAATTGAAGTCTTAGGTAAATGCAAATATTTTGAGTTTGATGATGATACGGAGATGCAATAATATAATGTCTGCATAACATCGGTTGGCGAAACGGCGTTGAGAATTCAAAGGAACGCGATATTATTTACATTTCGTTACAATTAGGCAAAGGACCCTGTGGCAACGGTCCAATTGTTCTTAAAATGTACAAGAAGACCATGTACTATGAAAAAATGTATTAAAAACAATTTCGCTTAAAGATTCTCGAATTTCCCAACCGAATCGATATGCCGAACACGCATCGATGCCTCCTAACATCTCCTAATTTTCTTCCGGACCAACTAATTCTGAATTAATCCTTAAATAAATAAAAACGATTTTCTGCCTCTTGTATCAGACTATGAACATGAAATGAACTAATTACAACAAGGACAATCACGAACGCCCAAGCATGTGGTTGGGAAAATCCACAAAAGCGGGAATACCTGAAATACCAACACCAGAAAGTTGAAACGTCTGTTACTTCCCAACACAGTCTCCTTGAAGACGCAACACGTTTTTCGCAACGCGTACGTCATGTTCCCATGGCCGTCGAGAACTCCTCTCTACAGATCTCATTCCCACTGGAAAAACCGGCTGGCGGTCTATGGCACCGAGGCGTGCCTCGCGGGTTATTTTTTCACGAAACGACCGTCAGGCCATCTTCTTTCGACTGTCAATTACTCACATTTTGTAAAAATAATACCGCCACATGTCCCATTCGATTCGAACAATGAATGTACATCAGGGCGCGCGTTGAAACGCGAGTTTGAGCGCGAGTGAACGGATTATTGCGTCGCACTCTGGTTGTTGGCTAAGAGAACCGATGTTATTGTATTGGATACGCTTCTTAACCTAGCGGTAGTAATACGAACCCCGTGTACTTTACAGCTACAACCGTCTATGTTTTGTAATCATAAGTAAGTAATTTGTTATCATTTATCAAAAGTAAATGTTAAGTAATCATAATTTAGTGCTCTTTACAGTATTGTTTGCTCTGCTTTTGGTACCCTAAATTTCCCCTTCCATCCCTTGTCCCTCTCCGTGGGGGAACCCTCCTCCTACCTGCAGCGTTGGGTCAAATTCTTTACCTGGGGTAGGAGAGCGTTTTATTTTGCATGTCCATGCGGTAGTGGAATTTCGCTTTCCTACTTATCAAATTCTAGCTTGCACGATATTGGATACATTTCTTACTGCATCCTAAGGCGCAATCATTTGTTAAAATGATAGCATATGTAATTGCATGCGTGTAGAATGAAAGGAGGTAGATATGTTTTTGTACGCGTGTAAAATGATAGGATGTTTCCATGAATGTATGCACCAATGTGGATTTGGATTGGCATGTATGCGTTGGTCTTGCAGTTTTTTCGTCTTTTTTTGAGTGGTGACCTAACACCCCCCGCCACGGGTAGTTGTAGATCGTTATGTAGATATAGATGTAAGGAGCGTCCGCGTAATTTAAACCCAACTGCATCTTCATCTGCCCAAAAATCTTGACAAAAACATTTTTATTGGGATACCTTAGAACTTGAATACACCACTTTGTTTTATGGATTCATTTTCCCGCGAAAAATGTTCGCGACAGCAACAGCAGTAATCATCACGTGTCCCCCGTCACATGCCATCGGGACAACTTTGAGGATAAGATCCTTATGTGAACATTACTGAAGGAAAAAAAAGACTGGCGCCGTCAAAGGCATCTGAATCTCCTCCTCCACCTCATCTATTACTGCGCATATCATTTCTATCGTGCCGAATGGATGAAGTGCAAGGTTCATTTCGCCAACTTGACGACCTCGCGGTGACCAGACTCGCGTGCGTGGAATTACATCCCAAGTCGGACGTCGTGGTGAAGGCCTCGCGGGCCTGGCGTGCCCTGAGAACGATAAATCATTTCAGACGGAGTGAAAGTGAGGCGGCTCCCGCGCGGGCGAAACGTTGTTTTCGTTGCGTCGAGGCAAAAAGGTAAACCATGCCGTGGTGGGCAGAGGGGGTAAATCCCCGCACCCCGACCCTGTCGACCTTGATCGATGAGGCGACTAATTGTCAGAGGGGAGATAAGACACGTGCCCGGCCGATACTATTATTTATCGCCTGTGGGCCTCGCTCTATAAACTGACGCTCCCGCCTGGTCAATTAATAACACAATACGCACTCGCTTGATTTCCCAAGGATTTGATGTAAGATTTTTTCCCCTCGAAATAGACTTCATTTTTTTCTACCATTAGCGTTGCAATCTGACCTCAAGGCTGCAGATTCTTCCCTATCGTGCGCCAACACTGCATGGGCAATGTCAGTCTCATCGCAAGATTACTTAGCGACAGTGGGTCAAGTTTCAAAATTACGAGGGCGTATTGAAACGTAGTCTCCTATTTTTTTCATGGACAATCAAGTTCATTCTGAACTTTACGTGCATTAATAGAAAGATTGAGCATTTGGCTATTTTTCTACATAGTCGGCTTAACGATCAGTCAAAGATGGGCAAATCACTACACCCCGGAAAAGAAGGAACAGTCGAAACAATGACGTCACCCAACCTCACCGAAGCCCAAAAAGTTCAAGACAGAGAAGTCAGCGGGAATAGTTATGGCGGCCGATTTCTGGAACAGGAAGGGGGGTTCTGTTGGTGGATTTTACGCCGAAAGGAACAGCAATCAACTCAAAAGGCTACTGCGAGACTCTAGAGAAACTTCGACGAGCCATCATAAACAAAAGAAGGGGTAGGCTCACCAAAGAAGTGTGTTTGCATCATGACAATGCGCGTCCACATGAGTCACATCAAACGACCACCCTACTCGATGAATTCGGCTGGGATATCATCAACCACCCTCCTTACAGCCCGGACGTAGTAGCCCCCAGCGACTACAACTTGTTTCCCGCTCTCAAGAAACACCTTGGGGGATAGAAATTCAAATCAGATGAGGAAGAAGTGCAAGAAGCAATCGTCAGTTGGTTTCGCGACGCGGCGGGAGAAAGGTACCGACGCCGGTATTAAAAATCTGGTTACAAGGATGCAAAAAAGTGATTGATCGTTAAGCCGGCTAATGTAGAAAAATAGCCAAATGCTCAACCTTTCTAATGATATACGCAAAGTTCAGAATAAATCTGATTGTCCATGAAAAAAGGAATAGGACCACCTTAACATTTTCCATACGCCCTCGTACGTCGTCGATCATATAGCAATTTATAAATTATATCGTACGAGTACCTATTTTCTTGGCTCAGTATTTTGACCTTCATAAAAAGCCTCAGGTCAGGTTATAACTGCCTTCGCCCTCACCGTCTCCGGGTTCGAGCATCTTGTTTGGATCGCATCCTGAGAAATGACCCTGACAAACTACTTCAGCTACATGCAAAATCAAAATTATTATACTGCATCCCTCACCTATAGCTGCCTTTCCCATTTTGGGATAGGAACTAGAACTGATCTGACCAAGTCTTCCGGCGAAATTCCTCTCTCATAATTTGCTGCTACGAATCAGCCAATTAATACAACTCTTTCCTCCACCTTTACCTAAACCTTTAAGTAATTTCGCCGGAAATGTTGTCTACCTTTTAACGACCTTTCTATCTCGCCATTGGACTATGCCTAAAGCTATCTATTTTATATCATATTCTCTACGTCTCAGCTTGTTGGCCTAATGTCTTCACCAGATAGATCCACTATGCATTATTTCTCTATAATCTTTCCAGGGTCAACTTAATGATTTTCCAAGCTGTATCTTTGCTTTCGTACAAGGATTTCCTCTTCTAACCTCCTGTTAGATCTTTCACCTTTCTGTAGAGCATGTATACGCACCAAGAGACGTTAACATAATATTACATACAATTCTTTGATGTTATTTAGATACAGAGTGAAATATTGGCTTTGGTAAGGGCATACACCACAGATTGGTTGTCACAATATACAGTTTTGTGAATTCAGGCAGGCATGACAACCGCATGGTTTGCAGCCATGAGGGCCGCCGTGGCCTCGACTTGGGGAAGATTTCCCCAAAGGGCCACATTTCCGTAATATCAAGGGCTGGAATGACCCATGCCTCCAGGAATGGGGTGGCATCTGTACGCTCTCCATATCCTGGCAACTGCGTCGTCCTCCATGCCTCTCTCGCCCTAATAGTTTTCCCACCTCAGTTATAAGGATAGACTTAAAAGTCAAATATCCCTTTTCACATAAACCATTACTAAAACCGTAACTAAAACATATATGAAGCGAAAAGTTTTAAAAAAATATTATGATGATTAAGTTTACCCTTTGTTAAGCCTCTTTATAATATGCCGCTAGTATAAATGGGATCTTCACTAAGTTGTATTGATTACACCAGGCCTACAAAAAAAAAATTTTTTTTGGTGCCGGGAATCTTTGTGATGATTTTAACTATATTTGTAGAGCTGAATCAAATATGAAATCCGTTTTTATTTAACAGCTCTACTTTTTAGATATGGCACATCTTACGATTAGTTGTTTAATATTTGATATACTATATTCCGGAAAATAATTTTCAAAGTTAAATAAATTTTATAAGTATACTAATCTATAACCACTCTGCGGTGTTCCTTTAATTTTCAATAAACTGTCAATAAGTTTTATGTATATTTCTATATTGTAGGCCAATGAGATAATTATCAATATAATATTCCCATATCATCACGTAGAAGATTTTTTTACGTGAGTAAACCACATATCTATATCTTGAAAACTATAGCTGATAGGAAAAAAACTAGTGTCATAATTGGATTCAGCACCCCAATTGTTCTTTAAATCAGCATTAAAAGCTCCGGCACCAAAACCACTGTTGGCCCTGTGTTACCGTATTGGATCGCGTGCAGCGTAGAGGAGAGCTACATTTGTAAAACGTTGTGATGTCAAACTTAGTAGCGTATCCAAAATATTAGAGCAGCTAGACTGGGAATCACTCAATGGGGCGAAGGTTGAATCACAGATTAGATACTCTTGCATAAATTGGAAGGATGTCCCTTTAGCAGTGATACAGTATATTGAAAATCGTACTACGGTAGCGAGATCATACCTATAAAATTAGAAAGATTAATTGCAGAACAGATGGATTTGAGATGTCATTTTTTTCCACGAACGATAAGGGATCAGAATAATAATGTCCGACTGGGGTAGGGGTAAATATATTCCGGTCAAAATTAGTCTGGTGTGTATTCACCCCCTGCCACATATCCAACCGGTGGCTTGCAGAGAATTAAAATATCTAAATATTTGCTCTTTCAATCCCTGCCAGTCACGGACACTAAAACTCCAAATTCCATGTTTCAATAACTCGCATATTATAAGGGACTGTTTTAGCCGTTACTTTGTGGAATTTTTCATCGTAAAGAAAGAAGAAAACACGGCAATGCCACATTTACTCAGTACATTTGGCAATTTACATTTACACAGCATTTGGCAGTACACGGCAATTACATTTACACAGTAAATGTGGAATTGCCGTGTTTTCTTTCTTTCTTTACGATGGTAAAACTCGCATATTTGTAACGCAAATTTACTGTCTACCTTTAGTTCATCCGTATTGCTCTTCTTTTCTTCACACCCCTTCGTTTGCTGCAAATATTTTCTATTCCATCATATTTTATTAATGGCCTCCGTCCACTTGTCTTGCTTTCATCGAATTACTCCCGAAAAAACTTCTCTCATCCCCTGCCATGCCCTGCTGTTTCTCAATTGTTTTCTTTTTTTTTAATGCAACAATTTCGGAGTGTAAAAATAATTCGCCTTGACCGGGATCTGGATTCTAATCCCGTAAATGATTTTAAAACTCTGAAATTGTTGCATTGTAATGGAAATTAGAGAATGTCTCCGTTAAACGTTACAGCTACATCAACTTAGTACCCCGCAAGCCGCCGAAAGGGCGTGTGGCGGGGGGTGTTAAGGCACCAACCGTAATTAAACACAGTAATCAACCCGAAGGTCGGTTTAGTAGGTGATGGAAGAGCTCACCCATGTACCAAGCCCGACGGCGTGTGAATATTCACACATCAGGGTAGGGGGGGCCAGTTCCTTTCCCTGTGCCGGTTATGGTTTCCCAGGAAGATCTGGTACCCGAAAAATCAACTAGCTTGGGTGGAGCTGCAGGTGCCCAGAGTCATCCGTAACTAAGAAAGAAAAAAAACCGCATGCAGAAGCCACAAATTTATACAATCGACAAACCAAGCATGGCATCCATTCATGCAAAAACCCTTTCAGCCCACACACATGCAAACACACAAACTACCAACTAACTAACATACACATGCACCCACAGATGTACCTAACATCTTTGCAATGTTTAATTTTGTTCCGACTTGTAACATAATGCTTTTAATATTTCTATAGTGACTTCGGTTTCTTACTATTGTGATTTCTGATTGTTCTGGGGAGGAATGAGTATTTGAATGTATCTCTATTGGAATCCATCTCCCTTATTTTATCTTTATGGTCTGATCTACCTAAGTAGTGTGGGACCATTATAATTCCTTTAGTGTCATCGTTAAACTCGCTGGTTCTATATATCTTTCTTAAAGTCCAAGTCTCGCTTGTTCTCTTCGTATTTCAAGTGGCTCGAAGCCTAAATCCCCTAAGAGACCTGGCACACTTGTGTTCTTATCATAAAAATTTTCCACGAATCTGACGGATTTTCTCTGGACTTTATCTAATTATTTTTGTCAGATTTTCTCCCAAGGAGCCCAAATGCTCGCGGCATACTCCAAATGAGGTTTTACTAGAGCAAAATAACACCTCTCTTTAACTTTCTCATTACATTTCCCCACCACCCGTTTAATGCAGCCGAGATTCTTTAAATCAGATCCGCATATTGTCCTGATATGTGCTCCCCATGAAAGGCGTGGTGTTAGAACTACCCCCAAATATTTGACTTGTTTGGCCGTAATTAGTATTGAACCCTCAATTTCGTAGTTTATGTCCCGTTCGCCACTTCCTTTGTTCCAAAATTTCAAAACTGCGCATTTGTCTAAATTAAGCATCAATCCCCAATTCTTGCACCAATCCGAGATTGGGTGTAAGTCTCTTTCGTTACTGTCGCGGCATCTGCAGTTTCTTGGAATTTGCCAAAGGTAAAACAACCAAAGTGTTGAAAGTTAGCTTTAACCTCGTGGACTGTTGCGCATCACGCACGACTACGAATGCTAGCGCAGATTTAGGAAGCGTATAATATGTGCGTTTGCATATGTGTCCTTCGTATGCCAGACGGCTTGCGAAGGTCACATATGCAAAAAAAGTAGAATCATTGCTTACGACTCTCCATTCTATCGATTGCAATGGCTTGAAATACGGTCGATTCATCGCCCTTCCTTATTACTTTACAGGGAAAAAGTTCTCGCTTCCCCTTGTTCCCAGAGGGATTGTCCCCAGACAAAGGCTCGTAGAATGACGGAAGCAATATTTGAGTAATCATTAGTCAAGCTTCCTCATCATGCTCCTGCAATGATTTACCGCGAACTCATATAATAATGGTGGCCATTATACAACAATGAGCGATACATTTAACTCAATTCCGCTCATTATTGCGTGCGAAACAATTGGTGGATCAAGAGAGTGGCAGTCGATTGGCAAACTCTCACTGAAGATAATGGTTGAACAAATAAAAGCACTAAAAACTCAAGTTCACAGTGGTAGTTTTAGGGGAAGCGACCGACAGGTCATTTGCGCCATTAGGGATGGACAGGAAAGGATGAGGGGGGGAAGGAGAGAGAAACCCGGCTTCAGCATTAGCCTACTCTTAATCGAAAGACTCCGTAGAGGGATCCGCAGCTTTTATTTATTAATATTTTTTAGAATTAGTCCGAAAACAACCACTTTTGGCCATTAAATCGCACTGTTAACAATGGCAACAATGGACGCAATTACGAACACCCAAGCCCTAGGTGGAGGAAAAACCCACCCTGGCGGGAATCGACCCCGTGACCCTTGGATTGGCAAATGAGGACGTTACTCCGTAGCCACTGGAGTCGGCTTAGCGTCCTATCTCGACGGCACGGCGCGGTCAATGAAAGTGTTCTACACAAAGCACCTCTAGCAGGCATCGGGATACCATAGAATAATAACTTCCACCACCGGGATTCTAACCCGGAAGAATGTGGGAACCTGGCACGTTTGCAACCGTACCATCCCGATCTCCCTACACTGAATTCATTCATCGGAAACTGATAGTCTTATGCGTGAGCAGGAGTAAGGGATATTAAAAAAACACGCGTACTTTGAATTGATTGGTAGGTCATCTCTTGTCCTCCTTAGTGGAATAATGCATGCAGAACGAGATAGTTCATAAATAAGGAATACGTGCAAGGCTCTTTCGCCCAGAAGGGCCATCGCTGAGACAAAGTAGTATTAGGAACACTATATCCACCTCTTTGCCTAGAAGAATTGCGTTAGGGAAGGAGGAGGGAGTTGATGACGGGGACGTTGAGTAGGGATGTTAAGACAAGACTCGTAAAAGCTTTGATATGGAACGAAGCTATGTACGGCGCGGAAACGTGGTCGCTGAAGCAGGAGGATAGACGTAGATTGGAGGCTTTTGAAATGTGGGTGTGGAGAAGAATGGAGGTGAAATGGACCGAAAGGAAAACAAATGAGGAAGTACTAGAAATGGTGGGTGAGGAGAGGGGTTTGTTGAGAGAAATCCTATGGAGGCAGGAAAAATGGATGAAAGGCGTATTGAGCGGTAGTGGAATGTTGAAGAGGGTAATAGAGGGGAGAATGTTGGGCAAGCGAGGTAAGGGCAGGAACAGGATAGGGATGTTGGACGGGATGAAGGGAGGAAAGAAGTACACAGAGATGCAGAGGGACCTGATGTAGATGAGGTTGCTGGATTGGCTTTTATTTGGAGTTACAAAATGTTTATTTGACAGTTGTGTCCATCCAAAAACCTACCTTAACCGGTAAACTACCTTATAATAATAATAATTCTCCATAAGATGCCATTCAAAACAGGTTATTTTCATATGCAAGTATTTAAAAAAAACAGGACGTGCAGGCATTCTTTTCAACGCCGCGGGTGCAAACTTTGGCGAAACAGGCAGATAATTGTGAAAACGAACGAACCTCCTTGAGGGAGAGAGCAAAAACCATTGATGGCGATTGACAGAGAGCGGACGGCGGCGCTTTTTTTCCGACCGCATGTGCTGGAACTGTTTCAAGTGAGAGTGCTTTCTTTCGAACCCTCATCCCCGCCCCACCCTATCTGTTATACATGCGGCTGAGTGTGTTCCCTCCACGACTGCCAGATGTCATTTGGCAAGAGTCACTCAAATCTGCCGGAAGAGGAACCGTTCCGATTGGACGAGGACCCAGTCGGCCATCTTGCTATTCTAGAGAGATTTGTGAAGAGCCGAGTCTGAAGGACATCTGAAGAAGAAGGGAAACGATTGAGAGCGTCTTTCAAAACAGCAAATGGGATGGGATATACATGATTCGAGTCTGCATCCGCTCGGTACCACGCGATCCAACGGTGGGGATGGGGGAGGCTGGAAGGAGTGTCGGTTCGGAATTGATTGAACTATAAAAGGAAGAAGCTTGGGGAATGGAAGATTAGGTTTGAAATGATGTGCAAGTTTGTGTTTCGGTTTGTGGAGACCAATTCACATTGAACGTTAAAACTTAACCTTGGACAAAAAGAAACTACTAGGAATACGAAAAGATGGGTGCTTTCCAGAAGGAAATGATATCATTTTAAAAACAAATCAAAGAAAAGGACGGGTAAGAACGAAAGCCAGGATACGACATTTATTGAATAGGCCATGTTTATCCTTTGAACCTAAATCGATGAGATGCCATAATCACGGGCGAGAACTTCCCTACAAGTACTCCAATCACTTGACGTCCCACGTGGTCCACACCCCAGCGCCGCGAGTGGCAAACAATGTCAATACGCTCGTTAGCAATGTAAACAGTTTCGGACGCACGGCAGCAAGCGAGAGAAGCGCTCAATGGAACTTCAAAGTCCATTTCTTGAGCATCAATAGTGTGCCTATAAACATTTTCCACGGTAGGTTTAAAACCAAACAATGGACAAGAGTTTTCATATTGGTTGACGTATTCAAGCATTTTGATTTGCTTGTTTATATTCTCTGAAGATCTCTTTGTCTCAAATTCAGAGCAATTCTCGTCACTTGGGTATAGCAATTCCATATTCGAGAGCTAAGACTTGAATTTCAGCAAGCGGAAATGCATGCAAAAATTGTTCTTGTCAATTAATTATAAACATTAATGAATGCTGTGAATTCGTACTTAACAGCAATCTCTCATTGTTGTGAGGAACATTACTCGTGATAAAGAAGTTTTTTTAATATAAAAAATAATATGGTACACTCACCTATAACTTCACGGCGACAGCTAAAATAATAAGTGTATGGGTGTTTGTTGTACTGGAGTGAAAGCATTAGTCTGGGATTGGAATACTGGCATTCATCTACATCTACTCAATACCCCTCAAGCCGCCGCAAGGGTGTGTGGCGGGGAGTGTTAGGGCACCACCCGTAATTTAGAAAGAAAAAAAACCGCATGCAGAAGTCACAAATTTATAGTCCACAAGCCAAGCATGGTATACATTCATGCAAGAACCCTCTCACCCCACGCACATGCAAACCCACAAACTACCAACAAATATACACATGCACAATCTTTGAATTATTAATTTTGTTCCGACTTGTAACTTACATGTTTTTGATATTTCTAAAGGGGCTTCGGTTTCTTACTATTATGATTTCTGATTGTTCTTGGAAAGAATGAGTATTTGAATCTATCTGTATTGGAATATATCTCCCTTATTTTATCGTAAACACCGTTTATGTTAACTAGCATTAGGTTCTATAACGTAATTGGGCGTAGAGTACTACTTTTTGGGTCGATGAAAAGGTTCAGTTTACACATGTTCCTTTTAATATTATCTGTCAGTAGTATTATTATCTTTCGTACACTAATGAGAATAAAAGGAAATCTTGATCTGTTTTCAAACCTACTTCGATAACAGTGACAAAATAGGATCGTATCGCTCGGCGCAGTGATACGTAAACGACCTGTCGCGATTCTCGCCAAGTTTCTGGGAAGGAGGATAAATTCCGGGGAGCTATTCTAAGATTTATGTCGCCTCGGAAGCAACCCCGCGAGGAATGTCGGCATTCCCTATTCCCAGATGTATTTTGTCGACCATCGTTGCCAAAAAGTACGTATATCGAAACAGACCATAAGATAATATGTCGACTCACATTTTCCGCCAAATGCTGAGGTCCTCAAGGCTGTTCCCATGATCAGTAGCGTAAATGGATAGTATTACCTTGAAGCAATCGATATCTATCCTTCCGAATATGAGACCCGGGTCATCCGTTCGCTTGTGGCGTCAAATCAAAAATATTCCGTCGAACTAATCGGCGCAGAAACTCCTCGATTACCCAATAGACAAACTATCTGACTGGTTGATCTTGATAGAGCGGAGTTATTGGGAACAATGCTAGAATTTGAGCCGACTTCGGAGGCCAAGTGGACTATTTCAATAATCCGGTCCCTACAATAAATGTGATTGTTTCGTTCGGCAGTCGGGAGTTGTGTGAGCGGGTTCGGCGGCTTCCAGCGCGGAAACATTGTTCAGCCAATCAATGTCTCTGACTGACTCTGGCATCATTTACCAACGCGATGAGAAACTTGCATTATTACCTCTACGTACATGCGTCATCGAATCGCTCGATCGACCCCTCTATGCTAACTTATTAAATTTAACCTGGAGCCGTGTCTTCACGTATCCAGTCTTCACATTCAAGTTTACGTAGTAATTGAGTTACGATGCCTCAAATCACAGCTAATCACGAACTGAGAATTTTAGAATATATTTTCTTCAACTCTAGAATCAGTGTCTTCGGAAAAGAGTCCGACATTTTTGCCATATATTCGATGCGTCCCTCCCGATGGACTGCAAACTTGACGGGGTGGAAGAGCTTGTGCATTCCGATGACCCCTATAGTTTTTCTGGCAGGAGCAATGATATTGGCTCCTGGTAGGGTCACCCATGCCAAATAGGTCGAAGGTTAGGAGCTATACAAAATATACTATATTCCACGCAGCGTCTGTTCCTCAGTGAGGTAGCTGCAAAGGCGTCTGAGCCCAGTGTGGCGGCCATCGAGTGATGGTGTCACGTTAAAAACACTATTGACAATATCAACGAGAAACCACCTCAATTAAACACTCCTTGATACAATGGCGTACGTAGAACTGAGTATGAGTCTAAGTAGTAGGTAAGAGAACGAGTAGTTAGTAGACATTTTTGGGTTCTGAGAGGTGAACAAAAATGTAGGAAGAAGTAAGCATAAACCAAGCGAGTGATGGAAAATAATAAGAAGATGTAAAGGATGCAGCAACGAACTTGGCCATTATTCAAGTCTACATGCCATGAAGCAATCAATTATAGGGAGGAAGAAATTAACAGGGTATACGATCACTTAAGAGACTATTATCGATCAATTAGAGGAAGTGCTAGGCATGAAAGTAAGAGGTTTTTGGCAAAAATTCAAAGGCGGGAAGAAAAATAAATGCAGAGCGTTTTGACGAGCGAAGGGATTTTGAAGACTGTGTTAGAGGGGAGAATATCAGGTAAACGATAAAGGATAGGGATGTTAAGACAGAAGAAGGAAGTAGTATGTGGAGTTGAAGAAGTGTTTTTATTTTAACGTCTGATGTGGCGTTGTTTTTTGTTAGCAGATGCTAAGAAATGCGTCGTGATGGGTCGTTGTTCAGCCTGTCTCCTTCTAGGAATTATATGCGTTTTTTAAACTAACAAGACAGGGTCCATCCATCAATTTTCCATTTGCCGCTATTTGAAATTGAAAATGCTTTAATTGGGAAAACAGAAATGTCTCTTAGCCTGTCAGTGGTTTGTTTTTTCATTTGGTTTCACTAGCACAACTTTTGCAACACAATTGCACTTGCTATGCATCTATTAGAAAAAGGTTAGACAAATAATGCATTTCATCACAAGCGTAAAATTATTAATTATCATTCAAGTCTGTTTCACTCAAATTAATGTGCAGGCATTAGCAGTTTGCATTGTTTAAGAAATTATCATGCTGTACTTATCTTCACAGAATACTATTATTCTACTCCTATTATACTACTACTATTCATGTCCTTTTTTCTTAGATAAAAAAGTCAACGTATAATTTTTTAGCAAAATAGTCTTCCACTATAACAAGTTCTTAGGGTAGGTGACTGAAAATACTTCGGTCCGATATACTTGAATAAGTTCGTTTCGCTGCTGTTAGGCGCTTTAAACACACTTTGATTGACATTTTTTGTATAATCAAATGATATGAGAGATGATTGAGGTCGATAGGTCTTACAAGCATTAATATAAGCGCGCGGTTAGCTTTAGAGAGACCCATCAAACTCCAACTTCGGGTAGATTACTGTGTTTAATCTGGTAGATTATTGTACATTTCTTCGGTAGGCAAAGATGTGTTCCCCTCCAGAAGACTGCCAGGTGGGAAATTAGCATTAGCAGGAGAAACACAAAAGAGAGCGTAATTTCTTGCATCAATCCAAATATTTTCCCTGATGCACCATATTCATATCACAATAAGTTAGGACATTTTAGGCTCAAGAGTAGAGATTATTTAAAAAAAATGAAGGAAGTTCACCAGTATTCTCATGTTTACAGGGTTCGTCCGGAAAATGAGTGTCTTGACAAATAAGTCTTTTTTGACAAAAGGGGAGTCGTCCACTACGAATTTGTTCCTGAACGACAAACTGTAAATGCTGCATTTTACGTCCAAGTGCTCGACAGGCTTCGAAAACGAGTCGCCCGCGTCCGGCCAGCGATCAAAAACATCTGGCGGCTGCTTCATGGCAATACGCCGTCTCACACCGCGCTTGTCGTGTCGGACTTCTTGGCCAAGCACGGCGTGGCAACGCTGCCGCACCCGCCCTACAGCCCGGACTTGGCACCACCGGACTTCTTTCTGTTCCCAAAGATAAAGAGGAGTTTGAAAGGAACGCGATACGGGACTTTGGACGCCGTCAAAGAGGCCGTGACGACGTGTCTTCGAGAGGTTCCCGATGATGCCTTCGCGGGAGCGTTCCAGGAATGGGAACGCCGCTGGAACAAGTGTATCGACTCACAAGGGTCCTATTTTGAGGAATATTAGCTTAAGATATGTAAAAGTGTAATAATTTTTTTTCCTGAGCTCAGTACACTTATTTTCCGGACGAACCCTGTATGTTATTCGCAATTTGTTATCAAGATGAGGGAAAGAGTTAAATTTCCTAGGTGCTGTTGAGGAGTGAGATCAGACGATGATGCAACCCCGACGCCCTTCCAATGATCACCCAATTGCCCTGAATCAAAAATTGAGTTTGAAACCTAGGGGATCATCGGCGAAAAATATGTTGTCACGGTGGAAATTTCACTCTTTTAATAATGCAGCAACTCTTCATTAAGAAAGAGTTTAAGTATTTTCACCACCTAGAGTTAAGTTGTGGTTGCAATCATTGCTGAGCTCATTAGAAAAATAGGTAGAAAAAGAGAGGTATGGGATATGAGTAAATGTAAACAGAACCAAAGTTTGGGAGGTTTTAGAGAAAGAGGAAGGCTAAGTATGAAGGTTGAATTAGACCGGAGTGTAAAAAAATACAAAAAAATGGGTAGAGCAACTGGAAAAGTTGACCCATCCAGGAAGTATTTCAAAAATTGTTTGCCTTAGGCAAAGAAGATGCCACAAGGTGGGTGTTGGTGGCAAGGACGTTGAGGAAGGATGCTGAGAAAAGACTATTGAAAACTTGGGCATGGATCGTGGTTTTGCACGACGCGGAAACATCTACATAAATACCCTGCGAGCCACCAAAAAGGTGTGTGGCAGGGGGTGTAGCACAATGAGGGAAGGGTAAGGGATGAGGGGGTTGGGGTATATTCAAATAGGTGGGGGAAGGTGGGGGGAACCTGTAAGAAAAAAAATATCTATATATATCCACGCGTAGTCCCTAACCTGTACGTTAATACTTATTGTAATGAACTAACTCCTGGGGAATTTTGGCTACAAGCATTCTGATCTTTTATCTTTCTTGAAAAAAATGACATTTTAAACCTGTCAGTCTTGCAGTCTATTTCTCTAGTCTAATATTCGTGATCCCTTCGACCGTAATACGTTGTGGTTCGTATTATATCCTTGATGTCATCGGAAAAGGGCCCATCTTTAAATGTTTTTAATAATTTTAATCTATATTGTAAACGCCGCTGTGTAAGAGAATCCCAACCTAAATTGTCTAGCAAAGTGGATACGCTGCTGCATTGGCCATAACAATGTTTGACAAATCTAGCCCCCCTCCGCTGAACTCGATCTAATTCCGAAACAAAATTTATGTTTTGAGGATCCCATGTACTGGCGGAATAGTCTAGGTGGGGCCTGACCAAGGCAAGGAAACATCGTTCCTTCACTTTTTCGTCGCGTTTAGCTGGCACTCTTTTCACAAATTCCGATTTCTTATTAGCACGACCGCATATTTCTCGTATGTGTTTTCCCCAGGACAGATCGTGAGTAATTGTTACACCCGAGTATTTAAAGGAATCTACCCTCGCGATTTCGGTTTGTTTCACTTTGTAACTGTAAGGGAGGGAATTACTCTTTTCCCAAAAATGTATTACTACGCATTTTTTAAAATTTCTTCACACATTCTTTTGTCAACATGTTCGTTGAAGTATGACTGTAGGCGTAGACTTGGAGACTTGTGGACGTGGAGAATGATGGGTAAAGATGAAAGGGTGAACAAACGATGAAGTACTAGGCAGGAAATTATGGATTCAGGGGATTATATTGAGTTACAATGGGATGCTGAAGACTTTTTCGTATGCACAGGAGAGAATGTTGGGTAAGCGAGGTACAGCGAGGAAAATATGAACAAGTGTTGGATGGAATGGAGGGAGGAAGAAAGGAAGGAAGTAGGCGAAATTTCAAAATGGTTTATTATAGTGTGGGGTGACAGGCTGTCTCTAATTACGTGAATTTCTCAATTGTCGACTTGTTGACAGTGCCCATCCAAAACCAACTTTAAACGGTAGATTCATTAAAATGACATAGCATGGGTTAATATTTTATTATGGGTACCAGGGGTATTTTCCTACAAAAGCGTAGACCGCTGAGGTTGATTTTTTCTCTCCAGTTTAAAATTCTTAATTCTGGCCAATTGTTTTTTTTTTAAAAAACCCCACGAGACTGGTCCCAATGCGTTATTGTATGAAAAAATAAAATTTTCCATCTTGTCCCAACGCGACAATTTGCCTCATAAAAACTCCCATTTTGCAGTCCTGCTGGAGTCAGGTTTTCCCACACAAGAGAGTATTACATGGAGCTGTAACTTCGTGAGAGTCACTAATAATTTTTGTGATATAGTTCAAGGACTTGTTTTCATAAATTATATGCAAAAAAAGTAACATCATTACTTACGACTCTCCATTCTATCGATTGCAATGGCTTGAAATACGGTCGATTCATCGCCCTTCCTTATTACTTTACAGGGAAAAAGTTCTCGCTTCCCCTTGTTCCCAGAGGGATTGTCCCCAGACAAAGGCTCGTAGAATTACGGAAGCAATATTTGAGTGTTCATTAGTCAAGCTTCCTCATCATACTCCTGCAATGAGTTACTGCAATGAGTTACCGCGAACTCATATAGTAATGGTGGCCATTATTCAACAATGAGCTATACATTTAACTCAATTCCGCTCATTATTGCGTGCGAAACAATTGGTGGATCAAGAGAGTGGCAGTCGATTGGCAAACTCTCACTGAAGATAATGGTTGAACAAATAAAAGCACTAAAAACTCAATTTCATAGTGGTAGTTTTATGGTAGGTGAATGTCGTAATTGTCCATTGCTAGGGTATCGATGGACCTTGAGACTGAGGCAGGAGACGGAAGCTTTCAACGGTGGGAGTCTGTTGAACAGAAAGGAATGTAGGCGGGAGGGTGGTGAAACTCTGCCGGCCACTCTGCCAATCGATCGCACGAGGGCGGGGCGGGAACGACCTCATCTCGCGGGACGGTCCTGAGGCGACGGAGAGCAGCATCGCCGCTCCGTTCCTTCCGAGAGTTCGGACGGTGGTGGCATTGGAGCGAGCACTCCACTTCGTTCTTCCAGGTGACCTCCGACCGCCTGTTTATTCTCTCGCTTTCACTGTGCGAAATGCTCTTCTTTCAATGTCGATGCAACACAAATACTGAGGCAACGACGATTGTTCATATGAATGGCGGTATAAACTTTGGGTTAACATTTAATACCTCACATGTCGAGAATATACAAAAATTTCGATGGTATCTATAAAAAATATTCACCATTTTAAACCGAAAAAAGCGATGATTTTGTAATAAAACTCATATCGACTTTATTTTCAGATACTCGACCGTACGATTGTTTCGATAATCACTTCCCAACAACGACTGCCAATATTAATATCAAGTTGACGACGATTTTACTTCGAAATGGCTATAATTTACATACAAATCGAGTAACATCGACCATATTGGTTTATATCGAATGTATTCACCATTTCGTATATCGAATACATCGTCCGTATCGAGATTATCAGCAATCCAAGGACCATTTCTTATTATTGATCCCTAAATGAGAAAAAGGGCAAGCAATAAAAAATGAAACGCCATTGATATTATTTGTACCTATGACGAATCTCTTCCCGAATACTTCCCAGGTTTCCTCAGCAACGGTTTATTTACGTATTTATCTCTGACAAGCCTTCAACATCCAAACTACCGCCGTTCAAGTTGTTCAAAACTTAACGGATGCTCCCTGGATGGCGCGAATCAAGGTCATCCTAAGCGACCTTGAACCCTTCTCACGAATTTGCTAAGACGCACCTCCGTCGCTCTGTCGGGAAGAGAATTTGGGGAGTGAGAAGAGAAATGGACTCCTAGGCCCGCTGATTATGACCTCGAAGCTAAAACAGCGCACGACCGGAGATAGACTGCAAGATCGCATTCTCCAACCCTACACTTAGTTACCAGGTTATGTCCATCAGCTGACCTCTTATTGTGTTCTAACTCTTATCCTTTAAACTCAGGTAAGAGGAATAACAAATCCCATACATCCAAGAGGACATTCGGGAGATGTCTTAACTGTTAGGTCATCGGTCATTAGGACTAATAGATGATTTAGTGGGATTAGGGAGGGTCAAATTGTCTCCCATTAGGTTTCCCAATGTTTCCGTCATTTCGTAATTCCGCTGCTGAATGATATATTAACGGGTGGTGGGGAAATGTAATGAGAAAGTTAAAGAGAAGTGTTATTTTGTTCTAGTTAGACCACACTTAGGAATATGCCGCAAGTATTTGGGATCCTCGGGAGAAAACCTGGCAAAACGAATTAGATAAAGTCCAGAGAAAATCCGCCAGATTTGTGAAAAATATGTATGACAAGAGCACAAGTGTGACAGGTCTCTTAGGGCATTTAGGCTGGGAACCACATGAGATGCGAAGAGAACTAGCGAGACTTAAAGACTTTTAGAAAGATTCAGAACCAGCGAGTTTAACGATGACACTAAAGGAATCATAATGACCCCACACTACTTGGGTAGATCAGACCACACGTATAAAATAAGGGAGATATATTCCAAATACTCATTCTTTCCCAGAACAGTCAGAAATCACAATAGTAAGAAACCGAAGTCACTTTAGAAATATTAAAGACATTTAATTTACAAGTCGGAAAATAATAAAAAAATTCAAAGATATTAGGTTTAAATGTAGGTGCATGTGTATGTTAGTTAGTTGGTAGTTTGTGTGTTTGCATGAGTGTGAGTTGTAAGGGTTCTTGCATGAATATTTATCATGTTTGGTTTGTAAACTGTATAAATTTGTGGCTTCTGCATGCGATTTTTTTCTTTCTAAATTGGTGCCCTAACACCCCCCGCCACACGCCCCGCGGCGGCTTGCGGGGTATTGAGTAGATGTAAATGCATCGTTTCTGCGGTCAATATCGGTTTCCCTTTTAGGAATGACATGGCCGATTCATTTTCGGCAGCGGTTGAGTTCTTTCGCATCTTCAACCACCCGTACACATTCACGAATAGGATCACTGCGTATCTATTTCCACTTGGATGTTTTATCTTTAAGATCAACCGTTTGGTCAAACGTTCGGTCATCATCCGTAGATAGATGTAGATGAGGCTTGCGCTTATCGAGACTACCTTGTGCCTACGTAAAGAAATTGTTTTAAGAAAGAAGTAGTTTTCTGGTTCGCTGGCCACGAGTTCCCCTTTAAGAGCTGAACCCGAGTTACCTGTCGGCTTCAACCATCATTGCAAACCTCTGTTATAGCATAGCTTACTTTAAATCATAAGTTTCTCGTCTCTCACAAACAACACGCACACGGATGTGAGGTTTTTTGGAATGTCATGGTTTTATCTTGTACGTTAAATGACCTGTTGGGGTGGGTTCTCGCTCACCGGGACGGTGTATGTGTGCCCGTATGGGCCGACAATGAACGCTGGAGCCTACGAATCTACTTGACCAAAATTTGAAAATTGACCCCTCTTGTCGTTCACCTTGAAAGACGAACATGACCTACGGGTTTCGGAAACGCAGAAGTAAGGGGGACATATGAGCAAGGACCCCGAAGTAAACGGCGTGAAAAATGAGCACTATTTTCGTGCGGTCACGACGAGAATGACGTGAATGAGTTACATTATTTTGAAATACGGGTCGTTTTCGTCTTTCTCCAGTATTTTAAGTTATTCACAGTTCACCGGAGGATCACCGGGGTAATTTTTTCGAATCACGAGGCTTTAAAGTTAGGGATAGTGGTCGTAAGAATAATACATACATTAGTTGGACTCTGCTAGGAAACATGGACACTTGGGCTAATCATAACTTCACATCTACATCTACATAATACCCCGTACGCCGCCGCAAGGGCGTGTGGCGGGGGGTGTTAGTTCACCACCCGTAAAAGGGAACAAAACCACATTCAAAACCAATACACCCATGCAAACCCATACCCACAGTGGTGCATACATTCATGCAAAAATTCTATCATTTTACGCGCATGCAATTACATATATACCTCTATTCATTCTACACGAATGCAATTACATACGAGAAGCATGTGTCGAGTCTTTGTATTGTTTGTGGACTGTATAAATTTGTGGCTTTTGCATGCATTTTTTTCCTCAATTACGGGTGGTGCCCTAGCACCCCCCGCCACACGCCCTTGCGGCGGCTTGTGGGGCATTGAGTATATGTAGATGATGGTTGCTTAACGCAAAAGCTAAGTATTTTTTAAACATTTCAAGTGAAGTGTTTAAGTTCGCACGACAGTATTTTTCTTTACAATAACTGCGTAATTACGGACACACCCACAGACTTACACTTGCAATGTGTAAACCCGGTTTTGCAAAAACCTTTGAATTGGCCCTCAGTCACCTTATCAACCATGATGCCTTATCCATCAACAAAATTATTGTTATTAATTTAGGTGTCAACAGTCTACCATTTCGTTCATTGCTGCCTGGAATGAGCGTTATTACAGAGATTAAATCGAAAATGTCACTCTTGGTAACTGATTACATTGTTTATTTTTTAAAGCAAACTATGGTCGAAACTGGAAAGGGACTCATTGTTATCGTTGATGAAACCAGATGTGCGTGATTGCTGCATCATTTTCATTCGTTGGAACGCGAACAATCGTTGAGACAGGAAGTGATGTTTGAGCACTGAATGCAGAGGGTGGTGGTGAAACCCGGGCAGGGTCGCTTCTTCAGAGCCGAGGGTTTCGTCACTCGGGAGCTCAATGCGACAGGGGGGGGGGAGTTGTCGGGGGGGGGAGGGGGGTGGAGGGGGGCAAGACCGCGGACGCTTCGCCAGCCGAAAAGACTCGCTCGGAGAGTGATACGGAAACCAAATCATTCGTTCACGCGAGCCACAAATACGGAGCCGTGGGATGTAGAGTCCAGAGAGGCCTCCACATAACGTTACTTAAAAAAAAAATAACCCTCCCGCTGAACAACCCTTCGGAATGTGGTTCCAGCTATTAGGCCAAAACCTTCCGAGCGCTCTCCCTCCCCCCCTCCCCTCCCCCCGCCCTTCCTATTTCTTCTTCTTCTCAAGCTGGTTTCGATCGAGGGATGTCGCATCAAGAACCCCAAAACAAGACGCTCCGGGGACACAACATTTTCACTTGGTTCATGTACTGACAAATATCGTTTTAAAATTGAATTTTCACCACTAATTATCACATTATATATAGTATGTAGTGCGCTTGTATTGCTACTCATTATTAACCGACTAGAATCTACATACACTCAATATCCCACAAGCCGCCGCAAAGGCGTGTGGTGGGGGTTGTTAGGGCACCATCCGTAATTTAGAAAGAAAAAAACCGCATGCAGAAGCCACATATTTATACAGTCCACAAGCAAAACATGGTATACATTCATGCAAGAACCCTTTCACCCCACACACATCCAAACAACAAACTACCAACAAACATACACATGCACCTACATTTAAACCTAATATCTATGCAGTGTTTAATTTTGTTCCGACTTGTCAATTAAATGTTTTTAATATTTCTTAAGTGACTTCGATGTCTTACTATTATGATTTCTGATTGTTCTGGGAAAGAATGAGTATTTGAATCTATCTGTATTGGAATCCATCTCCCTTATTCTATCTTTGTGGTCTGATCTACCTAAGTACGAGTGTGGGGCCATTATAATTCCTTTAGTATCATCGCTAAACTCGTTGGTTCTGAATCTTTCTAAAAGTCTTTAAGTCTCGCTTGTTCTCTTCGCATCTCATGTGGTTCCCAGCCCAAATCCCCTAAGAGACCTGTCACACTTGTGTTCTTATTATAACAATTTTTAACGAATCTGGCGGATTTTCTCTGGACTTCTAATCTAATTCTTTTTGCCAAATGTTCATCCAAGGATCCCAAATGCTCGCGGCATATTCCAAATGGGATCTGACTAGAGCGAAATAACGCCTCTCTTTAACTTTCTCACCCGTTTAATGAAGCCCTCTTTCTTTAAATCGGATCCGCATATTGTCCTGATATGTGCTCCCCATAAAAGGTGTGGTGTTAGAAATACCCCATAATATTTTACTTGATTGGCCGTAATTAGTACTGAACCCTCTATTTCGTCGTTTATGTCGTGTTCGCCACTTCTTTTGTTCCGAAATTTCAAAACTGCGCATTTGTCTAGGTTAAGCATTAATCCCCAATTCTTGCACCCAGAATAACGTGAATGTGTCTAAGTCTCTAGAGAGTAGCTCGCGTTCTAGTTGGCTTCTTATCTCCCTGTATACCACAATCTCGTCAAAAAATAACCTGAAATGGCTACTAACGTGTGCGCTTAAGTCATTAATGTACATTAAGAACAGGACCAACTGGAATATCGATGTCAAATACCTTATTATAATGCTAAAAGATAATTTATAAAATATGATCGTATTGCCGTTCATCGATACGGGTTATTTGAAACATGGCCTACCGTTGCTAAGAATGTTTGGAGTGCTTGGAATAAAATAAATATCGATTACTAATAAACGTTCAATTCTCAAAATATAATTGACTAAGAGAAATGAAAGATTGAGATAACACACAAAATTGTAAGGTGGTGAGCAGAAAGACAGAACGCCCACTTAACACGTGCGTGGTGGGGAAACGCAGATACATAAAATAAATGGGTTCAGTTCCTTCGGAAGATTAATCGAATACGGTAATAGAAGCAAAAACACGATTAATTCAAGGTATTCTACATATTTCAAAGGTAGGTTTGGGACGGATGCTAACAACTACTATTTCTAAATTCGACTACTATTTCTAAATTCGTATCGTGTGGACTTTCTCTTTCCTAGCCCTAGAATTATTTCTTTCTTCATTCATTCGTGACATCTACCTACCCTGAGACTATCTACAAGAATACGTAAGCCTGCTTTCCATTCCTACCTCCTCCCCGTTTTCCCGACTCTCCGACCTTCTTTCCTTGGCCTCCACAGCATCTTAATCTGCCTCTCAATATATTCTCTCCGTCCACTTTCTCAAAATTTTTCCAGATTGCCCTCCCCACATCCCCGCTGTAACTTCCTCTTTTCTCTTCCGCCACGTTTGCCTTCCTCTCCCCCTCCCAACTCATTTTCTCTCTCATCATCTCCTCCTCCACACGCCCACATCTCCAAGACCCTCCGATCCACGCTCGTCCTCTTATTGCCTCAAAGGCCCGGTCTCAATTACATAAAAGCACCACGTATTTGAGTCATTTCCGTATTTAAGTAATCACCAATCTTGTCTTCCAATTTACACTCGGTGTGCCCGTTTGATTCTCCTATCTTTGCAAATGCCTATTTCGCTAATGTAATTTTTCCCCTCAATGCCCCCATTAACAAGACACCTTCTTTCCCGAAATTACTTGCCAAATACACGAATCGGACCACCTGCTCTACTCCAGTCCCATTAAATGGCTAAATTTATCTTTCCTGCCTCTCGAGAATCTCTTCAATTTTTATTGATCCTTGGGTTTTCTAACTCACGAGCGGAAGTAGATGAACAGTATAACGAAATTGGCTAAAAAGATTTCGAAACAAAAACCAATTGCCTACCGATGAACAATGGGTATTTAGGTAATCTACCGGTTAAGGTAGGTTTTTGGATGGACACACCTATCAAATAAACATTTTGTAACTCCAAACAAAACCCAATCCAGCAACCTAAGCTACATCAGTTCCCTCTTCATCTCTGCGTACTTCTTTCCTCCCTTCATCCCGTCCAACATCCCTATCCTGTTCCTGCCCCTTCCTCGCTTGCCCAACATTCTCCCCTCTATTACCTTCTTCAATATTCCACTATCGCTCAATACGCCTTTCATCCATTTTTCCTGCCTCCATAGGATTTCTCTCAACAAACCCCTCTCCTCCCCCACCATTTCCAGTACTTCCTCATTTGTTTTCCTTTCGGTCCATTTCAGCTTCTCCATTCTTCTCCACACCCACATTTCAAAAGCCTCCAATCTACGTCTATCCTCCTGCTTCAGTGACCACGTTTCCGCGCCGTACATAGCTACGCTCCATATCAGAGTTTTTACGAGTCTTGTCTTAACATCCCTACTCAACGTCCCCGTCATCAACTCCCTCCTCCTTGAGAAAGCCTCCTTGCCTAGCGCAATTCTTCTCCTTACGTCCCTACCACTTTGACCGTATTGGTCCAAAACACTTCCGAGATATGTAAACTGTTCTACCTGCTCTATTTTTCCCCGCCTATTTTAATATTTAGCTTCGCAATTTAGAACAATGGGTATTCAACCAAATATACTTAAACGCGGAATTTGTGTAAAAACCCACGCTTGGAGAAAAAAAAACACTTGACTCATGACAATGAAAGGAGAACGAGGGAAGGAAAAGAAATAAAAAAAATGGACGTCATTAAGATGCGATTTAGGAGAAAATTAAACTAAACAAGCCGAAAAAGAAAATGAGCAAGTGAAGGAAGGATGAAAGGAGAAGAAATGCCTCATCAACGAAACAGGAAAGGAGGAGGATGTCAATTATTTGTCACGTGATATAAGTAAGGAAGAACATTTTTAAAACCCGAAGGTCGTTCTTTTCTCAAAGCTCTCTGTTTACGAGTCTTCATTGGATGCACGCAGCAGGGAGTCAACCACCGATGGTGGTACGCAAATGATGCAGCATCTCTCATTTCCCTACGTCACAGTGCGTGATCACTCCAAAGGTTTGATTTAGATGACTTTTCAGATTGTTTTCAGTGGACTTGTCATTAGAATGGCAAGTGTGCGAAGCGGATCCCTGGTCTTTGAAGCCATTGGATGCGGTAAGACGAGGAGCCTTTGAGATTGTGGTCGCTAGAATGATGAAGAAACCAAGCTGGAAGAAGAGGAAGACTTGAAGACGGCCTTCTATTATGATGGGAGGGGAGATAGGGAAATGTTGGGGGGAATCCGTCTAAGACAGGTCAAGTGGATGGAGAGGAAACATTCAGAGGCAGCGTACGCAAGATACGGAAGGTGGTGACGCAGAAGGGAGAGGGCGTAGGGTCAGAGTGAAGAAGGGAGGGAGAATGGGCTTCTTGGGCAACAAGAAAGCAGGTATGGAATTCGAAGAAATGAGGATGAATATATGTTTGTAGGGCGGTGCAGAGAAGAAAGAGGACGTTTTCGCGACATTCAGATTCAAATAGTAATCAGAAGGACGCTTTCTTCATACTATATGCTTTTTCGTAAAGTCTTTTACGGGCGGAAAAACCTTGTACGATAGAAAATTAATAGTTTAGCCAGTAATATTCGAATCCTTTAGGAGAGAAAAGAAGAGAGGAATGGCGATACTTTTTACGTAAGTTCGCAGAAGACCTTAAGAAATCAATTTCGGGTGAAGATGTTACGCTATAACTAAACCTAAGTCGTAATAAAAAAATTCTAAATGGAAAAGCTAAGTGCCTTCTTTCATCATGGAGGATTCCCACCATGTTACGCCTGAAACTGTGTCATTGAATTAATGGAAAGAAATGAAGATACTGATAAGGAACAGGGATCGTTGACAAGGTTCGCGATCAATGGAAGTTGATAATGATCGATTTCGCCCCTCAAGGCTTTTCCAGCTATCGGCCACTGCGCGGAAGTGGATGTGGCACCCTTTGGGTGCGCCCAAGGCGGCTCTCTCACTTACGCAAGAGATGAGGGCGCCACCCCTCCCAAGATGAGAGCGCCAAGTTAACCTCTCCTCGAGGTGTTCCTCAAGGATTTCCCAGACTTGGTCGCCTCCGAGCTCCCTCTCTCCAGGCGGAACAGACGATTCGTCTTTGTTTCCTCAGCTAAGCTCTCTTCCGCCCGCACCTATGTGGAAAAGGTAGTTTTCGGATTTGGCCCCGGGAAAAATCTTGTTTTTCCCCGATCAAATGAGTCTATATGATGAAACCCAGTCTGTGTCAGCAAACTGGTGCACCTTTCACTCAAGTCAGATGGCATCAATGATCATACACTCTTAAAAGAGGATCAATTAATATACGCCTGCGTGTTTATTTATTTCATCAGAACGGTTATAAAAACTTTAATTAACATTCATGTATTTGAAGTTAGCAGTTTCAAACTCAAGTTTGTTGAATTCCTTCATGATGAGGGTAAAAAATAAGAGAAATTTTACACTACCATGGTTTGGGTGCTGCGCATCATCATCTACGTCTACTCAATACCCCGCAAGCCGCCGCAAGGGCGTGTGGCAGGAGGTGATAGGTCACCACCCTTAATTATTAAAAAAAGCAATAAAACGCATGTTCTTGCAAACTCTTCCGCATACGGTTCTTGTTTGTGCCATGTACTTGCATATCTAGTTTTGTATGCTTTATGCGTTTAGTGTTACAGTTCCGTTTTCTTTACGTTTTCAAAAAAGTGCGAAGAAAAATCGTCCTAAGTCATTGTGGAACTAAGTTTAAAAAAAATATATCGAATTAGTTTGGGGTAGAGAAGGGGGAAAGTAACTTCGTAGGACAATGCAATTCTTCGCTGCAAACGCACCTCGACATTTATTCAAGTCTTTCGGTGACGTGCAGGGAGAGTATTCATCTACATCTACATAATACCCCGCCGGCTGCCGTAAGGGCGTGTGGCGGGGGGTGTTAGGTCACCACCCGTAAAAGGGAAGAAAACCACATGCAAAATCAACACATACATGCAAACCTATACCCACAGTGGCGCATACATTCATGCAAGAATCCTACTATTTTACACGCATGCAATTAAATATGCAATCATCTAACATATAATTGCACCTTAGGATGCAGTAAGAAATTTATCCAATAACGTGCAAGCTAGAATTTGATAAGTAGGAAGGCGAAATTCCACCACCACAAGAACATGCAACATAAAACGCTCTTCTCCCCAAGGACACAGGTAGGGAATTTGACCCAACGCTGCAGGTAGCGGCAGGGTCCCCCCACGGAGAGATACGAGTAATGGCAGAGGAAACTTAAAAACAAAACAGGCAGAGCAAGCAACACAGTTAAGAGCAGTACATAATTTTTTTACATATTTTCAGCGAATCTGAACCTCATCAGAATCGTTTGGCAGTTTTACACACACCTTCATCCGAACCGTCCTTTTTTTCGATAGAAGTGACAATTCTGGCTTTTCGTGGCGTTATATTTATGCTTTCGTCCGCAATTCTTTCTACCTGAATTAATTAAATATTTTTTACCAAAATTACTTGAAAATATTTTACTTAAATTATAATTTGTCAAATATGTTTACATTTCGCCATAAAAAGAGCGTGAGAATGCCTTCAGCAAGAGTGCTGGCAGAATCTATCTAAGGTACATAAAAAAATTAATTTATTTTTACGGCAGACAAATTACACTCGATATAAAAAACCATAAGCACAGTAATCAACCCGAAGGTCGGTTTAGTAGGTGATGGTAGAGCTGATCCATGTACCAAGCCCGACGGCGTGTGAATATTCACACATCAGGGTAGGGGGACCAGTTCCTTTCCCTGTGCCGGTTATGGTTTTCCAGGAAGATCTGATACCCGAAAAATCAACTAGTTGGGTGGAGCTGCAGGTGCCCAAAGTGCCTTGCCCGGGAATCGAACCCGGGACCATCCGGTCAGTAGTCCAACGCTCTAACCACTAGACCACCGCGACCCGCTAAAGTCAATATGTGTGCTATTAATTCTGCGTGGAAACGAAACTTTTGTTGTGCCGGGGAGATGAACACGAGTGACTGAATTCGGCGAGTAAGTGCTCATGCACTCATGTTCGTGGTCAACAATAATGGGAAGGTAAGATAGGTGAGGTGAGGCGGGGAAAGTGGTGAAAGTAGTGGATGAGCAACGGACGAGCGTTGACAGAATGCACCTTCGCTATTAATGGACGCCTGTGGAATGAGTTTGCGTCTTTAATTCGATCACGTGCGGAGAAAGACTGGATGGGAGTCGAATCGTCAAACAGATATTACGTACAAGAAAGAGGGAGGGAGAGAGAGAGAGAGAGAAAGAGAGGGAACGGTTTGAGAAAGAGAAAGTCGAGAATGAAGAATGCGGTCCAAGAGACGCTCACATTCGAAGTATTTGGAGGAGAAAAACGGACATTACTCAATGATCACACGAGTGTGACAGTGGCGACAGATGGATTGGAGGGAAGAACGAGTCAATCAAGATTAAATCAGTGAGAGGGAGAGTGGGTTTCCTGAAGCAACTTAAAATTTGATTTTCCGTCTATTTCGCCTACCCCAAGAAACGAAAAGAAACAGCGTGAATTTTTCAAGAAACTGTAACAGTAACTTTAACGGAGTCACCCGCTATGTGTGCATTATAATGCAACAATTTCAGAGAGTAGAAATCATTCGCCTTGACCGGGATTCGAACCCGGATCCCTCGATATCTCGACCGAGTGCTTTAGCCAGTTAAGCTACCGAGACGTCCTCTTACACTCTGAATTTTTTTTTGTCTCGGTAGCTTAAGTGGTTAAAGCACTCGGCCGGATATCGAGGGATCCGGGTTCGAATCCCGGTCAAGGCGAATGATTTTTACTCTCTGAAATTGTTGCATTATAAACAGCGTGAAGTTTATCCTCGTAATTATCACACACACACATACACATCACACATTTAAATATATAAATAAGTATAAGCATATATGTATAAATATATATATATATAGACGATATATAGCCGATATAACTTTAATTACGCACACATGAATTCTGTGGTCTATTGTAATTGTTGCCTCGCACATTTTGGAGGGAACATTTAAAAATGTTTTTTTTTCGAATGTTCCGGAGAGAAAATGGCGAATCTAATTTCCCGCCATTCAAAAGAACGGAAAGTAATATACGAAAAAAATAATTTTTTAGAAGTTTGCCAAAAATTGCCACCTACATAACCTAAAAATTCTTTGAAAAATTCAAATATTTTTCCTGAGCTCATATTTTATTTTTAAATTCTGAAAAAAAATCAGAATGTTTTTTTCAAGCATAAAAATGTATGTTCATGAATTTTTTTAGATTTTTTTAAAGCAATGAATCGCTCGGGGATTTTTTTTCTAAAATTCACATTTTTTGCGATAGGAGACCCCTGGAGCCACCTAGGGAGCTAAAAATTTGGCTAAAAGGGTTTCTAAATATTTACTTTCGAGTGCCCAATCCCAAATAAGAATCCAGCCGAGTGCAGATTTTACCATCTTACCCCCCCCCCCCCGCTATAGCCTTTCACCTATTTATGTCAGCCTCGCCATATCGCCTTCCTGTGCCACTGTGCGTCCCAGAGTCCATACCTGACAAAAAACCCAAAAAATTTGACTATTTTAAAATTTCTTCATTACATTTTGAATAATGGCTAGAATAATGGCAGTGTCCTGAAACACCATCGAAACGTTAACATAGGGGAAGGATGCCGCTCGGGAGGACGTTCAAGGAATTTGTACGTGAGCCTGGCCACGTATCCCTTTCTCTAGGAAGCCGGGTTTTCGCCCCTTGATGAGTATCGCATTCACCAGAGCCCCATGAAAAAATATTCAGTCGTAGTGAGCATTCAGTCTGAAGTTGTGTCCTTCATTTCGTTATCGACAGAGTCCGTATCAAGATTTAGATAATTTTGGAACGACACACATTGCGTCATATTCACATTTGTGATAAAATTAAGAAAACAAATTTTTTTTAAGCAAGCTCTAGATGCTGAGGGTAAAATAAGAGAAACTTTACACTTCCACTCACTTTTTTAATGCTCTACGATCACGGTTTCGATGCTGCGCATCATCATTCAATATCGAAACCATGGTCGTAGAGAATTAAAAAAGTGCGTGGAAGTGTGAAGATTCTCTTATTTTACCCTCATCATGAAGGAATTCCACAAAGTTAAACCTGGAACGGTTAACTTAAGCTCTTGATGAAAAAAACACCGTTGAAATTCGTAATTAAATCATATTCATGTTATGATTTAACCACCATAGGGGATGGAAAACTAATATTTAGCTGCGACTTTGTGTAATACCCGTAGAAATCTATTTATTTTAGTTGAGGTAGCACGTATGACATGGATAGCGACCGAATAAACACGCTGTGTTGATGAGGATCTACTAAATGTGCAAATGATTATATTTCAAGGTACACATGATGATTTGAATGACTGGATAAATGATAGTATGGAATTTAATAAGGGTTTAATGAGATCAAAACTCTTAAGATGTGGAAGCCTTTCAGCGTGGATGGTAGAGTGGAGGAGATCGAGAAAATGGACTGGAAGGTTATCATCCAAATCATTCTACGAACACTACAATGTTTTTGTAATAACTAACGGTAATCATTTTTTCCTGACGTGTGCGTGAATAGCTGAATTCAGACCCAGTCGGTTAAGTGTGCGTATGATCGCAGATCGTATTGGCATTGATAAGATGACAGTGCACACACCATTATCACTGAAAATTTGGTGATGCGAAAGTCCTGTGCAAAACTCATCCTCTGAAGGTCTTGACGGACGACCAAAGGCAGAGTCGAGGGTCTGTTTGCAAAGACCCTCTGCAACGGCATCGCGACGATTCCCCAACCCGCTTACAGTCCCGATTGGGCACCAACAGACTATTTCCCATTCCCAAAAGTGAAATCCTCCCTCAAAGGACACCACTATGGGACCATAAGTGTCGTCAAAGAAGCTGACCCTCGTACCCTTTAGGACGTTCCGGAATCCGCCTACCAGGGAGCCTTCGAGTCGTGGAAAAACCACTGGCAAAAGTGTGTCGACGCTCAAGGGATGTACTTTGAAGAATTTTAGGGAATTGCAGCAATGTATGATGAACAATTCATTTTTCCGAAAACATTTTCGATTATTCTTATACAAATCTTGTAAAATGGACACGCTTAACCAAGACGCTATTTCAATAACGTGTATCCAGAAATTTGTTGCGACATCCAACATAAGCTCAGACATTAATTCGAAGGCGATCGGAGAAACACGGGAAAAATATCAGAAATGAGAGGGGTTGAAAGCGGATTGGGGAGGCGGGGGAGGGTGAGGTCGGGGGTGACTGGTGTTGCTTAGCACTTAGTGTGGGGGACTGGAGGCGAAGTAGGAGAGGTCGCCGGAGATAATAAGAGCTAAGACCTTGTCCAGGCTGGTGTTTGGACGTCAACGAGGCAATGAATGACACGGCGCAAATCTTCGTTCTCTTCCGGTCTAAGTATTTCTAATCCAGATGTCTACTGCGAACTGTCGGAGGCATTTGTTTTCTTTGGAAATTTTACTCTCAGGAGCCGTGCCTAAGCTCAAGGCAGATTCAAAGGAAAGTTCACCGAAACCGACAGATTTAAAGATTCATTTTCGATTGCGATTTCCGTCGTTCCTCCTGGAAATAACTGCCGTAAGCGATGTGGGCGCTACCTGGGGGGGACTTCGAATGAATTACACGACCTAGACCAATGACATCGAGACCCGAAAGGAACTGGGGACTTAATCCCACTGGCTAAGCTAAACATTAAAATAGGAGGGGAAAAAATAGACCAGGTAGAACAGTTTACGTATCTCGGAAGTGTTTTGGAGCAACACGGCCAAAGTAGTAGGGACGTAAGGAGAAGACTTCCGCTAGGCAAGGAGGAGGGAGTTGATGACGGGGACGTTGAGTAGGGATGTTAAGACAAGACTCGTAAAAACTCTGATATGGAGCGTAGCTATGTACGGCGCGGAAACGTGGTCGCTGAAGCAGGAGGATAGACGCAGATTGGAGGTAGGATTTCGAAATGTGGGTGTGGAGAAGAATGGAGAAGGTGAAATGGACCGAAAGGAAAACAAATGAGGAAGTACTGGAGATGGTGGGTGAGGAGAGGGGTTTGTTGAGAGAAATCCTATGGAGGCAGGAAAAATGGATGAAGGGCATATTGAGCGGTAGTGGAATGTTGCAGACGGTAATAGAGGGGAGAGTGTTGGGCAAACGAGGAAAGGGCAGGAACAGGATAGGGATGTTGGACGGGATGAAGGGAGGAAAGAAGTACACAGAGATGAAGAGTGACCTAATGTAGAATAGGTTGCTGAATTGGGTTTTGTTTGGAGTTACAAAATATTTATTTGGTAGTTGCGTCCGTCCAAAAACCTACCTTAACCGGTAGATTACCTAAAAAAAATCCCACTAGAGTTTGGATCACGGGGTGCTCACCCCAATCTTGATGGAACGAAATATCACCATGACGATGCAACCTAAATGGTAGGGATTTAAAAGAAAGAAACGAATGATTTTGGAGTGTCATCCGAAAGAGTTTTGCAACTTGAATATCTTTAAGAACTCTCCGCTTGTACGAATGAATACTACCAGTTTCAAATTCCTTGGCCTTATTGAGCGTAGGATCTAATGTCACGGCGTATCATGAAAGTTCGCGAGGCAAAAGGTCAAAGGAAGAAGAAAAGTAATTGTCTGGGCATATATCCCCGTAAAAGGATACATTGTAAAATCCAGTAATTGCACTACAAATTAAAGATAATACATCTATTCATCTTTTTTTGCTAATCCTTCCTGCAAAAAAATTGCACACGGTTTTATAAATTGATTCGAAAGCGTTTGGAAGATATAAAATAACCACCGCACAGATGTGTACGTCTCACTTCATTATGGTTTCACTTTACAGCTGTTACACGCAATTGTAATTTTAACTCGTGGTAGAATCATTATTGAATCGGCTATTCTGTCAGTTAGAATGTTATCTGAAGGAGCCGAGGAAGCACGAAATAAAGATCATTGGGAAAAACGCAAAGGTAAAAGGCAAAAGAACCCTCTCCTGCGTACCAAACGCATTTCATTTATTCATTTCTAATTCCATACTACTCTGCATGCCACCGCTAGGGTGTGTGGCAGGGGGTGGTTACACACACAGACTACTTATTACGTCACCACATATCCAAAAAAAATATCAGAAAGTACAGTTCGATAAATCCCTCGAGGAGTTCTCAAAATTGTTGACAAATCCAGTCTCTATGAGAAGAATAAGAAAAATAGCGTGTATTCAATTGAACTTTCAATTACGGATTATATGCAGACATAAAGAAGATTACTACCAAATGTAATTTTTGCAAACTGCCAAGAATATTCTAAATTGTGGCTCAAATCATAATGATCGTTAAAATGTTTTTAAAAAGACATAATAAGTTAATTAATAAGTTAAAAAAAGATAATTTTGTTTATAACTTTAACTAATTCTGAATTTGAGACGTGTTTTTATTATTCTTAGTACGTGGTATGACCGCATGAGTTTTGCTTCGTTATTAAATTATACATTTCTTATGAACCCATGCTGTTGCTATGTTTACATTTCTAGGTATAACTGTGACGTCATAAGGTTTGCTTAGTTATGCCAATTTTTAAAATAAATTCGTAAAAACACGACAGATATTACCGACGGTTACACATGAAGTGGAATGAAAATAATATTTATAACTCTCATTCCCTTCCGAATTAATTTTCTCCAGTTAGATTAGGAATCTGGACCACTATGAGTCGCACCGCTTTAAAGTCCTAAGCGATTTATTTAATACATTCTGCTCTTAATGTTCGCGCAAATCGTGTTTGGTTTCCATGGAAATTAATTCCTTTCTTAGAATTTTGTACTTTGAATGCTCAACTCTTAGGATTGTGAATTTTGAAATATATTGTATTGCATTTTAATGCAATGAATCAACACTAGTCTGAGCTGCTAAATAGTAGTAAACCTATTTGTAGTTTTTTTTGAGAAATTTAGCTTCCTCTTATGAAGTTCTACTGATCACAAATCATCAGTATATTAGAATTTCATCCAACATTTCTATATTACGATAAGATACGTTGTTGCGCCAACATTTGTTAACCTTACGCTTGTTGCAGTAATAAATAATTAATCAATATTGCTTACTCATTGTAATTATTAAAAACCGAGAGACTAATGCTGGTGCGACACTTGGGAGTTAGAATTAAACTTAAAGAAGTGGGTGGTGATGAATTTTTGGGAAAAGAGTAATTCCTTCCCGAACAACTGCTGCATCATGAGTACCGAAACAGAAAGTGTACGTGTAGACACGAATAAATACTTCAGGCGTTACCCTCACCCACGACCTCTCCTGGACGAGACACATACTAGGGGAATATGTGGACAAGCCAACAAAAAAAACTGGATTTTACTGGAAGAATACTGGGTAAATAGCCATGACGAAAAGGCTAAAAAGCGATGCAAGTTTACGCTTGTTAGGCCTCATTTAGATTATGCCGATAGTATAAATGGGATCCACACCAAGTTGGATTAATTTCCCGAATTGGATCGCGTGTAGCATAGAGGGGCTAGAAAACATTCTTAAAACATTGTTACGACAAACTTAGTAGCTTATCCAAAATATTAGAGCAGCTAAGCTGGGAATCACTGAATTGAGCTAAAGTTAAATTACATATTGAAGCTCTTGCATAAATTGGAAGGACGTCTCTTTAGCAATTATGTTGAAAATGTGTTATTAGCTCCATCGTACTACGGTGGGAGAGATCATATCGATAAAATTAAGAGAGATTAAGTGTGGACCAGATAGATTTAAGATGTCATTTCTCCCACGAACGATAAGGAATCAGAATATGGCATCAAGGTATAAGGGATCAAAATGATGGATTTTTCTATGAATGTATGCACCACTGTGAATTTGGGTTTGCATGCTCGTATGTGTTGGTTTGGAATGCGGTTTTTTTCCCTTTTTTGGGTGGTGACCTAACACCCTCCGCCACACGCCCTTGCGGCGGCTTGCGGGAAATTATTTAGATGTGAACATCACTATCCGGCCTCGATGGTGGGGAAAAGTATTTTGTGTCAAAATTAGTCTGGTGTGTAATCACCCCCTGCCGCACACCCTAGCGGTGGTTTTCACGGTTACTATCTAACAATGAAATGATAAAAAAATAATGATATGATTTCGACCACATGCCACATTTATAATGTTGGATCCAAAGAATGGATGCGGTAACGAGAGCAGCAGCGTAGGTGTGGTTAGGCCGAGAATGGCGCGTCATGCAAGGGGGGGCATCAATTTCGGCGCACCGCCTCGCCCCCCCCCACCCGGGCAGCACCCTGCACCACTCCCCGCTGGCGGCGGTGGATCGATTCGTCTCGGATCGTGCATTTCCCCGAAGCGGAGGGCGGGGGGTCGAACCGGGGACCTATCGATTGGAGCGAAGCGCGCCAGACCTTCGGATTCCCAGAGACCGTCAGGGAAGGACCGAGGACACCCGCGGTCACGACCACCACAATGCACCCAACCTCTAGGGCGTGTGGCAAAGGGGTGGTTAATGTGCAACCTCGAAGTTAAATGCTAGACAATCAAGGGAAAATATGAATAATTCAAATGGGTGGAATAAATTTTCGACATCTCATTAGCACCGCGCATTGTTCGAGGATAGAATTCTCAGCCGTACGTTCGAAAGAATGTGCTTACCGGGAGACAGTGACATAAAGGGTTAGATAAAATAATGACACAATACAATGGGCTGCTTAGCAATAATTAATGACACCTTAATTCTGTCGGCTCTGCATTTGATCTCCCTCTACTTCTTTTTTATTGCTTCTCCTAACACAATGGATGTGACGGGGCTGTTATTACGAGGTCCGTTCATTTTGGAGGTGACAAAATAGACGTCCTGTTTGAGATTCATGCTAGAGAGCTGTTTAATCTGCAATTAAACGATCTCTCCGCGAGTGAATCAAAACTAGTAGTCCCAGTCATGATCCGGTTGTGCTGCTAAGGTTATCATTACAACGTTTTTTGCAAATCTAGCTCATATGCGCTCCACCCGAACTGAATCTGTATTCAAGCAGACACAGCGAGGAAGCGTGACAACGAGGGGATGCCACGCTTATTCCACATGCTCACGGTTTATCCTGCGGGCTGCCACGAGGGGGTGCCGAAAATGGGTCGTAGGTCACCAGCCATGAGAGTAATTGATGTTTATTTAGCATTTGAAGGCTCATTTTGTCATTAGGAATGTTTCCTACTGCTGCGTGCAAGGCACTAGTGAATCCTTTTCTATTTAACTACAAGGTATCTTGCAAGGAACCGGAACGGTGTGTGGCAGGGGTGATTGCATGCCAGGAAAGCAACATAAAAAATTAGGATTTTCCTAATTTCTTAAAAGTTTATCTATATATATATATATATATATATATATATATATATATATATATATATATATATATATATATATATATATATATATATATATATATACACACACACCCCATGGACTAAAACATTGTCGTGGTGGAAGGGCTTGTGCCTTCTAATGACCCCTAGAGCTGTGCTGGCGGGAGTAATAATAATTGCTACTGGTAGGGTCACCCATGCCAGATAGGTCGAAGGTTAGGAGCCAGACGAAAGGTAGTCCACGCAGCGTCTGTTCCTCAGTGAGGCGGCTGCAAAGGCGTCTGACCCCAGTGGGGCGGCCATTAAGTGATGGTGTCCCGTTAAAAACACTATTGAGGAAGGCAACGGGAAACCACCTCGATTATCATTCCCAAGAATGTAATGATGGGCACTATCGAGAATATTAATCCTGGCAACTACGGGACTCGGACAAAGTGGCTGTGTGTCGTGCCCGGCAGCGGGGGAGGCAAGGCTACCGCGGTCGTCATCCCACGAAACCCTTGCGGGGGTGAAATAACAGCTGCAGGACAGAAGACACAAAAGAAGACGAAAGTAGTTAGAATAGGAACATGGAACGTCAGGACAATGTTGAGGACAGGTAGATTAGAAGATATTAAGCGAGAGATGGAAAGAGGTAATATAGATGTTTTAGGTCTCTGCGAGGTGAGATGGAAGGATAGCGGGGATTACTGGAGTGACAATTATAGAGTGATATACAGCGGCGGGGACGAGAGCCAACGAGGGGTTGCCGTAATATTAAATAAAGGGATAGGAAGATGCGTAGTCAACATAGAGCAAGCAACTGATAGAATCTTACTAGTAGAGATTAAAGCAGAGCCGACGAACTTAGTCATTTTTCAGGTATACATGCCACCGAGCAACCACAAGGAGGAAGAAGTCGATAGGATGTACGATGAATTAGAGGATATCATCGCGTGTGTTCCTGCAGGGAAACATTTGATAGTGATGGGGGATCGGAATGCGACGGTAGGCGATGGAAGAGATGGTGGTGAGGTGGGGGACTATGGGTTAGGCACGAGGAATGAACGCGGGGGGAAAGTAATTGAATTCTGCAGGAGACAGGGGTTAGTCATCACCAACACATGGTTTACACACCACAAAAGGCATAAGTATACATGGAAAATGCCAGGTGACTCAGAAAGGTATCGGTTAGATTATATTATGGTTAGGCACAGGTTTAGGAACAGTGTGATAATTCGCATAGTTTCCCAGGAGCGGATGCGGACTCTGACCACAATTTAGTTGTTATGAAATGTAACGTCCGTTTCAAGAAGATAAGGCAAGGGCGGCGGGTTAGGAAATGGAATGTAGAAGTATTAAATATATTAACGAGGAAGGATTATTAGCAGGCTGTAGAGAAAATTATGGATGACGGTAAAGAACTGGGCACTATCGAAGAAAAATGGGAATGTATCAAAGAGTTAAACAATAAATTGAGAAGGCCCACAAATAAAGCAAAAGGAGAATGGTGGAAAACGTAATGCGAGGATATGAAAAGCTTACAGTAGAAGGGTGAAATTGGTGCGTTATACAGCAAGGTTAACTTATTATCGGGAAGTAAGAAGGCAAGATCTGTGCTAGCAGTTAAAGATAAGTGAGGTAGGATAATATTTTAACCAGATAAAATCCAAGAGAGATGGAAGGAGTATATAGAAACACTGTATGGTAAAGAACTTAGACCGGCATGATTAGACATACGAAAGGAACATGACGTAGAAGAAGATAGCTTAGGTCCAGGCATACTCGACGATGAAATAGAAAGAGCATTAAAGGAGATGGAAGCAAATAAGGCTGTGGGGGTGGACAACATTCCTGTAGAAATGTTGAAATGGTTAGGAAAAGGTGGGAAGAAGGCCATATATGGACTGATTCGTAGTATCTATGAGGAAGGAATCTGGCCGGAAGATTTTGTGAGATCGGTGTTAGTTCCTATTCCAAAAAAGGCAAAGGCTACGTCATGTGAGGATTACAGAACAATAAGTTTGATATCCCACGCAGCTAAAGTTATTCTCAGGATCATCAACAAAAGGATAGAGAGTAAGGCAAATGATTACTTAGGGGATGATCAGTTTGGGTTTAGGAAGGGGAGAGGTACGCGTGATGCCATTGCAGTAATGAGATCACTAATTGAGAGGAATATAGAATACAATCAGGACGTTTTTGCCTGTTTTGTAGATTTCGAAAAAGCGTTTGATAGAGTGAATTAGGAAAAACTAATGCGTGTTTTGCAGAAAATAGGAATGGATTGGAGGGACAGGAGACTGACCCGCAACCTGTACATATCTCAGACTGCTTAGGTGCGAGTGGGGAACGGAGAGTCCGGATGGGCAGTGTTAGCAAGAGGTGTAAGGCAGGGTTGCCCATTGTCACAGATGCTGTTCAACGTATATGTGGCGGAAATGATTAAAGAGGCATGGGAAGAACTGGAGGTAGAAATGAAAGTCGGAGGGGAATTCATAAAATCGGTTATGTTCGCTGATGACCAAGCATTATTTGCTCAGTCAGCCAAGGAGTTGCAAGCATTTGCTGAGTGAATTGGAGGTTCAGTGCGATAAATGTGGGATGAGAATCAATATTAATAAAACAAAGGTTATGCGATTTTCCAGAAGGAGAAAGGTTAAGATAAACATTCAAATAGGAGGGGAAAACTAGAGCAGGTAGAACAATTTACGTATCTCGGAAGTGTTTTGGACCAATACGGTCAAAGTGGTAGGGACGTAAGGAGAAGAATTGCGCTAGGCAAGGAGGCTTTCTCAAGGAGGAGGGAGTTGATGACGGGGACGTTGAGTAGGGATGTTAAGACAAGACTCGTAAAAACTCTGATATGGAGCGTAGCTATGTACGGCGCGGAAACGTGGTCGCTGAAGCAGGAGGATAGACGTAGATTGGAGGCTTTTGAAATGTGGGTTTGGAGAAGAATGGAGAAGGTGAAATGGACCGAAAGGAAAACAAATGAGGAAGTACTGGAGATTGTGGGTGAGGAGAGGGGTGTGTTGAGAGAAATCCTATGGAGGCAGGAAAAATGGATGAAAGGTGTATTGAGCGGTAGTGGAATGTTGAAGAAGGTAACAGAGGGGAGAATGTTGAGCAAGCGAGGAAAGGGCAGGAATAGGATAGGGATGTTGGACGGGATGAAGGGAGGAAAGAAGTACAGAGAGATGAAGAGGGACCTGCTGTAGAGTAGGTTGCTGGATTGGGTTTTGTTTGGAGTTACAAAATATTTATTTGATAGTTGTGTCCATCCAAAAACCTACCTTAACCGGTAGATTACCTAATTATATATATATATATATATATATATATATATATATATAAACAATAAACATAGTATTCAACTCGAAGGTCGGTTTGGTAGGTGATGGTAGAGTTCACCCAGTACTAAGCCCGACGGCGTGTGAAATTTACACATCAGGCTAGGGTGGCCAGTTCGTTTCCCTGTGCCGGTTATGGTTCCCCAGGAAGACATGGTACCTAAAAAATCACACAGCTTGAGTTGAGCTGAGGTTGCCTGGGAATCGAACCCGGATCCTTTGGTCAGTAGTCGAACCCATATATATATGTGTGTATACCGAAAAATCGGAAAACTAGTGAGTTTCTCCTCTTTGTTTTGTTTCTGTGTTTTTTCCGTCGTCCGCTAGTGCTAGCTTCTTGTACATTAATATCCACATCCGTGTGAGACTGTCACATTATTTATATAAATATATATATACATACATATTCATATAGACGCTTCTAAAGATGGCCAGAAACCAAGGCTACCCAACAGTAATATGAGTCGCGGCTTCTTGTTTCTTCATTCCACTGATCTTCGCCAGACCCCAGGGCAGCTCTCTTCATTCTTCTGTACTTTTTTCAATTCCGAAATTAAGTTCTTCCTTCCGTTGAGAGTAACACTCGCCGGGCACGCACTCAGTCCGAGGGGTCCGGCCGAACAAGGCTCTCGGCAGCAGTGAATCAATTTCTTTCGTGAGTGCTCTCGGAGTCAAAAATCAATGCCCAAAGGGATCCGACCCTGAGAGTGACGTCGTGAAAATTCGCTTTTAAGTCTTAAAATCCATTAAAGCATTCTCGAATTTGAATGGCTGCCTTGTCGTCGCGTCGGAATGCTGACGCGCGATCTTCAAGCGCTCTTCAATTTTCTCGCGCTCCCAACTCCTCTCAAAGATCTCCCTAAGAAGCGCTTCGGAAGATAGCTCAACGAATGATCGCCCAGAGACTGGTTACCGGGCCGACTCAACTGTTACAGTGCGATGCCAATTCGTGAAAGGTGTAAGGAACACGATCACACCGATTTCTTACACTACATAACGAGTCAATCGCCCCCTGCCACACACGCTTGCAGGGTACTAAAATACATCTTTAAAAAAAAATAATGAAGTCGCGCAGGCGCACAATCTCGTTGCAGTTCCGCTTACTGCCTTTTCCTTGGAGTAAATGGACTTTTATTATAATCATCGCTCATCAATTGGTTTATTGGGGCTTGGTGATGTGTAAACAAATTACTCGATCAAGAGATTTCATCGCAAAATCCTCCTGTGCACTTTGTCCTATCCTGCACCAACTCTATGGCGTAATAATTGAACGTTCGTGTGAGTTCATTAAAGTGGCTATGACAGTTAGGTCATTTAACTATTAGTCTGCATTACCAAAGCAAAGCAAAAGCGGGTCAACCACAAAATAGTCAAGTAACGCGACCTCTCCCCCCCCTCCCCCCATTACCTCTCGTTAATTACGAGGATGTTAAAGTCCCATGGTGCTAGTCGAGATTTGTTATTTCGTTCCGGGATTAGTCGCACTTCTTTTATATTTACGTTACATATGAATTAGTATTGGCATTCCGTGGCGAACACTAAGCATCTTGTGCTAAATTTTGTACGTCGCGATCAATTCTCCAGATACAGCCAATGTTCGCCCGTGTTGCCCACTCGAAACAAACACATGCGCAATAGTTACCGGTGGCCTTTTTTATCGGAATCAAAGTTCATTTTCTGGAGCTGCAATCGTGTGAACAATCCATATCAGCTTCAAAATCCACGCTATCAGCGCCCCGCTATCGTTCCGATAGCATGATCTGAATGCGTAACAGGGTTCCCGTTTCGCAAAGCTTCAAGTCTACATCTGCATGGCATCCTCTAAGCCACCGCTAGGGTGTGTGGCAGGGGATAGCGATTATACACCCGGTTGGCATGCACCATCCACATCCAGTAGCACGCAACAAGAGTTCCAAACAAGCTGAGAACGTACGTAATTCTAGCGACGAAAAGAAGTTTCGTAAACAGACATACGAGGATTACAGTTTAACCAGATTTTCAACTGCCACTTTTCCTCACGTGAAGAAAGCTACTCGTGTAGATGTCAAATTTACAAGTAGCATCAAAAATAAATTACGAAAATTCTAAAATACTGTGAGAAATGGAAAATTGTTAAGAGGACAATCACTGAGACCGACGGGCTTTAAATGGGTGAGTTTAGGAAGACTTCATTTAATTAACTTGTAGCTTTAAGGAAAAGGTCCTTAGTTCGCTTTGTACTCCAGTAGTACTACTTAGTACGTAAAAATAATCTAGAGCACTGAAAACTCTGTGAGACTACAATTGCAGCCACCTTTGCTATCATTGAACTTGTAATTTGGCCCTGTCAAACAATTCGAAGAGGATCGTTAAAGGGAATGTAAAATTAAGGTGAGATGGAGGGATAGGTGAAGGAAAGGGAAGAAGAGATGGGGCATGTCCAAGGTTTCAGGCTGGGCACATCAGGAACCCACCTTGCGCCGTTAATAAAACTTTAAGACAAGTACCACGGTTTGCCTTGTATGCGCGCAGTACTACCTATGAAGATTGTTCATTTCCGTGCATAAACAAACAGTCCGTAAACATAATTAAACGGGGATCGGGGTGGTGCGTTGGCTTAAGTACAGGCTTGTCACCGTGAGAACCCGGATTCAAATCCTGGAGACAACAAATATTTTTCAGTGGCATCCCTGCTTGAGGTGATTTGTGCAGGGCACTTAGGAGTGAGTACGACGTCCGTCGGATGGGACGTTAAACTGCGGACCCCTTTGGTGCCTTTCGACAAGTGTAGGCTAATGCCGACGCCGGGTTTCCTCTCCACCATTCCTCCTATCCCATCCATCCCTAATGGCGCAAATGACCTGAACTGTCGGTTGCCTTCCCATCAAAAACTACCGCAACATAATTAATCCCGTCGCTTCGCACTCCTTGGTTCCCGAGCTCTCGACGACGCGCGAAAGGAATCGCGGACGTCCGATTTTGGAATCGCCCCAAATGCCCTTGCCGAGTGTCTCGCCAAGGGTACACGACCACCCCCTCGTGGACGGCGCGTGACACACTTTAACGGCGAGATCCGGAGCATGGAGAGGGGCGCAGATCACACACACAAAAGGGGTGGTGGTGGGGGGGGGTCGAATGCGGACTGGGCAGCCGCCCACTCCGTCAGCCCGCGCGATCCACTAACCTTCTCCAGGGCCTTGCCGACGGCGCACCCTCCCTCGTCGATCACGTGACACCTCACCGTTGTCGTCCCGACGTCTAGGGCCGCCACCAGGCGCCGCCTGAGGGCGTCGGCGCCGCCCCCCTCCGCCACGCGACCTCTGCCCGGCGCCATGTCCCCCTCGCAGCACCACACTCGCAGCACCAAGGGTGAGCAGGAACACACGCCTTGCCTCTTTCTCTCACACACTCCCTCGCGATCACACTCTGACCTCTCGAACACAAAAGCACGCGAGTCACACAAGCTCCCAGTCGCGTCCTCGCAGCATTCCCGGTGAGATCACGGCAGAGCACGGGGATGATCACGCCCTCGGAGCCGACTGACCGCAGAAGCCTCGCCCGCACTCTTTGCCTTCCGTAACTCTCGGATGGCCTCTGCTCGCCTCTGCAATGGGTGCGTGCAGCGTGTTTACGCTTGTAGTTGTGTTTCTGTGTGCGTGCGTGTATTATTTAGGGCTTCCCCTCCCCCTTCACTCCCTCGTGTGCGTCGCCCCCCCTTTCCTACTTGCTATTGTTGCGTCCGCGCATGCGCACTCTCCCGCACGCGGCGGCCCCCTAGGCTTTGTTATTATTGCGTCCCGTCGGCTGGAAGGGAGAGGAGAACCGGTTGCGGAAGGCGGAGCACGATCTCCCGAGCGCTCCTTCGATACGATTGCACCTCGAGGGAATGCGGCCCTTCCTCGGCGATTGAATGCACTTCCGTCGTGGTCGTAGGCGTGTCCTACTTCCGGTGTCGATTGACGAGCGCCATCGAGCACTCCGCTCCCCTTGCGACGCGCGGGAGAGCGTCCTTGTCCTCCCTCTCCCGGTCGAGGAGAGAGTGGGAAACAGTTGACTGTCTGCCCGCCGTCTTCCGGGGAAGAGGGCGCTCCGGTTCTGTGTATGTGTGTGTGAGGCGGGGAGGAATCGAGCGAAAGAGAAGAAAAAATAAAAAGAGATCGCTCCCTCCCTCTCGGCTCGAGTTCGGCTGTGCGAGGCGCGGTTGTTTTTTATTTTATTTTATATTCCTTGCGGGAAGAAATGAGTGCGAAGGAGTCTGGTCTCTTTCGCTGCCTGCCGTTGGTGATTTCTGTTCTGCGTCGTGTGCGATGAAAAAGTGGGAATCGCGTGGGAGTCGGCTGTGCGAGTCTCTCTTCCCGCGACACGCGCGTGAGTCCGTCCCTCGGGCCGTGTTTCGCCCGTTGCACTGGGGAAGGGAGGGTGCTTCGGGGATGGTCGCCCACCTTGTCGTCCACGTTAGTGAGTGTTCCGAGCCCCGGCAGCGTCTCCCGGGACCGGGAAACTAGACGGGAGTGGATCGGAGATCGGGTGGGAGAGCACGATTGGCCGGAGTGCGAGGCCGTGAACTTCATCCCCCCTCTCCGCATCCTTCCCCTCTCGCCGTTCGCTCTCCCCCCCTCCGAGTCCGAAATTCGTTCCTCTTCAGCCGGCACACGCGTGCTCGTACGTAGCATACTTTCGCTAGTTTGTGCACGCTACATTCGCACCTAGCACGTCACGCTTCGCCAAAATCGAACCTCGGAAGGACGTCGCGTATTATGTACTCATCCGAGAAGGGATTGTGACGTCACGGCGGTATTTCGTGACATCTCCAAGGATGAGAGAGCGATCTCGATTGGGAAGTTACTCGCTGCCAAATTTCCCCAGGCATGCTCCAGGATGTCTGTAATCGGGAAAGGTTGAAAGTAAAAGATCGAGGAAATTTGGCAACACGGGAGACGGATGGGCTGCGACGTCACTCTTATCTCACGGATAAGAGTGGCGAGGGTGCGACTGTAGTTATGCAAGCACCGAAACACGCGTTTCCCACCATCAAACAGCACGCACGGCCAGAGCTTTGTTCAGTAGAAATCCGTTTCCGACACCCCTCGTTAAAGTAACGGCGGATTTTATGGATCAGTTCCGTAGAGTGGCAATAGTTCGCGGAAGAGAACCGTTGTTCTGAATGAAGCATTGTTGAATTCCACCAATCATTTCCTCGGAATGTAACTCTCGTTCGTATTCTTTTATCATCTCTTCGTTTTCTCGCATCATACCCAAAATAAACGACGTACAATTGCGAGATGAAATGACCTCGAAGAAAAGTAAATAAACGATAAAAGTACGACGGCATCCGAAGCCGGCGAAATGTAACACGTGTCAACAAATTTTTCGATAAAGATTATTTTAATCGCGCACATTCCTTCTTTTTTAGCTAACAGACGCTAAATTTTGTGCATGAAAAAACTTGTTGGTGTCCACTATTTTTTGTAAAAATCTTTCATTTCCGATTTCTCGAAGGCCATCGACGAAGAACGCCTAATTTTGAGGAAAGTGCACTCTTTCCGTGGCGTACAGTGCACACCAAAAAACCCATCGACGAAGGCTTGAAAGTTGAATCGCCGCATCGAATCCCACGCTTGTGTGAACTCCGGAGAGTGACGGGGAGGGGGGAGAGTATGTAAGCATTAAGCGGTGTCAGCTGGGGGGAGGCGGTCAGAAGGGGAAGGTTGGTGTCGACGAATACGCCGGAGAGAGAGCCCTGTGTGACCGGATACGCTAGACATTATGGGACGTGGAAAAAAAACATTAAATTGTGACCCTAATGACTCCTTGAATTTCTTCGCCTTTCTTCTACAAGGGACGATTTTAAAAATACAGCGTAAATTGAGAAATTAAAGCCCGCCACCTCCCCACCCAATCTCCTCCAGAAATTAATCTTGATAGCCTAGGTTAGAAAAAATATAACCCGACAATACTGACTAGCGTAAGGAGAAGAATCTCGTTCTTAATCTTTATCTCTCATATGCGTGCGTAGTATTTTATACTTAAAATACTCTAGTACGTGTCAGTAGATACGTAAACGTTTTTAATAATTTAGGTCATCTCGCATTTCCTTTGCTTAACCATAGAAAGGTATCGCTAAGAGGTATATTTTTTTACCTATTCGGGGATCGCGGGATGAAAAAACACCCCCAATTTTCAAGGGGCCGTATCTCGGGCCCAGTATGACTTTGAGGGCTCCACGAGGGCTCATTTTTTTCGGCGTTTGATAAAAAATCAAGGTAACTAAATAGTTTTGGATAAAAGTCTGAAGGGTCCGGGAAAATCGACCAAGAATGGGGTCGTAAACGTAAGCCGTTTCTTTTTGCCGCGAGATTCAAACCGGTCTAGGGTGTTTTTCCACCTACCGTTCACGTTCTAGGGTTAGTTAAATTTGAGAAACATTTAAAGTCGATATTGTATTCCTTGCGTGGAATCACCCCCTGCCACGCGCCCCATCGGTGGATTGTAAGTACATAATATAGACGCATATATTATGGGGGTTTCGTTTCACATTAAATCATGTCCTTTAAATCTTGAAGAAAATCGCCATCTCGGGTTATCGATGCGGAGATCGTGTATCGGCAGCTTCCCCGTGCCTGCCCTGCTCTTACTATATCCTCCAGTTTCTCTCTCCCTCCATTCCCTTCGCAGCTCCGACAGCTTCCACCACCTGATCCTAACAGTTCAACCTTAATCATCTTCTGTAATGATTTTCGCTTCATATATTTCATACAGTCTTTCAGTGAACTACCGTTTCCCGGCATATTCTCAACTAATTTTCTTTTTATGTAATTCTCCAGTTCATGGCTCCAATCAAGGCAAATAACAACAGATACACTCAATTGTTTTTTTCATTTTTAGCAGCAATGTCCGCTGTTACAACAGTTCTTACAAATGGGCATGTAAACATGGATACATAAGATCTTCTTCAGAAGAAAATCTTACGAACATATGCCAATTCCAATGCGACGTTAGTGTCCCCCTATAATGCTCCCTCGGAACCAGGCCATGGACACGGAATAGATTTTAAAGAGTACGAGATCTGTTCAAAAAGTATCGCGACTTTTGTGATTATTCAAACATTATTTATTTATTCATGAATATCTATTGTGTCCCCTTCAAATTAATCCCCATTAGATATTATACACTTGTGGCAACGCTTTTCCCAATCCTCGAAGAACTTCAAAAAATCATTTTTTGTGATCTTGTTCAGCTCCTCCTTCGATGAAGTCTGTACCTCGTCAATTGTAGCATAGAGTCGTCCTTTCATGGACCTCTTCAGTAGTTTCGGGAACAAGAAAAAGTCACTAGGGGGGCAGATCTGGGGAATACCGTGGCTGCGGAATCATTAGTGTTGTTTTCGGCCAAACATTCGTGCACAAGTAACGATGTATTAGCAGGGGCGCATTGTCATGATGCAAGAGCCAATTTTTTGTTCTTCCACAAATCCGGGCGTTTCGGGCGGATTGGTTAACGCAAATTGCCCATAAGTTGCAGGTAATATTCGTGTGTACTTAATCTAACCCGTTCGATCTCGCTACGTAGGGATCTGTTCGCGCGTGCACTCTTCGAAACGAAGAAATGCGACATTGAATGTCGACGTGACATTGGACACACCCACGTCGTCATTTGCAACACTAGCGTCGATATCAATAAGGGTCGATATTGTATGATAATCTATATGATTTTTCGGGTACCAGATCTTCCTGGGAAACCGTAACCGGCACAGGGAAAGGAACTGGCCCCCCTACCCTGATGTGTGAATTTCAGACACCGTTGGGCTTAGTACTGGGTGAACTCTACCTTCACCTGCCAAACTGACCTTCGGGTTGAATACTGTTTTTGTTTTTTTTATTGTACTGATGTCGTGGTATCATTATTCGCAGTAGTCTGATAGTAAATGGGGCAAGTTTGCAATTGAAGAAACACGATTGGACCCTACCGAACTTCTAAGCTCCAACTGACACGACACAAAGTATAAGTGAACCCTAAATTACAATCGCTCATTTTTTAACTTATTTTTAGCTAATTCTTTCCCTCCCTCCACCAGCTCTCTTTCCCAGCAGCATCCTCCGCTCTCGGATTCCATCCCACTGCCTGTGAGTGTATGACATATCCTGCATCCACTTGTCTCGTCTCCTTCGAATGCCTACCAACAGCCGCCTCTCTTCTCTATTCCCATCCCCTCTGGGAACTTCATCGATTATTTTCCTTCCCTTTCCTTTTGTTTTTTTTCAATTCATCTCCTCACGCCCACGTCTCGAAAAACTCCGGTCCACGATTATCCTCCTGATCTTACCAAACTGCTATCCGTTTTACAAGTTTCGCTAGTTTTTTTTCCTTTGCATCATTTACTAGGGTACCTGTCATCATTCTTTTTATGCCCTTAACACCCATCCAACCCTCCGACAACACGCTTCACAATTAGGTTAATCCTTCTACCCGGTCTGGTTTGCGTCCCCCAGCACAACATCCCTATTTTTTTGTATTTTTAGTACCCTACAAGGCACCGCTAGGGTGTGTGGCAGGGGACGAATACACACTAGACTAATTTTGACCCTCTGAATATTTTGCTTCTACCGCGGTCAGACAACTTTATTCTGTCCCTTTTTCATGGAAAAAAATGACATCTTAAATCTATCTGTTCCATACGTACTCCCTCCAGTTTTACAGGCATAATCTCTGTTTGCCACAGGCGTAACATTATGGAATTTGCATAACATATTGAAATGATTAATTAAAATTGGCAATTTTCCACAAAATAAAATTTAATGCGACCGGTTCAATGTAACTACATCATCTTCAGTGGATCTGAAGATGATGTAGTCACATTGAAACCGGTCGTATTTAATTTTATTTTGTGGAAAATTGCCAATTTTAATTAATCATGATATTCCACCATATCACGCCTGAAACGTCTCTTTTTATATTGAAATTGAATGATTTACTTTGTAATTCCATACAATTTATTTAAAAACACGACCCAGGTTTCGATGTTGAATGTCATCATCTGACCTTATGATGTGTGTGGAATTACAGAGTATATTATTTCATTTCAATAAGAATGATCTCGCCAGTGCGATGGGGGATAATGATACATTTTCAACGTCACTACTAAAGAGACGTCCTTACAATCCCCATTCCATTGGTCCGTGTATGTTGTAGTGTGCGCAATACAGCGATGCATTCACGGCACCCAAGTGGGATTCGTCAGTCGATCCTCGGATTAGTCACGTGGAGCCACTGTAGATTTTTTATGACCCGCGCTGTTTAACGAAGGCAGGCCTAACGAGCCTCCCTGTTTGAAAGCGTTTGCCGTCTGCAAACAAACCAATTCACACGTGTCCTCCATGTTTGCGGGGGAAAACTCCTTCACAATGCGGCGCGATTTGTTTTGCAAAATAATCTCTCTGCTTTCTGCGCAAGAAAATCGACCGTTGGCTTACATGGAAAATTAAACGTCAAATCAAATTAACGTAACAAACTGCGTGAGTCAGAGATTTGGATGCTGTGGGCAGAATGCGAACTTATACGCAATGGAGGAAGGAACTCGCGTGCGCGATGGGGCGACATCAACGCGTTTAAGCCTGAACTGAATATGTATGCAATGATCATTGGCTATACGTACGAGTACACCTGTACAATTGTCATTGGCTTCATGAAAATCAAATCAAGACTGACTTAATGTTACTAAAAGTTACAGGAGTGTATTTGTACTTATAATCAATAAAGATGCCTGTTGCTCATAGTGCTGGATGGTAAATTATAAAATACATCATCATCACATTGGTGACTTAATTGTGAAACTTGACTCACCGTTGCCAAGGAAACTTTCAACTGTTTGGGAAGTAATCAACATTAATTTCCTGTAAAAGTCAGTTACCTAATTGCATTTTATTGAAGTGGATGTCGGACATGCTCATAAAACATGCATTAATTCAAATTTCAAGAAACTGCGGCAGATGCCGCAGCAGTAGCTTTTAACGGAGTCATCCGCTAATATGCATTTCAATGCAACAATTTCAGAGTATAAAAATCATTTGCCTTGACCGGGATTCGAACCCGGATCCCTCGATGTTCGGCCGAGTGCTTTAGCCAGTTATGCTATGATTCAATTAATTTTTATTCGGTCCAGTTCATACGTTACACAGCAAATGTTTATATTATACATAATATCAGCGAATAAATTTTGATTACAGAATATTTTTTCCCATATAAATATATGTATATATACATATACTCATGCACATACGTTATATATGGTGAGGGTTATCGATTAGTTTGAAACATTCTGTGAAGCAACTTTTCAACCACTGGCGAAGTGTATCCGGCTCGAGAACTCCTCTTATACTCTGAAAATTTTGGGCTTTTAAAGGACATCGAGTGATCCGGGTTCGAATCCCGGTCAAGGCGAATTATTTTTACACCCTGAAATTCTTGCAATGAAATGCTCACTCATCACTCATTTGGTAATGGAAAATGCACCTTTTCTCTTTGGGATTATTGATCAAGGGAAAAATTCAAATTTTAATCCCAAGAACACGTCAACGATGGCCAAAGGTATTTTACTCGTGTCACCATTAGCCCATTCGCGACGAGAAATTCGAAAGTGTTGGGGTTTGATAGTTGAAAAAAACTGGAGCATTCCTTCACATTTTATCATTCGAAGACACCATCATCGATCGTAGGAGCCCTTGCTAAACATGTTTTATCCCGAAAGACCAATGAAGAGCAGTGTAAAACAAATTCACCAGAACTTCCAATTGGCAAACATTTCTATGAAGCTGCTTCGGTCAATTGAATTGGAGGAAGTGTAAACCTTAACACAAAAGAGTTTGTCTGGAACTCATCAATTATTTAGCAAAGATGGTCAAATCGATTCATTTTGGAATCGATTTGACACCAGTCCTGACGAGAAGAAACTATTTTGAGAGTACTCTACTTGTAATAAATGTGGTCGTACATTCGCCCACGTAGGAGGCAGGGCAGAAGTTACAGGAGAGGCGAGATATAATATTTTTTGAGGTGCAGGTGGCGTTGGGTTGGGAGTTGGTAGTAAGGGACGTGGAGGGTCTTAGGAGATGGCAGCATTTGCAGCGTGGGCGGTTGCATTCGGCGGTTGGTGCGGACAGGGGCGGGGAAGAGACCTCCGGGTGCCCGCAGGTGGTCTTGTCGACTTGAAGATGTCTCGCAAGTTCGATGGGCGTTTAATCGAAACGGAGGGACAATGTGGGAATAGAAGTGATGTGGATTGACTGCTGTTAATAATTGGGAAGAGTTCAAGGATTATATGTTTGATTTTGTGGGTGCTGGGGAAGAAAGTGGTGATAAGGTTAGGGCATTTTGGGCGGTTTGGTTTGGGGAGAGGAGTGTATTGGGTTGACGGTTTGAGAATTTTTATGTTTATATACAAATATATATAACAAGTCCCTAAGGTGCCCAACAGACGTCTTTCTTCCACGACTTTTCTTAAAATTTCCTCATTTCTTACTTCATCTGTCCATTTGGTTCTCAGTGTTAATTCTCTTCTTGTTAAGGCCTTCTCGGAAAATACCTTACTGTCCCGCATATGAGATAACTAATGCTTTCAATGGGATTTAGGAAGGAAAGAGGCACTATCACACGTCCCTCTAGTGGGCCGGATGTTATGCCTACCTCTTTTGAGATTACGACAGCGAGTACTCTTCTTTGTCGTCAATGGAGACATATGACTTCCGGTATTCAGTTAATTACCTTTCTGAGGAAAGTCGTATGGTTATAGTTATCATATCATTTTGCGGTAAGTCACCTTGGCGGAGGCGTTCTTGAAATCCAAAGACAATGCGTCCTCGTGAGTATTCCTGCCCCCTGACTTTAGTACACCATGAAGAAATCGTCCCTTGTTACCCTTTGTGTTATCTGTTCTTTGAGAATCCGAGTCCCATTAGGTCCCACTGCGCATCACGTGATCATTCCATTAGGACAAAATGGCTTTGTACTTGATTTATAAATCACGCGAAAATATGTCCATAATACGCAGAAAGGATATTACGTAAATAATAATGATATCCTCTAGAGGAATTAGCAGCATGTCTACATCAGGGACATTTATTAATTCCAGGGATCCTCCGTTAATGGGGATGATGTGAACCATTTTATAGCAGCGATTCACTGTGAATTGACAAATACACTTTGGAGGTGAAGTGCGATGTCGTATGGCGAGTCCTTAGTAGTCCGTAGTAGAGTATTCCAGGGGTTAATTCTATCGAATATGTAGCTTCATTTGTTTTATTGTCTCGTAGCTTATCTGCGTACTTGTCCTGCCGATCAAAAGGCACTGGGAGGGATGCGTTTGATGAGCTACAATATTTATTTTCGAGGTTCCATATCTGTTGATCCAATGACGTATGTATCGATGTTTTTTTGTTTTTAGTGTATCACAAACAGTTGAAGTTTCCACCGTAAGTCAACAGTGCGTGATCTGGATCGTTTTTCTCGTAAACATTTGAACAGAGGAATTTGATTCAGAACGTAAGCAGGACTTTGTACATTACATTTTTTTTATTCTTTTCCGATGCTCCGTGAGTTTATACTTTGACATTATCAGCTGGTTCTTATGAATATCTTTTCAAATATTTAAAAAAACCTTTGATATAACTTTCCCCGTATTCTTTAAGTCATCATATATCCTCAATTGTGTCATTATATTTCGTTTACTGCATGCGATTGCGCGAAAATGAATGAATTTAAAACTGACAGCCAGACATCGGCATGGCAAAAACTTTTCGGGCATAGAGAGCGAAATTGAGTACATAGATAACTCCAATTTCTCTTAGTGCCAAAATCTCAACGATGTATCTCTTAAAGTTGACCATGCTGTATTACATATTATTATTCTGTGTTCATCTGATCAGAGAGTGTAAACTATTATGTATTTTAGCATTATAGAGTTAAAAAATATGTGTATAAGAAAATTAAATAAATTTTAAAAATCAATAAATCAATAATTTAAAAAAGTCCAGTGTGTTGATTCAAAATTAAAAAAAAAACAAAAAAAGCAACATAAAAAATAATAACAATAATTCGAAAGGAAAACAAATGAGGAAGTACTGGAGATGGTGGGGAGGAGAGGGGTTTGTTGAGAGAAATCCTATGGAGGCAGGAAAAATGGATGAAAGGCGTATTGAGCGGTAGTGTAATGTTGAAGAAGGTAATAGAGGGGAGAATGTTGGGCAAACGAGGAAAGGGCAGGAACAGGATAGGGATGTTGGACGGGATGAAGGGAGGAAAGAAGTACACCGAGATGAAGAGGGACCTGACGTAGAGTAGGTTGCTGGATAGTGTTTTGTTCGGAGTTAAAAAATGTTTACTTATTTCTTATCTGTGTCCATCCAAAAACCTACCTTAACCGGCAGATTACCTTATAATAACAATATATATGTGTACATAAATTTAAAAAAATTATTAAAATTCAAAGAAAAATATGTGTGTACGTATTTCGTGTACGTAATGTGAATCGTAAATATCCGTGATCAAATTTTCCTGTATTTAATTTTAAAATAGTTTGTAAGCTTCTCTTTCCACACAAACAACACAAGCACACCTCCATAACTCACAAGTCATTTCAACTCCCAATTGTAATACATACCGGTAGGGATTGGGTTTCCCTCACCGGGACGTATCGACATCGACACTTATGATGTCGCATCAGAGTGGGTCTGGGGATTGGGTGTCACGAATTACCTCAATCATTCCGATTCCTAAAACGAGTTTTTAATAGGGCAGAGTCTTAGATCTCGTTTTCTCAAAAACTGATTCGAAGTTCTGAGAAGCACCATTTTCATTATTCCCGTTAAAATATGAAAAATTTGAGCTTCGAGCTTTGGGCTTGAACCGTTGCATGGATAAAGAATTTGTATTTCTCGATTCGGTTCACTATTTTCCGTATCTCCCACAACAAATTTGCATATCGTCATTATTATGCGGACTTCCTAGTCTTTCTGCTCTTTTGAACGTGGTCACCGCAGTAATCACCGTCGTACTCATTCTCCTTAATGTCGAGAATGACTATAATACATCCTACCCTCGAAGAATAATAGACATACAGGGTTCGTCCGGAAAATAAGTGTACTGAGCTCAGGAAAAAAAATTATTACACTTTTACATATCTTAAGCTAATATTCCTCAAAATAGGACCCTTGTGAGTCGATACACTTGTTCCAGCGGCGTTCCCATTCCTGGAACGCTCCCGCGAAGGCATCATCGGGAACTTCTCGAAGACACGTCGTCACGGCCTCTTTGACGGCGTCCAAAGTCCCGTATCGCGTTCCTTTCAAACTCCTCTTTATCTTCGGGAACAGAAAGAAGTCCGGTGGAGCCAAGTCCGGGCTGTAGGGCGGGTGCGGCAGCGTTGCCACGCCGTGCTTGGCCAAGAAGTCCGACACGACAAGCGCGGTGTGAGACGGCGCATTGCCGTGATGCAGCCGCCAGATGTTTTTGATCGCTGGCCGGACGCGGGCGACTCGTTTTCGAAGCCTGTCGAGCACTTGGACGTAAAATGCAGCATTTACAGTTTGTCGTTCAGGTACAAATTCGTAGTGGACAACTCCCCTTTTGTCAAAAAAGACAATGAGCTTATTACACTTATTTTCCGGACGAACCCTGTATAATCAGAACTGCGCATTAAAGTGGACGCTATAAGATGAAACAATTGAATTGACAATTGCTTCACTACGCTTTGCTCTATGACGGAGGGAAATTGTTCAACATCACACAGGGGGTACAGATTTGTGTTCCCGACAGTTATCAAACAGTGCTTTATTCCTTAAGTGAATCATTTTGTCTTAAGAAATATCACGTCACCCTTTACCTGGGTGGGGCGAGATCTGATGGGAGAGGGAAGGTAATAAATGTAAATAAAATTAGACTGGTGTGGTGTGATGCGCGCGACCAATCAAAGATATCTATTCGCGTTCGGAGGAGACAAATGGTCCACCCAGTCACCGTGGCTACGGGCAAAGTGCAGTACATCTGTATGATATCGTCGCGTTCGTCGTCGCCAAGCCAGAGAGCAAGCAAACAAGGACGAGTCTCGGTGGTAGTGGAAGGGGGGGGGGGTGTGGGGTCAAGAAAGAGTTATTTAAGAGCCTCCAAACCCGACGATCTCCTTGGCCTTATCAGCACTCTAATTCAAGACATTTTCGGAGCAAACACATTCATATTTTGCCCATTCGTTTCTTTCTCAGGTTACTCCAGATTTTGTGGCAGCAGTGATGCAAGCAAAGTGTCACATCGGATTTCTTTCGACTGCCCAAGATCGATTCCCGAGTGATTTCAAATGCATTTGGGGATGATGCTCTAACACCCCCTACCAAATGCCATTACGGTGGCTTGCGAAGTATTGTGTGCACGTATGTTTTGTTACAATCCTCTAATTCCATAAGTATTGAAAAGAAATTAAAATCTGACCTGTCAACACAGATGTGACGCTGAGGAAATCAGTACCTATTGTCATGTATGCTAACTTTTATAGCTTGAGTACATACGTACATATGACAATAGGCTCTCAGAAGTGTTAATACATATTTCTATCTATCTATCTAATGTGGCTTCCTACTAATTGACTCGATCTTGACTTCTTACAAAACATTCTATTTTGAAATATCAAGAGGATTTTTTAATTTTTGCTTTAAATTATATTAGTACGTTTGAAGTATTAGGAATACTAATTATTTTCACGAAAAAAGATTAAATAAAAGACGATCATGTATATGGTACATTGTGAAACTTGAAAAGCCGTTGCTAAAGGAGCTTTAGGTGTTTGACAAGGAGACAATAGTCATTTCAATCAGAAAATCATATGCAAAGAGGTTGGTACTGGAATAAATACGCTCTTTCTCATTTTTAGTTAATTTTTTAATATTAGGTTATCTACCGGTTAAGGTAGGTTTTTGGATGGAAACAACTGCCATATATATATATATATATATATATATATATATATATATATATATATATTTGGTAGTTAGGAAATATTAGTATATATAATATATATATAAACACAGTAATTAACCCGAAGGTCGGTTTAGTAGGTGATGGTAGAGCTCACCCGTGTACCAAGCCCGACGGCGTGTGAATATTCACACATCAGGGTAGGGGGGCCAGTTCCTTTCCCTGTGCCGGTTATGGTTTCCCAGGAAGATCTGGTACCCGAAAAATCAACCAGCTTGGGTGGAGCTGCAGGTGCCGAAAGTGCCTTGCCCGGGAATCGAACCCGGGACCCTCCGGTCAGTAGTCCAATGTTCTACCCACTAAACCACCGCCACCCGCTATATCTATATATATATATATATATATATATATATATATATATATATATATATATATATTCATTCAAACAGAAATAGGTATAAGGAAAGGGGATAGGAAAACACATAATAGGCGAAGACAGGACATGTGGGGAAGGCGGTTTTGAGCAGATCACGAAAATCCTATCCCCTTTCCTTATACCTATTTCTGTTTGAATGAATATTTGTGCGCCGTATGGCGGGATTTTCAAGTTTGAATATGTGTTTGGCCAATGTGGCTCGTCTCTTCTTCTGGCTATGCGTGCCATGAAACGCACCGTTCCTATCCTTTATAAGATCGTATGAATGCTTTTCTACTATCCTTTCCCCTTCTTGTGTCCCGTCCATTTCTCCTTTGGTGGGTGAAACAGCTCCATAACGCCATCTCTCGGGCAATATGTATCGGAGCACTTTGGCGCTTTATAAGATCGCAGATCTCAAGGTAAATCAGGTTTCCCTATTAGCTCAACTGGTAGAGCATCCGCCCGGAAAGTGGAAGGTCCGTGGTTCAAATCCCGGATAGGGAAATATTTTTACTTTCGTGATCTGCTCAAAACCGCCTTCCCCACATGTCCTGTCTTCGCCTATTATGTGTTTTCCTATCCCCTTTCCTTATACCTATTTCTGTTTGAATGAATATTTGTGCGCCGTATGGCGGGATTTTCAAGTTTGAATATATATATATATATATATATATAGGTAGGTTTTTGGATGGCCAAAACTACCAAATAAATAAATATTTGGTGACTCCTAGCAAAGCACAATCCAGCAACCTAATCTACAGCAGGTCCCTCTTCATCTCTGTGTACTTCTTTCCTCCCTTCATCCCGTCCAACATCCGTATCCTGTTCCTGCCCTTTCCTCGTTTGCCTGACATTTTCCCCTCTATTACCCTCTTCAACATCCCACTGCCGCTCGATACTGCATCACCCACCATCTCCAGTACTTCCTCATTTGTTTCTCTCTTGTGTCCATCATTGTGCTTTCCCCACTGGGGTCAGACCCCTTTGCAGCCGCCTCACTGAGGAACAGACGCTGTGTGGACTACCTTTCGTCTGGCTCCTAACCTTCGACCTATCTGGCATGGGTGACCCTACCAGGAGCAATTATTATTACTCTCACCAGCACAGCCCTAGGGGTCATCGGAACGCACAAGCCCTTCCACCAAGCCCTTCCACCGACAAGGTTGTTATTTAGTGATAAAAAAATAAAGTGGTCAATTAGCAGCTAACAATCAGCATATCGCTTTACCTTTGAACATTGAATCGCGTTAACGATCGCCAAAGGTTTTTTAAACGAGTCTCCACTCTCTCTTTTCACGGTGAGATATCCGAGAACACTGGAATAATAATAAAAACGCTAACGTATCGCCAAATCGCCATTTTCGATTGGATAACGCATTAATTATAAATTTGTTTGGTAACATGTTCGGAAGGCCTGCGACTATTCGTACCTGAGAGCAGAACCACCCTGAGGTGGGGTTCGAATTCACCTCTAGATTTCTTATAAAAACTATCTGGTACGATTACTCGGTAAAAAAAGGACGCAAATATCAAATAACACAATGGAAAAACCTTTTGTGTCTTTAAAAGTGGCAAAATCACAATAATAAGGCTATTAATTTCAAATTGATTCATAGTTTTTTTGAAAATCATTCTTGGTTAATGGTAAAATACGCTCATCCGTCGACAGAGGTTTCCGGAGTTGTACAAATTTGCTATAAAACTGCTATTCGATGCAATAAAACGTTGGTGCAACACGTGAAAATTAGAATCAAACTTTAAAAAAGTGTTTGGTGATGAATTATTGGAATAGTTCCCTCCCGAACGTCTACTGCATCAATGATAATGAAAGAGAAAGTATAGACCCGATTAAGTACTTAGACGTGACATCGCCTGGGTGAAACACACTAGGGGTAATATGTGGACAAGCTAACAAAAAATTAGGATTTATTAGAAGAGTCTTGGGAAAATATGACGAAAAGGTAAAAGAGTATTTCATATTTCCCTAGCTAGGCCTCATTTATAATATACCGCATGTATATGAGTTCCTCATTAAGTTGGATTGAATGCCCGTGCCTTTCAATATGGAGAAAATAGTTAAAGAGACAGGGGAATAAGCGGAAATAGGAACGAAAGTCAAAAGACAATACATGAGATCAGTTAAGTTTGCGGATGATCAAGTTTTAGTTTATCAGTCAGCCGAGGGGTTGACTGACAAATTAAAATTCCAATTCACTCAGCAAGTATATGCAGAGTGAATTGGAAATCCATTGCGAGAGAAATGGCAAGAGAATAAATGTAAATAAAACAAAGGCTTTGCGTTTTTCCAAAAATATTTCTCTTCAGGCTGAACATTAAAATAGAAGGGCAAAACTAAAGCAGTTGGAGCAGTTTGAAGTATCTCAGCAGTGTTTTCAACCAAAATGGTCAAAATTAGAAGGTACGTAAGACGATGAATTTCGCTAGGCAAGTAAGATTTCACTAAGAGGAGGGAATTGATGACGGGGACGTTGAGTAAGAATGTTAAGGAAAGGCTCGTTAAAACTTTGATGTGGAGCGTAGTTATTTACGGCGCGGAAATATGGTCATTGAAGCCGGATGATAGTGGACTGGAGGAAAGCAAACGAGGAAGTGCTACTTATGGTGGGGGAGTAGAGGGGATTGATGGGGGAAACCAAAAGTAGGCAGGTGAGATGGACGCATAATTATTCAGAATTGAAGAGGAGCTTGTGCAATGTTGGATGTCAGGTTGTTTTGTTGGGAGAAACAAGGGAATTGCCGCTATACCGGTTGCTTGAAAAATTAATGTAATATTTTCTTTTGGTCGAATATTATATTTTTTCCATATTTTCTATATTACTGTATATATATATATATATATATATATATATATATATATATATATATATATATATATATATATATATATCATATTATTATTACGTAATCTATCGATTAAGGTAGGTTTTTAGATGGACACAACTATCAAATAAATATTTTGTGACTCCAAACAAAACCCAATCCAGGAACCCACACTACATGAGGTCCCTCTTCATCTCTGTGTATCCCCCTTCCTCCCTTCATCCGGTCCAATATCCCTATCCTGTTCCTGCCCCTTCCTCGCTTGCCCAACATTCTCCCCTCTATTACCTTCTTCAACATTCCACTATCGCTCAACACGCCTTTCATCCATTTTTCCTGCCTCCATAGGATTTCTCTCAACAAACCCCTCTCCTCACCCACCATCTCCAGTACTTCCTCATTTGTTTTCCTTTCGGTCCATTTCACCTTCTCCATTCTTCTCCACACACACATTTCAAAAGCCTCCAATCTACGTCTATCCTCCTGCTTCAGCGACCACGTTTCCGCGCCGTACATAAGCTACGCTCCATATCAGAGGAGTTTGTACGAGTCTTGTCTTAACCTCCCTACTCAACGTCCCCGTCATCAACTCCCTCCTCCTTGAGAAAGCCTCCTTGCCTAGCGCAATTTTTCTCCATACGTCCCTTCTACTTTGACCGTATTGGTCCAAAACACTTCCGAGATATGTAAACTGTTCTACCTGCTCTCTTTTTTCCCCGCCTATTTTAATATTTAGCATAGCCTTTTTCTTTCTGGAAAATCGCATAACCTTTGTTTTATTAATATTGATTCTCATCCCATATTTATCGCACTGAACCTCCAATTCACTCAACAATGCTTGCAACCCCTTGGCTGACTGAGCAACTAATGCTTGGTCATCAGCAAACATAACCGATTTTATGAATTCCCCTCCGACTTTCATTCCTACCTCCAGTTCTTCCCATGCCTCTTTAATCATTTCCTTCACATATACGTTGAACAGTACCGGTGACAATGGGCAACCCTGCCTTACACCTCTTCCCAACACTACCCATCCGGACTCTCCGTTTCCCACTCGCACCTGAACAGTCTGAGACATGTTCAGGTTGCGGATCAGTCTCCTGTCCCTCCAATCCATTCCTATTTTCTGCAATACACGCATTAATTTTTCCCAATTCACTCTATCAAACGCTTTTTCGAAATCTACTAAACAGGCAAAAACGTCCTGATTGTATTCTATATTCCTCTCGATTAGTGATCTCATTACTGCAATGGCATCACGCGTACCTCACCCCTTCCTAAACCCAAACTGATCATCCCCTAAGTAATCATTTGCCTTACTCTCTGTCCTTTTGTTGATGATTCTGAGAATAACTTTAGCTGCGTGGGGTGTCAAGCTTATTGTTCTGTAATCATATCATCATAATATACCATATATATACACATCATATATATATTTATATGCATATTTGACATAAAAATATTATATTAATTCCCCAGATTCTAATTTTTTTAAACTGAGATATTCCTTCGGAGGTCAACTAACGTTTTTTTTAGGTGACCGTAGACCGTGGTTTATCAACCTGGGCAGCGCTATTATTGAAACTTCCGAGGGTTGGAATGAGAGATCTTTTTGGAGAACTGTTAATTGAATATGTTCGGCAGAGCCCACTCATGTTGGGGAAGGAGCACAGGCCGGGAAAATATAACGAAGATAATAACCCTCTATATGGTGACCTTTCCCCCAAGACAGCTGAGAAGAGAGTGGACGCGTTGACCACTAATCAAACGTTAAAGAGACGACCTGCGCCCTCGCTCGCCCACCTTCTCTCTCGCCATTTAAGAGATTTCCGCCTTCGCAGATGGGACCGTACCAATTCGAAATGCGGACTATATCCATTGGGACATGCTGCAGTTCTAACAGCTATGAGCGAATTTGGGTTCAATTCGGTAATTTTTATACGGTCATTTTAATAATTTCATATATTCACATAACTGTTATCTAGTTGCTTTATTTGTCAATATTATGCAGGACCATATGCTGGACATGTATGTTCAATGTCAACTCAATTCAGGAGCTGTCGTGATGAATGAAGAAGCTATTGATTTTTCTACAAAATATTATAACAAATAGGAATTATTAATTTGAAAGTTTTAATTATCTTAAGTTTTAAAACTTTAACAAATGTTTTTTTAAATTTTATGTGATTTTAAAAATTGAATAGGAATTTATTTGGAATACGACACAATGGCGAACTATTGTGAGGGACCCGCTGAAGGTCGGCTTTATCTCTCAGCCCTATGGATGGGTGTTAAACTGGAGGAGACCATATTAAGGAAAAATTAAGAAAAAAGTCTGTCTTGACATCTAATATAGGTAATGTTAAATCTTGGATAAGATAATTTTGACCAACTTACAGGAAATGTAAATGTTATATGTTGAAAGAATGTCATCATTTTGCGATTACAAGACCGGGATTCCAGCTGAAATTCTGGCGTCTTACAAATTGAATCTCTTTATCTCATCGCGACCCAACAAATTTGTTCACTATCTTACGTTGGAGAAAGCGTGGTTAATGATATATTTTCAATTGAGAGCAATTAAGCATGTCTCAAATGCCATGGCTGAGGTGAGCGAGCGATCCTTCGGCATACGTGAAGGAAGTCACTCGTGAAGCGTCAATCCCACTGACCACTCTTGACAGGGGTCAATCCTCCAATTCACCGATTGACACCATTTATTTCAACTGGGGAACACGTTGCGATTCAGTTTACTACGATAGCCTCTCGATGGAAAAGCGTCCAGGCATTTTAATGCAGTCGACCTATTTTTAATGCAGGTTTTTTAACGATACCAAACAACCACTTCCATTTGCGTATTGCGTGGACTTTTTCTTGTTTTCCCTGTATTTTTGTCAAATTCAGTACATTCTAACTCCCTTAATGCCATCAAGAAGTCCCATTCTCCATTCTTAACTCCTCCCCGCTTACATGCATGATGTTCTTTCCCTCCTGCGGCGTCACGACCTCATTGACCACTTACTCTCAACGTGTATTTCCTATCAATATTCTCTTCCCCTTTCGGATTTCTCCCATTATCTGCTTCTCCCCACCTCTCTCTCTTTCTTTCCTCTTCCACCATATTCGTAACTTCGCCGTTTGTCTTAATCTCCGACCAACTTATTTTCTCTCTCATCTCCTCCGTCCCGCCCACGTCTCAAGAGCCTCCGATACACACTCGTACCCTTTCCTCAACACACCCGGTCACTGATCCTCAACACATCCGGTCACTGATCCTCAACAAAGGTCTCCGCTGTTGTTGAATTTCTCACCCCACGTAGCCTTCATCTCGAGCGACAGTTCATTATTAGTCGGAGAGATCCGACAACATTGGACGCCATTTCAATTGCTACACATTGATCAAAATATTCTATAAAAGCTTAGAATAGTTGATTTCAGAGAGGAGTTCCACACGGAAATCCGACGTTCATATGCACGAGGTCTGTTCAAAAAGTATCGCGATTTTTTTAATTTCCGCGAGTGACGTGTATTTGATTTTCGATTTTTCTATTGCGTTATGTTGGTACTTATATCTCTCACTTATGCAGAAAAGTTGGACCATTTTGAATGTTCAGTTAATTGTTGACAGCTGTTTTGCTTGGACGAGTTTTGGCTTGTTTTCGATTTTTGCCTGTTCCAAAAAATAGATCAAAGAATCTGTAACAAATTTTGTGTGAAAAGCGAAATTAAGTGCGCGAACGCATTCTGAATGTTGACTGTGGCACATGGAAAAGCTACCTTGAACCGAAGCAACATTTATCGGTGGTACAAAATGTTCTCAGCGGATCGAGAAGAAGTGAACGACGAAGAGCGAGCAAGCCGGACGCTCAAGCACGCCAACGACAGACGAAAACATTGATGAAGCGAAGAAAATAGTGTTGGCCAATCGTCGAATCACCAACAGAGAAGTTGTTGAGGATTTAAACATATCGATTGACTCGTGCCATTCGATTTTCACGAATGATTTGGGCATGGCACGGATCGCCGCGAAATTCGTACCAAGGTTGCTCAATTTCGACCAAACACAGCAACGCGTTTCCATTGCTAATGAGGTGTACGTACACCCTTTGGAGTACTGCATTCGGTTTCACTGTCTACAGTGACCAGGGTCGATGCTTGATGCCTTCCATTTGAAGTTTGGAGAATAGGCAATAGGCCCATCCGATGACCAGAGAGAGGGAGAGAGGCAGAGAGAGTAAGCGACGGAAACGCAGTCACGTAACATTGGCCTGTCTCGCGCAGGGATTCAAAAACTGAATATGCACAAAGTTGATTTTACGCCACAATTACGATTGTCAATCATCTAAATCGTGGAGAAAATCATTAGCTGTTTATCACATCATAATTTTTCCAAAAAAACACAATCCTGAAACTGCTAGCTTAATACGAACACTGGGCATCCTGTAAACTGAATTTTAAGCTACCTTTTGCAGCCACGTTATTTTCTCAAACTTTGTCTACCGACCGCTTTGGCGCTAGTATCGAGTGTATCTGGAGCATCTGGATTTAGATAGTTGTAGGAAAATGCATTGAAAAATAAAGAGAGAGCTGTGACTATGCATTAGTTGGGCCACATTTGGACTACCAGTCAAGTATCAGGGGTCCATGGGGGAGAAAATGCTAGTTTAGGAGTCTAAAAAGGATTCAGAGAAAAAGCGTTAGGATTTCTTATACGTATATTGCTTCAAGAAGGGAAGAAGCGTGACGGGTATCTTGGATGATTTAAGTTTCGGAATAATTAAATGGTTCACTTATCTTTGGTCCTTACAAGCAAAAACTGCCTGAAGAAAGTAATGCGATGGCTACATCACGCTGAATAAGTAACTACATATATCACCATACGTAAAACTATATTACAAAAAGAGGCAGCTCTTCTTGAGTGTGATAATCTCAAACGGCATGTGCTTCCCGACAACATTCGAGGCGGCATTCCGCGTAAATGGCAACACTCTAAGGTGACCCCTCCACGCCCTCTCCCCCCCCCCCTTTATCACTCTTCACCTCTCCCCCCCGGCCCGTCCTCGGCGCGACCGGGAAAGCATTGTCGAGAGCGTGAGTGACCCTTAATCACTACAGCATGCCCACGCGTGTGTCTCGGGATAGTGGGCGAGAAGAAAAGAGGACGGCAAGCGTGGAGATGAAGCGCACCAACCCGGGGGATTCTCTTCCGACGGATTCGACCACTGGGGTGAATTTAAAATAAAAGAAGAGCGATGGACAACGTCACTTATCACATGTTCAAGCACTCCTTCTTCCCTCTCACGACAAAAATCATAGCATAATCGAAGCCTAGAGCCCGAAATAATAAATAAATATGCTGAACAGAATAATTCGATGACTTTGTCAAGCGCGACCACTACTGCATGATCTACAATAAGTGGCATGTCGATGCACGAGAGGGTTTGTATATGATCTAGCATGTATTCAAGAAGTGTATACATGAACCAATATATCTACATGCATGGCTGATGTCGCGACACTACCCGCCACACGCCCTTACGGCGACCTGCGGGGTAGTATGTAAATGTAGATAAGCAGCGGGGTGGTCACGTGGTATTTGGCAAAAAACTGCGATTATCGACACTGCTCGCTCGTGCTGTGCTTACGGATGCAATTTATACTCATGTGAGGAGGCTTCATAACCTTTCTCAGGTTGAGCATTCCTTTGGGTAAGCGAGGCAAAGCCCTTTGAAACAGGAATTGAAATTTTACATCGTGGAATTGAAATTTTACATTGTGGTTACAAATCCATTGGGTCCGATGTAATATCAGCTCGCATGTGTGGGGAATGTGCATCGGAAATTCGGAATCTAGAAATCATATTTAAGAAATCTCTTGTAGATCACAAGGTTCCCAATGATTGAAAAGCGGCTAATTTAATGTAATAATGGGCGAAATTTCGCACTTTTCCACTAGATATTCATTAAAACCACGACCGCTTTCGATGTACTTCGATGATGATCTTCAGGTAAAGGTGGTGTAGCACATCGTAACCGGTCGTGTAATAAATCCAAATCTAGTGGACAGTGTTACTATTTGTTCATTATTATGTTCAAATTCCACGACATCATGCCTTAATCTAAGCAAGTTCTTGATTAATGTAAACCCTATATTTAAAAATGGAGACAAGGAGGAACCGAGCAAAAACAGGTCTATTTCCCTCACATTCATACTGTGCAAGGTCATGGAACATATAATTGTTAGTTCGATAGTGAGACACCTCGATAGTCGAGGGTTATTCTTGAAAAACCAGCACGCTCTCCGCGGTGGTAAATCCTGCGAGACAAAACTTGCGCTTTGTTTCCATAATATTCCAAGTCGAGGAGAGTTTCTTCAGTGAACGCGGTTTTTCTCGATTTTAAAAAGCCTTCGACTAAGCATCTCGTAGTAAACTATTCACAAAGCTGGAAGCATATGGCATAGATAAAAATATCCGGAATGGGGTTAAAGACTTTTTGAATGGTCGGGTACAAAGAGTAGTGATGGATGGAGTTGGCTCAAATACAGTAGAAGTCACTTCAGGCATCCCTCAGGGATGGGAAGTGTAATCGGACCTCTATTATTCCTACTTTACGTTAACCACATTGAGTCCGTAGTCAATAGTAAGACACGTTTATGTGCCGACGATGCAGTGGTTTACCATGATATCCGTGATCCTGAGGACAAAGCAACTTTATCAAATGACCTAAATGCTATACAACGCTGGTAGGACACTTGGCAATTGGAATTAAACCTAAAAAATTGCATAATGATGAATTTTTGTGGTAAGGGTCGTTCCCTCCCGAACGCCTACTACATCGGGAACACTGAAATGGAAAACGTAGACTCAATTAGATGTTTAGGCGTTACCCTCTTACTTACCACTTACCTCTTCGTAACCTCCAACACATCCGGGGAACATTTGGAAAAGCTAGCAAGAATTATGAAGTTTGTTGCCGCTACATTGCCTAACCTTATTCCATTGACATTTTTATTGCTAGTAGCTCCTCTCGCATGCGTAGACATTTTACACTGAGATACTAAAGGGCATGGAGCTGTAGTTAACATTACGTACCTGTGTTATTTGAAATATTTTCCATGCTTATTCGTAGGTAATAATTAAGAAAAAATTGATTTTTGATGTTGCATCTCTAGCGTTTTATTCACTCAGTGCCATGAATCTCAGCGATGGCTTGCTGGGTACGATGTCAAGGACAATAATAACACAGGCCAACAGTGGTTTTGGTGCCGGAGCTTTTATTGCTGATTTAAAGAACAATTGGGGTGCTGAATCCAATTACGACACTAGTTTTTTCCTATCAGCTATAGTTTTCAAGATATAGATATGTTGTTACTTACGTAAAAAAATCTTCTACATGATGATATGGGAATATTATATTAATAACACAGGCCAACAGTGGTTTTGGTGCCGGAGCTTTTAATGCTGATTTAAAGAACAATTGGGGTGCTGAATCAAATTATGACACTAGTTTTTTCCTATCAGCTATAGTTTTCAAGATATAGATAGGTTGTTACTTACGTAAAAAAATCTTCTACATGATGATATGGGAATATTATGTTAATAATTATCTCATTGGCTTACAATATAGAAATACACATAAAACTTATTGACAGTTTATTGAAAATAAAAGGAATACCGCAGAGTGGTTATAAATTAGTATACTTATAGATTTATTTAACTTTGAAAATTATTTTCCGGAATATATCAAATATTAAAACAACTTATCGTAAGATGTGCCATATCTAAAAAAGTAGAGCTGTTAAATAAAAACGGATTTCATATTTGGATTCAGCTCTACAAATATAGTTAAAATCATCACAAAGATTCCCGGCACTAAAAAAAATTTTTTTTTGTAGGTCTGTGTAATTGTTTAAATGCCCGTTGATAACTTAGGTAATTAAAAACGCAAGCCTATGGTAGAAAAGAGTGTGAACGCGCTTCTATTTACATTCAACTTCCTTTTTCATTATTCAATGGCTCGAGTAGACATTAATTCAGATTTACATTGCGTTTCTATTGTGCTCATTAGTTTTCCTTCTAATGAAGAATATGTTTGACTTTCATGCGTGAATAATTCAAAAGTTTTGATTCATAGGCACTTAAATAAGCTGCATTCCACGTATTCAGGCTTGAGTTTGTGGAAATCCATTGGATGACGCCGATGCGTTGAAACTAGTCGTACGTGATAGAAAATATGATTGAAAGATATTATTGTTTTATTTTTTTTATTTCATTAACTTATGACTTCGTAAATAAGCATTTTGAGGATAAATAGTTCGCTGGTCATCATCGAGGTTTTGGGAAATATGTCAATAAGGTAAGCGCGACACAACTAATTTTCAGTCGATGAATAGGAGAGTGAAATGTTGGGCAAATGGTAATTAGTGTAGGTGATGTGAGACTTCGGAAGATGGCGCGAAACTGTAAATTTAGATATTTTGGCAAAAAATTGCATTCTTATGGATTATGAGGCATCTGCATAAAATGGAACACATATGATTCAAACGAAAGAGTTCAAGCAATATAAAATTAAATTGAGTTCAAGTAATAAAAAATAAATTAAGCTTAGAAAAACAGATATCTCTCGGATAAGTTTGTTGGGAGAGCCTTCAATTAAAATACACGTGAATGAAAAATATTTATCAATATGGTGGCGGCTTATACATTCGTTTATTCACACTCTAAAGAGGTTTTGACCATTTTATAATACATTAAATAAATATCTAAAGGAGACGACCGAATGGTTCAAAGAAATAAATTAAAGCTGAACTTGAAAGCGTTTGCAGCAGTCCTGATTACAAGTTTGAATAGGACACAGGAATAGATGCTGACACCAATATTCGCGGGTGGGCAGATGAGTTATTTAGAGTTTTTTCTTGCATCCAACCCTGAATACGCGCTGAACGCTTGGGACCCTCCTCAGAAGCACTTCATTCTGTAACTAAACACGATGCAAAATACCTTTCCCTTTGGCGTGACGATTCGTTGAAAGAACGAACACTAATCGCCGCACACGAAAATTCAGCCAACGAACTGACCTTTCCGAATTCCATCAATCGCCTACCACCAATTATTTTAATGGGCGATGTGAATCTAACACCCTCTGCCACACATCATCATGGCGGTTTCCAGAGACCATGATGTAGAAGTTACACCCGCCATACGCTCTCGAGCGGCGGGGGACATTAGACCTAAGCATTAAGAGTTTTCATTAAGTGTTTTTCCTCATTTATCCTCACTCTAAAGTACTTACCGTTGTATTGGTAGTGTCACAAGAATAACCCATAATAATAACATTATTTTGGAATCGATATTAGTAAATAGACTCTATTGATGAACATTTGAAGCGAAAAATTGCACTTCGGGTTCCCACGGGCGTGAATCTCCTCTTATTCATACTCCATTTCCATTCATTTCGCAGGTTCGTCCGCATGGGTGCGTTGCCTTGGCCACGTTGTAAACAAGAGGGTTCCTTTTGCGCAATCTCCTGCAGCTTAATTGTTGAATAAAACACCCACGAAAGTGGTGGCCAGGGGACGAGCTGCCGGATGTCCTCGGTGCCCCCCCCACACCAACCGGATCAGTCACTCTTGCCCCCTGGATGATAACGGCCACCTGTGCACGCACGATATGGGCATGGGCTGACACACGTGAAGTCTCCAGTTCAAAAACAGAGGAATGCATAGTGTTTCGTGTTTCGGCGGAAACTAGTACCAAAGCAGAAGAGAGGTAAGTGCATTGCACCAAAGACATCATTACAAAAATATGTTTATTCCTCCATTAGAAACTTTCGGTTTACAAGTCTACCATAAAATATACGCTTTCAAAAATAAGGATGTCATAACGGTTTCAAAATGAATATTTGACGATTCGCATAGCCATTTGACGAAAGACAATTCGGTTTGGAATTTAAATATACGCGACGTTTTAAAGATTTAAAACATCCGCAGGAGACACATCTTGATTCGAGATAGGAATGGGTTTGAAGCACTTCAGAAAATCTAAATGGTTAGCGTAATTGTGCAAAATGCGAATAGCCAAGAAATCTTTAACGTATTTTAAAAATTCCGAAAAAGCGTATGGATCAATGAATTAATTCCTTTTTCCTACACAGGACATAAACATCCTTTGGAAGAGCAGTGGACAAGTGCTTTCCCCAATTGGATCATCCTGTTCTAATCTCCGCTAAGGTAGTGCCTTATGTCCTGTAGTGTTAAATTGCCTGTGTGTATAAATATATATATATATATATATAAGGAAATATTTTTACACTAATAGTTTGCTTGATTCCACCTTCCCCACCTCTCCTGTGTTCGTCCTTAGATAGATAAGAGGAAATAGATATATATTTCCTCATAAAATCTCTTCCACATATAAAGGAGGAACACAGGAGAGGTGGGAGAGAGCGAAATCCTGCAGATCAATATTTTTGTGCTTGTGATCTGCTCGATTCTGCTTCCCCCACCTCTCCTGTATTCCTCCTTTATTGTGTTCCTATCCCATTTCCTTATATCTATTTCGATGTGAATGAATATTTGTTTGCTGTATGGCGGGATTTCATGCTTGAATGTGTATATAATTATATATATATATATATATATATATATATATATATATATATATATATATATATATATATACATATATATACACACATTTAAAATATATAATGAATACATTTTATATATTATTATTATTAGGTAATCTACCGGTTAAGGTAGGTTTTTGGATGGACACAACTATCAAATAAACATTTTGTGACTCCCCACCTAGCAAACTAATCTATATCAGGTCCCTCTTCATCTTGGTGTACTTCTTTCCTCCCTTCATCCCGTCCAACATCCCTATCCTGTTCCTACCCTTACCTCGCTTGCCCAACATTCTCCCCTCTATTACCCTTTTCAACATTCCACTACCGCTCAATATTTTATATATATACATACATTTTCAGACATGCCAACTATCCCGATTTAAGCGGGAGACTCCCGATTTCTTCTGTTAATCAGATATATTCAAACTGATGAACTGTTCAAATTGTGTACTTAGCTTAACATGTTAATAAAGTGTGACATTCATTAAAAATTGGCAAAGTGTCATAAAGGGATTAAGGTGCCATGCAAATATTGTGGTAATTAAAAGTGATTACTTCGTGATACACTTCTAAAAATCTCCCGATTTTTCATTTTTGAAAGTTGGCAATCTCCCGATTTTTCATTTTTGAAAGTTGGCATGTCTGCATTTTAGATGTAATTCAATGTATGTGATTCAATTATAAAATGTATATAGATATACATTTTATAATTGAATGTATATATATATATATATATATATATATATATATATATATATATATATATATATATATATATATATATATATGCATGTAAGAATATATATATTCTATGAAAGCCTTAAGGGTGTGAGTAATAGATCAATTGATGGAGCGAGTAGGCACTGTCTATCACAAATATAGGTAGAAACATAAAAAAATGCAACACATCCTGAAATTTTCGGTGTCATAATCATCTTCTTCTCCGGACAGAAGGAACTGAGAGGAAGGAGGAAACAAGAGAAGAGAGGTGGATGGAAGGGAAGGGGGGAAAAGTTTAGGGAGGGGAAGGAAAAATTGTGGAGATTTGAAGATTTACGATAGGTTAGCAGGATGTTTGAATGTAACTGAGGAGAATTTGGGAAAAAGGTTGGTTGTAGTATAGTGATTCCTGAAGATGAGGTTGAGGTTTTTTGTAGGATGGATCTGGATGGAGAGAAACTATGCCAGAGACATGGGTGGTGCAAATTGAAAGGTGGTGGGTGTCTGTGGTCGAGGAAGGTTTGAGAATGTATGCATGTTTTTGGATTCTTTTGGCCGTGAGGGGTTCCTTGTTGGAGGAGGGAATGGTGTAGGTTTGAGAGGATGTTATCAATGGAGTCGGGATGATTGCAGATTCTGTGTCCGTGTATGGAAATGAAGTAAGGGATGTGGATCATTCAGTGTGATAAGGGTGTCAATTATTATAATGGAGGTATCAATGTTTGTTTGTTGATTTTATATGCATAGAACTGTGGACTTTTTTGTCAATTAGTGATATGTTGACATCTAAGAAGGTGACTGGGAGGAGGGAATGACAGAAGTGAAGGAAACAGGATGAAGCATTGGGGTTAGAGATGATAGTTCTTAAGAGATTCTGTACCACAGGACCAGACAAGGAAAATATTTTCAATATGAATATGCATTCCCCATTTGGCAAGTTTTCGTGCTTGAGTGTGTGTGTGTGTGTGTATATATTAAGCTATGTGATTTTTCGGGTACCAGGTCTTCCAGGGGAACCATATCCGGCGCAGGGAAAGAAACTGGCCCCCCTACCCTGATGTGTGAATTTCACACACCACATAGGGCATAGTACTGGGTGAACTCTAACATCACCTATCAAACTGACCTTCACATTGATTATTGTTTATGGTTAATATATATGATTTTGTCGAAGCAACACACAAGTGTTGAATAAAAATATTTCACAGCAACAAACAATATAAGAACAAATAAAAAGAACACTCACACGTTATTTCTTGATAATTCTACTGAAATTCTTGATGGCTCTACGGCATCTTCTGATGAAGACGGAGTTCAATTCCATCAAAATTATCAAGAAATTACATGCGAGTGTTCTTATATTGTATATTGTTTGTTGCTGTCAAAGATTTTATGTATGTATGTATGTGTATAAAATAACTTTTATATGACACACGTATTATGTTTTAGCTTCCATAAAGTTGCATATATATATATATAGATGATGCGGAAGTACTCACGAGAGCAATATAACTTTTGGACGGCACAATATAACACAGAATAAAACAGATAACACGTAAAAGGACACTCACACTGTAGATGATTTTCATATGATAAATCATCTACAGTGTGAGTGTCCTTTTACGTGTTATCTGTTTTATTCTGTGTTATATTGTGCCGTCTAAAAGTTATATATATATATATATTATAAATATTTGTATATGTGTGTGTACATATGTATATACATACTATATATACAGAGAGAGTAAAATGGCAAATAAAAAATTTTGTTCTCCCTTTGAGGATGAGGGACTTTCAAGATAACCCATGAATTCAACCAGGATGCCTTCCCATTTGTTTACATGGGGTGTCACTACGCATACACACACACAGAGCAGCCCCCAATGCAGAGTTACACAATGACACCACAGTAGATTGGGAGAAAGGAAACAGCAAAAAATTTTCTTTGTCACTTAATTGCATTGTGCCTTGTTTTTTAATCAAAACATCAAAAAGACAGTCACCTACATAAAATATAAAATACATGCAATGATCAAGTGTCAAATCACTTCCATCAGTGTGCACAAAACCACAACAGTCCTTTGTAGCTCTAAAGTACAAACTTCTCACTAGTTTCAGTTAATAAAACGTATAAAAGATGACAGCACCATTCAGCACACCTCAAAATATTGTACATTTCTGGGATTATGGAGGGGATGACACAAGCGTCCATTTTTTTCTGAGCCGAGAGAACCGCATTGCTTCAACCGAAGGCGGCTGGAGGGAGGGAGGAGCGGCACCCATTTCCTGCTCCATCCTCTTAGTGGCTCAGAAGTGACGTGACGCTCTACGATCACATGGCATATGGGCAACCAGAAAACCATGTCACTAGTTGCCTAGGAGATTTTGCAAAGCAGTGTTCGCTGCTCCCTTGCATGAGGAAGGAAGGGACTAATGATGGTGATGGCAACAGTTCGCTCGTTAAAACAATAACCTACGATATAGCTATCAAAATAAATTGAAACTAAAATAATCCCCGGTGTACAGACGTATTAGTTTGGTAAAAGGAAAGGGAATGGACAATTAAAAGTTTAAAAATGTGTGAACATCGGATACTGTTCATACTTTTTTACGTGATGTTAAAAAAAAAGAAAAGTCTGCAGACCTTCGAGTATGATCTCACACACGCATGATTTCAACACAGAACAGATGTTCGGTTGTCAAAAAATTATAAAATTGCATTAGCCCAAATTAATATGTTGTCATGCACAGGTTGGATTGCACACATGCCCTCATTTCCACATGTTTTTTTTTTTAAACCCTTCAAGTTGTTGTATACTGCTTGTTTCACAGTTCATGACAGTGCCATGTCGTCATACGGCATTTTGTTTTGTTGTCAAATATGCCATAGAAATTTTATTAAAAATAATCTTGTTTCAGTGACTAGATGTTCATCTTTGGCATCTCTTTTCTTTTGATTCTCTGGTTTTCTTCAGGTGTTGATGCACACATTCTCTCCTGCCAGGTCCTCTGGTCCTTTGGTTTTATTCATATTTCGTCATACACTCCACGATATCATCCTGTTACTTTTAAAAGGAAACCTGTAAGTATTTTAAGTTATCATCAGTAAAAAATTCCCCAACCCAAACATCTCTTAATAGTGTGGATGCAATGAATTTTTCATTCTGTCGAATTTTAACGTACGCTTGAAAAAATAATTCACTTTTTGGAAATTTTTGTTTCTGATATTGGACGTGTTAAATCTTCTTTGATTCAGTTTCATTTGCCAGCATGGAATATTAGATTTTGAAAATATATTTTTAGATTACATATAATCCAATTCTCTACTAGTTTGCCACTTATATTAATATGGCCGTATTTACACAAATCATAATGCTATTGATATTTTATTACAACGTTGAAGGAAATTAAAACACTAAACGGCTAGGTGAAACCAATTTTTTTGCCAAACTTTACATTCTGAATCTTTAATTTATACAATATTTTAATATTTCTTAAAATGTGTTTGAATTTTTGTTTAATATTCAATTCAAAATTTCAAAAAAGACATTAAAAATGAAGCCTCACTTGTTTCACCATGAATTTCAATGCTCCTTCATCTGGTATTTCAAAGGACTTGGTAAATCCATAATATTCTAAAAAATGATTGGCACCTGATTTGGCCAGCAATGAGTTTTTGCATTTGCAATTTTTCATGATTCGTTCATCGGCCAAATGAATTTCTGAAGACCATGAATTTTGGATGAAGGAGTTCACTTAGAGACACAAAAAACTCAGTTTCATCCATCCAATCATAAGATTGATGTGAAAAAAAAAAGAAAAAAAAATACTATTGGTCAAAGGAGTTTTCCTTCAAATTCAGCCATTTACTCATGCAATGAAAACACTGAGAATTTCCTATCATTATCAAACATTTCTTCAGATTGAGGTCAGTGAACAAGTAGAAATAAATGAATGTTGTTAGTCTGTTCTGGTCAAGGAAAGCTAACACTGCCATGACAGCATGTTAAAAGAAAAGCACCTTGGTTTTTAAGTGTATGTAACTCAGAAAGTATAAGTGAAAGATAGGAGAAGGGAGAGTACTGTTAGAACATTTACAGATTATTTTCACAGAAAAAGATGGGTGATTGCAATATTTAAACTCTTAGTCAGCCATGGAAAGGAAACCTATTCGAAGGCATTAATTTGCTAGCAGCATAAATCCTTCTTCTTAGGTGTAGTGTTTGAGTGGGGATGTTTATGGAATGTGTGTTCGATTGATGGTCCACTCACCCCACATTGGCTCCTCCCTCATTAGTCTTTCTTTTTGGCCTCGGAGGATGCGGCTGCTCCACCGCCCCCGCCTCCACTGCCTGCCCCGCCCCCTCCTGCACCACCTCCAGCACCACCCCCGGCTGCCCCACCAGCCTTTCCACCCCCGAGGACCCGTTGTAGCGAGTCCCATATCCCACCAAGGAACAGTGCACAGAACAAATTCTCAAATGGCAGGAAGGGGTCATGTATACCAAGCAGAACCGAAGAGAGCTGGAAAGTAAAAAGAGACTAAGTTAATGGGAGGAGGACATGGATTGGTGGGAGGTTATACATAAGTGAGAGAGGAGGAAAAAGAATTGGTGAAACACCCTGAAAAAGTTTTCAAATCCATCTGAGCAAAATATGAATTATGATTGTTCCATCTCAGCCATCAAAAGCACCTGTAATTTCCATTATGAGCCCAAGAATAGACTCGGAATACATCTTGTGCAGTGACAATTCTTATTTTTTTGGAACCCCTATTATTAATAGTCTTGTAAGGAACTTCTAAGCACTACTTGGCAGTATAAAAGCAGTTTCCGTTGCATTAAACCAGCTCTCCCAGCACTACTAGCATAGACATCACATGATTTTGACATTGACTTCCTTGGCGATTCTCCTCAACCTCTCTCTCTCTTAGGTATTCTTTCAAGTTCATAATACTTCATACTCTTAAATAATTCTCCACATCCAGGATCAATTTCTATTTGGTCTATTTTTTCTTAGGCTGCTGATTATTTCTTGCATCATCAATTATGGTATCCTTGCTTAGCACAGGAGTTAGGTGGTACAATAGATTCCATAGTCTCAATCTCGCCCTCAAATAAAGACATTAAAGCTATCTCTCTAAATTCATTCTATTTCACTCACCCAATTTTCTTCTTTTGGGGTTCATAAATCTAAAAAGATCTTCTTGTGGAAGAATTTTATCCATTTAGGTATTGCCACCTGTTCTCCATTTGTCCCCAATTCAGATGGAAGTGGGTAATTGCCTTGCGATTCTTTTTTTCCAATTCCTAACATTTTCACTTCCCTTGCATTATTTCCCTCTTCTCTCCACTCTTCTATTCTATTCTGTAATGCTTTCAGTAATTTCTTTCAATTTTCTCTTGTGAGCATCCACCCAATGATAGCCCGTGAAGTGAAGTAAGCTTCAACATGACTGCCATAATTTATATTATTTCTAATGTACTGGCTTCCAACCCAGATGGCCTGGGTTCAGATCCAGGAGATGGTAGATATTATTTGGTGGTGTCCAAATCTCTACTTCAGTTGCCTTTTGGAGAGCGCTTTGAGTGAGTACACTATCCGTTGGATGGGACATTAATCTGTGGACGCCTTGCCGACTTTCATTGAGAGTAGGCTAATGCCGAAGATGCCGGGCTTCCCTCCACCCTTCCTCCTCTCCCATCCGCATCCATCCCAAATGGCACAAATGACCTCAGCCACCTCCCCTAATAACTACTAATTATTTCATTATCTCTTTTTATTATCCTTGCCACAAGTAGCCTAATTAATCATCACGTAACATTCCTCACACATTGCTGCCTTACTTCTTGTTTGAACTCAATCTTAACTCAAAGAAGTCTTCTGGTCAAACTCCTCCCGTCTAAGTGCTGATGAAAAAATATTAAAATTCTTCGATTAATTTTTCATAAATCGTTGAGTAATTCCCCAGGGACGTCATCTATCCATAGATTCTCATATGTGATGACCACTATATCCTAGAAACTATACTGAGAAAATGTATATCCTCATTTACTGGTCCCACTCAGTTTTCCATGCTTTGTCTTGGACATTCATGTTGTTATGTAACTTCAATTTTATCAACATGGGAAGTATGGCAAGAAAAAGAGCAATTATTGGTGCTTGGAAATTGGAAAAATTTATTTTAAATGAGATTTAAAAAAAAATTAAAGTTGATGATGCATGAGATATTAAAATAAATATGATATTAAATATTAAACATATCCCCTCGCTGAAAATCTGGATGCAAAAAATTAAATTTAAGTTGAAATTTCAATGAGGCAAAAGGAGTAAATTTGGTATTCAAATTTTGAAAAATCTAGAATTTTACTTCAAAAACTACCTTGGTATCAGGCATCTTTTTCTATTGGAAACACCTTTAAGGCTTTTAGGAGCAAGTTTCATAATTTCAATGGAACAAATATGCCATCAAAAGTAACCCCAAACACCTTATATAAGTGATGGTATTTATCCTTAAGCCGCATGAAATGCACTTGTAGGAATACAGGGGCCACAGTGGGGAACACATTCTTATAAATTTGACCATCTCTCACTTCAAGGACCCAGAGAATCTTCAAAACTCTATGGCCGAAACAGTCTCTTTCTTTACACCAAGAGAGAGAGAGAGAGGGTCTACTCCTTTCTGCCCATAAGCCGTCCCTCCCTTTCATGTAAGGGCTTGCATTCTGCCATGTCACAAGACACAACCACATCTTCCAACCTGATCACCACTTACAATAAGTAAAAATTATATGTGGTTGAAAAGCAATGGAATTACTCAGACTTTGGTGTCCAATCGATCAAATTATCACAAGGAAAATCATGCCATATGCATTTTCTTTTATTACAAAAATTAAAAAAATTAATTTGTTGAATTTAAATCGCCACCGACATGAGCTAATCTGTGGCCAGCCCTCGGGATGCAAGGAAATTGAAGTTATCTAGGGAATTATGAAGATCTTCGTCTACCTGCTTTGTCTTTATTTATGGAAGAAATCGATGCACTAAATCACATCTCTTCAGCACAAAGCATATGATTGGGTTACCATAGATGGAGAGTTTAATATTATGGGATTCAGGAATACATGTTATACCAAGCATGTACGTACATACGATACATACACCAGCTATGTGGTCAGCCATATACGAGGATAATTTGAAAAGTTCTTGGAATGGAATAGAAATAAATGACTCACTTCAGTGAAACTTTTTCATTATTCAATTTAATCTCCCTGTACACTAATGCATTTGGTCCATCTATGTTGAAATGTCTTGATCCCATTTCGAAAGTTAGATTCCTTAAGGCCTGCCAAATACCCATTTGCTTTGACTGTTAGTTCTTTGTTTGAAGAGAATCTCTGTCCACCAAGGAAAATTTTGAGCATGGGGAAGAGATGGAAATCTGATGGAACGAAATCAGGTGAATAAGGTGGGTGAGGCAACAATTCATATTTTAGTTCATGTATTTTTGCCATGACAATGACACTTGTGTGCGGGCGCGAATTGTCTTGATGAAAGATGACTTTCTTCATTGACAAACCTGGCCTTTTTTCATTTGTCTTTTGCTGTAGCTGGTCAAGGAAGTTAGCATAGTGTTGTCCAGTAGTTGTTTGACCAGTGAGAAGATGATCTATCAGCAGAATCTCTTTCGCATGCCAGAAAATTGAAGCCATCACCTTTCCAGCCGACCGCATTGCCTATGCTTTTTTGGTGGTGGTGAATCAACATGCTTCCATTCCACTTGATTGCTGTTTTGGCTCTGGGGTATAGTAGTGGACCCAAGTTTCATCTGTGGCCACAAACTGGTGCAGAAAATCTTGTTGGTTGCTCTTAAAACGGATCAAACATTGAATGGAAATTTCTATTCTGATACATTGATGATCCTGTGTCAAGAGTCATGGCACCCATCTAGGAGATAATTTTCTCATATCCAAATCCACTGTTTAAATGTGATTTGTCTGTTGAGATGACATCCCTACAGTTTCAGCAATTGCTTGCACTTTCAATAAGCAATCCTCCATGACCATTTTATGCACTTTTGCAATAATTTGTGGGGTAGTGGCACATTTTGGCTGACCACTATACAGATCATCATCTAAGCTGTCCTGACTAAACTTAAACTCATTTTTTCACTTGGCAACCATTGAATATGAAGGAGCAGAGTCCTCCAGAGTGTTCTGAAAGTTGGCATGGATTTCCTTTGCTTTCATACCTTTCTTTACAGAATATTTAATCACTGCTAGAATCTCAATTTTTTCCATCTTCTCAAATTACTACACGGGCACAAGAGAGAGGCCCCCACACCACAGCTTTCTTCCCAGAGAACTGGTAAACGTTTACTCATTAGGATTGCCCATTACTACTGGTGGTGATTTTGGGAACCTTTCAAACTACCCTCGTAAATTATGGAAATTGCTCTTCTTCCAGTGGAGTGAAGTGTTTGAAAAATGCAAGTTTAAAAAATATCAACTGGACCCATGACAAAAAATAACTGAGCATGCAAATGACCTTTTGGCCCAAAGGGGGAATAACTCTCTCAGAAATGTTTGTGGGCAGAGAAGGTTCAGAGACATCTCCATACTTTGATTGATGGTGCCATAAATGTATTTTATCTAGGTGATATTTTACATACCTTGAAGTACACGAAGAATATCACAATGCCGAAGTACACAAGTGCATGGGGAGCTGAGATCAGCTCTGTTTTCTTGTCCAAGACAAATATGATTGAGGCCACCAGGCAAGCCTTGGTTGGGCTGCAGGAATAAATGGTAGACAATCAAGATTATTATCCAAGTCATCAAGATAACAGAAAATCAGTTTTTACAAGATTAAATTACATATTTAGATTTAACATTGTGGTGATATTAATTCTTAGAGGGTATGTTATGTGTGACAAAAACAACTTTTAGTATATTACAAGATTTATGGTTTTCACCATGTTCATCTACTTCACTGGCTTCAAAGACCTTAGCCTTGAAGGTACATGCTAGAATGTTTGCAAAAATGCTCCCAGTGAAATGTGTCAACGCATGTGAAATCAAATAACCATGGGGTCATGTGTAATCATCCCATAATCCTTGGTAGCAACTTCTTAAACATTGACATATTGTTGTTAGGTAATCTACCGGTTAAGGTAGGTTTTTGGATGGACACAACTATCAAATAAATATTTTGTAACTCCAAACAAAACCCAATCGAGCAACCTAAACTACATCAGGTCCCTCTTCATCTCTGTGTACTTCTTTCCTCCCTTCATCCCGTCCAACATCCCTATCCTGATCCTACCCTTTCCTAGCTTCCCCAACATCCTCCCCTCTATTACCTTCTTCAACATTCCACTATCACTCAATACGCCTTTCATCTATTTTTCCTGCCTCCATAGGATTTCTCTCAACAAACCCCTCTCCTCACCCACCATCTCCAGTACTTCCTCATTTGTTTTCCTTTCAGTCCATTTCACCTCCATTCTTCTCCACACCCACATTTCAAAAGCCTCCAATCAGAGTCTATCCTCCTGCTTCAGCGACCACGTTTCCGCACCGTACATAGCTACGCTCCATATCAGAGTTTTTACGAGTCTTGTCTTAACATCCCTACTCAACGTCCCCGTCATCAACTCCCTCCTCCTTGAGAAAGCCTCCTTGCCTAGCGCAATTATTCTCCTTACGTCCCTACCACTTTGACCGTATTGGTCCAAAACACTTCCGAGATATGTAAACTGCTCTACCTGCTCTATTCTTTCCCCGCCTATTTAAATATTTAGCTTAGCCTTTTTCTTTCTGGAAAATCGCATAACCTTTGTTTTATTAATATTGATTCTCATCCCATATCTATCGCGCTAGCTTCCTAATTCACTCAGCAATCTTGCAACTCCTTGGCTGACTGACGAACTAATGCTTGGTCATCAGCAAACCTAACCGATTTTACCAATTTCCCTCCGACTTTCATTCCTACCTCCAGTTCTTCCCATGCCTCTTTAATCATTTCCTCCACATATACGTTGAACAGCACCGGTGACAATGGGCTACCCTGCTTTACACCTCTTCCTAACACTGCCCATCCGGACTCTCCGTTCTCCACTCGCACCTGAGCAGTCTGAGACATGTACAGGTTGCGGATCAGTCTCCTGTCCCTCCAATCTATTCCTATTTTCTGCAATATACTCATTAGTTTTTCCCAATTAACTCTATCGAACGCCTTTTAGAAATCTACGAAACAGGCAAATACGTTCTAATTGTATTCTACATTCCTCTCGATTAGTGATCTCATTATTGTAGTGCCTCTCCCCTTCCTAAACCCAAACTGATCATCCACTGAGTAATCATTTGCCATGCTCTCTATCCTTTTGTTGATGATCCTGAGAAAAACTTTAGATGCGTGGGATATCAAACTTATTGTTCTGTAGTCCTCACATGACGTTGCCTTTGCCTTTTTTGGAATAGGAACTAACACCGATCTCACAAAATCTTCCGGCCAGATTCCTTCCTCATAGATACTACGAATCAGTCCATACTATATATGGCCTTCTTCCCACCTTTTCCTAACCATTTCAACATTTCTACAGGAATGTTGTCCACCCCCACAGACATTGACATATATCTTTCTTGCAAAGTAGAACGTGAATTGACTTCCTGAAGCCTGATTATGTTCAAATTCATGTAAAAAATGAGAGAATAACCAATTATGTGAGGTTTTCAATGAGCTCTCTTAGGTGCAAGGATTTTCTTAATTTCCATTCCCCTCTATATCATCTTTTTATAATCGTGGACATGAAAATGCTAAATTATGAGTTTCAAAGTACTCGAGCATGAGAGACCATAAATTAGTTGAGACATATCAGGTTCTTCACGGATGTCAATGCACATTCCATCTTCATAATTAAATGTTTATGAGGGATTGAGATCACAAGAAATAACTGAGGTTTCCTTTGTTTGAATAGATACTATGGTTTTAGGATATCATTCTATTGAGACATACATAATTGTTTATATTTTACTCACAAGCTGGGTTGCATGAATTCCATGGCAGTTGGGGTCCAGACACCTCTTATTAACCGTTCAAAGAGTTTCACAAATGCTGCTCCATTACCTGCAACAATAAGTCATATATATATTAAGTGTTTTTCTAAAAAATTATAAAGAATGAAGTTGTGCATATGATAATACTTCTGCACAAATTTACATGTAATTATGATATACTTTATGCATTTTCCCTTTTTGCTGGTCAGAATTGTTTAATACAATAGCAATTTTTGGGAGAGGTGACTGTCATTTGTACTTATACGTACATCAAAATCAACCTCAGGATACAGACTATTTTCAAGGACAGAGAGCACGGCGGTGGTATTACAAATAATATAATTTAAGATAGATATCGATCTCACATCGTCAAAGACTTAACGCATAGTATTTTTTCTCCAGGAAGTTGAAAACATATCTGCATCATTGGAATTTTTTGATTTTTCCCAATCTACCAAAAATTCTCGGAAAACAAGTAATGAACATTGACATTTCATTTTTCAATCTTCAGTGTTAGTTCATAAAGAAATAATTATCGGAAATAAAAATGAGTAGTTTCATAATTCAATGGAGAGGACGTTCCAGGAATGGCATTTTTTGTCCACATAAAGCCAAATTTTGGTAATTTGGTACAAGGTAGGACTTTTGAGAAAAGGAGGAAGAAGGGTGGAGAGAATCCCAATGTAGACATTAGTCTAATCTATTAAGGAGGGGCCCTGAGAGGGTGGCACAATTTTATATCTCTTTCAACAACTACATACTCCATATGAAGTGCTCTCTACTGGGAAGCCATTTAGGAAATGGGATGCTTCTGGATATTTATGCCACCCCTGAGATTTAAACATGGTCCCTTGGGATGGGAAAACTGCACAATAATCCTCCCATCAACCAAGTTACATCTTTTAGGACTCTTGAATTCTACTTCATGATGATCATATTTAAGTACTTGCCCTATGCGGCATGTAAAATTCACACACCATGGTAGGGGGGCTAGTTCCTTTCCCTGTGCTGGTTATGGTTTCCCAGGAATACCTGGTACTCAAAATCACATAGCTTGGGTGGAGCTGCAGGTGCCCAGAGAGGCTTGCTCGGGAATCGAACTCTTTGGTCAGTAGTCCAACACTCTAGCCCTGGACTACCCCAATCCATATACATATATGTATGAAAGGACTTTGCCAATGACTTTGAAAAGTGGAAGAGATGATAAGTGCGTGGGATCCCAAGAGGAGTCAGAGTATTATTCCTCTAAAGGGACTAAGGCTTCATTGTTCCACTCATAGGTAGGCTATCATTCTCAAAATATTGCATGGCTGGATACTTTCCAGACAAACCTCATGTATACATACACACATATGTATTTTACAAAACGTCCCTACTTGCCAAAATCCCAGCGTATGTTGGCTGCATGTTCTATAGTTTCCTTCCAACTGACCTTAAATGTGCACATCACATTTCATTTTTTAAATAGAAACTAAAAACTATCTTACCGTCAAATATTATTCTATTCTATTGAAATATTTTATGTCATTATTTCTATTTTTTGTGGTATTTCATCGTTTCTATTATGAATTGTTCAATATGTGTATGTTTGATATCCTGGGACCAATCAAATTCTCATTACTGTTGAACATTTCCTTCAGACTTCAATGGCTTTTCAGTATATATACTACTAGATATTGAGACACATGATCATATCTCCTTAGGTTAACTGTGAATCTAACGTAATAGTTCATAAGCAGCTGTAGTTACACATCAAGAACAATATTTAAGTCACTATAATCTAGAGTAGTGTGACCCAAAACTGAAAAATAAGAGAGGATACAAGCATATATTTTTTGGGGATAGAAGTATATTTCCTCTGCAGATCGAGAAAAGGCTTAATTTCCCTCACCACCCATTTCTAGAACATGTTTATCCCGGGATTAATTAGACAAGAGAAAGTAAACTCAAGCCACTGAATTATTTTTAAATGAAATGGTAAGGATTTAAGGAAGTAAGGACATGAACACATAGAATGCAATCACTATGAACACAGTTTAATAGTCCAGAATTACCAAACTTTTTTTTGTATTGTAGTTGAATTTGGAAGAAGACAATTATTTTTGGCCCATTGGTCAACAGAGGAAATATCATCAGCATTGATTTCATCAATCAAGTATGTGAGTTCTTCAAGAGAGAAAAAAATATATGCACATAAATGTTCAAATCATTAGCATAAAGTATTTGCTTAGAAAGATAAATATTAATGGCAAAATATTGAGTACTCAGAATAAATTATAGGTATTCAAGAACAGAATCCTAGGGAATGCCACAAAAACTGAAAGTCAAGAAGATAAGTTATCACAGAAACCCATAACAGCTAAAACTTATGCATATTAAGAGAGAATTTATGCAGATTAGTTCGGAGCTGAAAGATTCAAATATTTCAATTTGCGTGAGATCAATGAGTGATTGACATAATCAAGGGCAGGCTGATGTCACATGAGACTGTACTTGTTACCATTTCCTGTCAATGGCTTCAGGTATGTCATTAGTAACTTCAAGCAGGACTATCTGGGTCATGAATCCCTTCCTTGAGTTGGCATGATGGAAGAGGGTCAGATTTACCAATTGGCAATAGGTATTCAGTAGCTTGAGTGTGATCAACCCTTGGAGGCGTTTTGGAAAGGGCACAAAGGAATAAGATGTGTCTGAAGTAGGAGTATCTGGCATATTAAGATAGTACCAACTTATCTATTTTTCAATAAACACTAGGAGTATTAGCTGACTCTTAAGTTTAGAATGCAATGCTTTTGTAGTAACAGATAGGGAAGAAAGCTTATAAACTAATTCAACACCAGAAAAAGATATTTTAGTAGATATATGAAATTTCTACACAGCCCGTCTTCCAGAACAGCAGGAGGAAAAATAGCAAAATTTTAAGGAACTATGCGATGAAGGAAAAATATTTAATGAATGTTATTATTTACTTAGACTGTCTTAAGTAAAGTGGTTAATATTTAAAATAACTCTAATAGCCATACAAGCATAACTGTGCTTTACATTTTAATCATATCTTACCTTTGAGGGTTCCTATCAATATCATGATGACATAAGCATTAGGATAGAGTTTTCCAGCATGAGTGACACCATCATAAACCTTTTTGCACCTGAGAATGAAGAGAGTAACCAAAGTTATTATTAGGAGTATCCATCCATTACAAAACCCAAAACAAAGCACAAAAATCTGGACGTTCTCCTTGCACTGATTAATACACAACCCTTTCAAGATGTTAAATAATTACTATCCAAGGTATTACAGAGTAATTGGCGGCAGCATTCCTTTGATCAGAGGAGCATTAATTTTTCCAAATACAAATATCATTACTTTTCCTTTTTATGGTAGCAGAGAATTCATTTAAATCTAAATTTAAATCATGAGAGGAATATGGCGAATATATATAGACCAATAATAAACGATGAATGTAAAAGAGTCCTTAATAATCTTTCAGAAGCCAGATTAAAGAACCACCGGGTCAAACTGTGCCCCAGGGTCATGAGGTTACCAATACCCTGATGAAATTTTCCTGTCCAATATTGACAGGAATAAAGGCAACATTAAATCAACAATTTTCAATATTTCCACCGATGATTCTTATTTATATTGTTACAGTAGATAATTTTAAGACCCTCTGTAAATACTGACATAATATGGCAATTTCAATCCAAAATATTGTAATAAGACATTGATTGATATGAAATTTCCTGCCTCATTGGCGACGGGGTAACATCCTTATCTGCCTACCCAAAGGTCACGGTTCGATTTCCACCTGGATGGGTTTTCCTCCATTTAGGACTTGGGTGTTTGTAATCATGCCCTTTGTTTTATTATAATCACTAATAATCCTATGTAAAGGCCAAAAAGTGCTGTTTTCCAACTAATTATAAATAAATAAATCATGTAATGTCCATTTCTTCTGCAGTAAATGATGAATTAGCAAGCTAACTACAATATATCTATCAATAAATATTGGTCACCAGAGTAATAGTTCAATTCTTCCTAGTATAAGTCACGTTATAATCCAGCATTTTTCTGAGTAGTAAAAATATCTTTCTTCAAGCGTAAACTAGATATTCTCAACAACTTGGGTGGCCTTATAAGAATTATGCTCTTCATGAAGTGATTAAACAACTATCTTCAATTCGTTGTCTCGGGCGTGACTTCATGGAATCGACTTAACATAATGAAAAGAGAAACTTTATAATTCCACATAGATTTATTAGACGGACAACCTAGGTTTCGACGTGGCACGTCATCATCAGGTGATGATGACGTGCCACGTCAAAACCTAGGTCGTCCATCTAATAAATCTATGTGGAATTATAAAGTTTCTCTTTTCATCATAAACTATCTTCAACTTAAATGCGAAGTCATAACCCTTTCCCTGGATAACATACTACATACACCTATGGAAAAAATGTATTGGCATTTCATTAGTGAGATAAGGCAGTTGTTCTTACCTGTAAATTTCCTTCATCGTGGCACAAATCAGCTTTATAGGTAAAAACTTAGCTACTTTGTAGCCGATGTCAAATGGTGTGTAAAATATGATGTACCTAAAGGAAAAGAAAAATATTTATGAATGATCAGTATAAATAATATCTCAACAATAACATTAGTAGTAATATCCCTTACTCCTCTTCTATAAAAGAGGAATTAAGAGAAGGGGCTTTGATACCTATTCTTAATATATTAAATCAAAATATTTGAGGTGAGGTTTATGCATCTAATTATGCTATAGTGACATATCAATGGTTGAATTTTTTAGAGTAGTCATACTCTGATTTCCAATTAATATAATTTTCATCTGAATGTTGACTCTTCAATAATTAAAGAACTCAAGGAAAATATTTTATGGAATCACTTCACAGCCACCAACACCAGTAGATAAAAATATGACATATATCTCTCGTTCCTAGTGCAGCATACTGTTGTTGCATTTCTTATCTGTTTGGATGAAGCAAGGACCACAATTTGTGCAGATTCAACTGAATGAAAGTAGAGAAAATTGAGTAATTTGGATAAAGGTTGATAAACAGGGTATGACAAACTGAAATCTTTTAGAACCTTTCTTTTAGAAATCTTTTGCAAGAAATTGATTTTGAAACTGAATGTTTCATATTCTTATTAGTAATTTAGATATTAATGGTAAAATGTTATGAACAAATCACCTCCAGGGCCATATTTCTTCAAGCCACTTTTCACTTTGAGATCATATAAAGCTTTTTCGACTGAACTTAATAAAAACATTCTAAATCAAAAGGGCTATGAGATTCTCACATTGTAAGTCATGGGACATCTTTGTTGTCAGCCAAAGGCTCTTTAAGGACGTTGTACCATTATGGGATAACACTAGACCAAATATTGAATTCATCACTACAAGTGAGCAAAATAACAGGGCTTAATGAATGTGGATATGCAATATGGATCCAACACCCAGTTGTTTCAATTTTGAGTTTTTCTGGGCAAAATATGTGACTGAATGTGTTGCATAAAATTGAAGAGACCCCCACTGTAATGTGCAGAGAGATTATTTTTTTTTCAAGTATATTACCATTCAAGGTAGGTTTTTAATGGACCCAACCTTCACAATGGTACAACAATACATCCCTCACCTCTTCATCAAAACACACCGTGATATCTGGCATTCAAGTGAGCCCCTCTTCAATTCCACACACTTCCTTCCTCCCTGTATCCCATCCAATATGTCTCTCCTACTCCTTCCCCTTAGTTTGCTGAACAAGTCTCCCCCTCTATCACAGTCTTCAACATCCCATTGGCAATCAAAATTCTCCCTTCATCAATATTTCCTTTTTCCTTATGATTTCTCCCAAAAATCCCCTCTCTTCCCCCTTTCACCACGCCTAGGACTTCCTCATTTGTTATTCTTTCTACCCACTTCACCTCCTCCAAAGCCACATTTCCAAAGTCTCTCATCTCCGCCTATCATTCTGCTTTAATGACCATGTTTCCGCGCCGTACATAACCTACTGAGGGATGCGAATCAACAAAGAAAAGTGGCACCCATGTTGCAGAGATTTGTTAAAAGAGCTCCGAGACTGGATTTTGGAGTTGTTTCCATATCGCATGAGTGCATTCAAATGTCCTCCATTGTAAAGCGACACGTGGGGAGGCGAACTTCCGGGCGTCGCGTTTGTCGGAACATTTGTTGACTCGAGAGTGACGTTCGTTTTAATTGTTGTAGGTTGGCGGGCGGTTGGGTGCTCTCACCAGACAACGGTGGCCACGACCAGCTGCGGGGTGTTCTTGAGTGGTGCCAGGGGCGGCTCACCGAGCAGGGCGTTGCACAAGATCCCTCCCGCGAACACAACGAGCATCGTGGACAGCCAGCACGATATCGGGTGCTTCCTGGAGAAGGCGAGGGCTCCTGCGGAAAAAGAAGACCGTGAGGACCGGTGGTGGATGACAGTATGTTTCTCAATATCTCCTGGCAAAAAATTATTATATCATAACTTAACACCGCGATTAGAAATTGTTTACCCCACTGTACTGTCATAGAAAAATTTCCCACTGTTAATTCGTAATGTGTACCTCAATGTCGACGAGAAACCCCTCTCTATGTTAGGCATGAACTCGATGTCTCTGTATCCACGCATTGACATCGTGATGGATGGATGTCGCCTACCATTTTCAGATTCGAAAATATTCCATATTATTTTTGCCTTCAAAACAGTTATGCGTCTCTTTCGGGTGGAAACCGGTATTTATCTCGTTTTAAGTTGAAAACAAACCCAAAGAAGTCCTTAAATGTGTCTAATCTGGACAAAATTTATTCATCGATTCCGTTTTATCAATAGTTGTTTTTGTAGTCGATAATTAATAATATCGCTTACGTATTTTTGCCTGCAGCAGTATCGATACGTTTCTGTAAGTGATTTGACAACAAAAGATACTCCTATTGACCGCTTTTAAAACCAGGAGTCTTTTAAATGAATATATTTAATAAAATCGGATTTCCATTTTAATTAATTTGATATTTGTCAACAATGTGATGAAAACGGAAAAAAATATTTCATCGAAAAAGTTCTCTTTTGCTTTTACATTAATTCTCTTTCGATTTTAAAGAAATATGCGAAAGACAAAAATATAGGAATTTATTATGCATGTATTTTTAATATTTAACCGTTATTTTTTTCTCTATATCAATAGTTAAATACGATTTCAAAAATTTTCATCCTCTTGAGATGAGTGTGATATAATTACAATGAAGAAATGAAAGTTTACATTAGTCAAATGAACCCTCTCTATTATTTTATAAATAACTCAGTGTGGCACTCCTGCGCCAGTATTGCCTGCTACCTAATATTATCAATGTTTTCTGGCACAACAACTTATTTTGAACGACCTTCACGACTTTCGTCGCTGAGCGAACGGCGGCCATGATGGAATCCTTTATACAACCGTTTCACAGTGGCAAAGGATACAGCTTCATCGCCAAAAGTAGAAGTAAGTTGATCGATGCAGTCCTGTCTTGATAATCCACGTCGAAAGTCATAAAAAATCATCGCACAAAAGTATTAACGAGTCAACTCCATTTTTTTCACTGAGACAAAATTTTCGAGTCACTGTAAGCAACACAAGCTATGATCAAACGACAAAATGTTCTGAAAAAAGTTAGCGTTAAAAGGGTCAAACTTTCAGACGGAAACGTCAGATGGCGCCTAAAGCACTTAGTGTTGTCAAGGCTCAAAATATAAATAGCAACCCTCGTATCTGAGTTATTGGAATGCATGTCATGGAAAGGTACTTTGCATCCACCAGGTATCGGAGTAATTTTAGCCTAAATCATTCCATGCCGTAGCTATCAAATTTGTGTACAACGCAGCTATGAGACGAAGGATAGGGTAAGAAAGGTCTTCGGAAGTATCTGGGGAATGTTGGAAAAGTGGAGGCAGAAGATTATATTGAGTGACCGTGGAATGTTGGAAATCCTGATAAAGAGAGGGGAAAGCGAGGTAGAGGGAGGAAGGGAGACTGGGAGTGTTAGTTTTGAGGAGGAAGAGGGGTGAAGGCGGTTTCTTCGTAATGTTTTGGGCGCCATTTTTATGTGGTGTTTGTTAGACGCGTAGCATTACTTAATACTTGGGTTTATTAAAATCCTTTTAATAGACGCACCGAGGTAAGTAAGTAAATAAATATAATATTAATTAATGAACTGATGCGTTATTCTTGTTCCTCCACGTTTCCTTTTCTCCGCTGGCCAGGAACAGACATTCACGTTGAGAGAATACGATAAATAGTAAAAGAATTTGTACACAGCAGAAGGTGGGTTCAGGAACTTAATTCAGGAATCACTCGAAATAGTGGAGCCATTGCAAAGGCGAAATTTTTACGACACGAATCCTGAATGTCACGCGCAAGAATCGGGAATTATCAAGGCCGTTACGCCACCGCCTCGTTATTGCCAAGGAACGAAGGTTTCGAAACCTTAGCGGATTATCCATTCAGAGGAAGGATAGCAGTGAATAAGGAAAAATATGACGTCCTGATGGTTTACTGCGAATGTTCGGTGAAGTGAAAAAAACATGTGAGAATCGCGTGATTGCAAAAACACAACTTCCGCCTCCCTCTCGTGACCGATCACCGAAAGAACGAATCATCTTGAATCGATGTGACCGACTCACCCTGAAACAATGTGAACGACTCATTTTGACTCCTCCAGCAAATTCGTCCCCCTTTAAGAAGTTCCGTCGTAAGTGTATGGATGTTTTGTAGGGATGCCTCACGAGTCGCACTGGGTCAGGGACTCGACCTCTCGCCAGATGACAGTCGTTCGACAGGGCTGCCCGCCTTCGCGCACTGCTCGGGAAAGTTTAGAACTTCGATGTGTTCGAGAGGATAGCGGCCGAATATTCCACGTGACTGTCCAGCTTATGAGTGGCGTTGGTTATCTGGATGGATTTTCAAAAACTGGGCAGCAAGGAGTCCGGGGGAGAGGTCTTCTTTTAAAGATCAACCAAAGATGTCCAGGAAATATTTTGATCACTGTCCAGGTTATTCCACACAGTGGAAATTAAGCATGCATGTGCGTGAATCCGTGTATTTACACACCCTTACATGCATGACAAATTATAAAGCGTCCTCTTTTATGCATCAAAATGTCTCGATATGTTCCGCATTTAGCACACAGAGATATGTTTAACCTATTAAGGAATGTCTCGGAAATGGCGAGATCTTGACAATGCAGACATTGTAACGTCACAGCATCGCCGAATTGTTATAGTCCAAATACATCAATTGGGATTAAACATCCGTAAATCGGGATCGCGAGCAGATGTCAGTGAGAATTGCGTTCACGTTTCGACGAAGCCCCTTGGACAATTCCCCGCCTTGAGGGACCGTGTGGGGGTGCTGACCCTCGCCTCAGACAGTGGCCTCTCCTATATATATATGGCCGTCGAGGGAAGGCTTTCGCCCAGCATCGCCGGTGCTCCGGGTTCGAGGTGGAGGTCAAAGCCACTTCGCCGCCCCACCTCCTCGACACTAGTACCCCCAGAGACGGGGATCGATGCTCCGTTCCCGCGCGAGGGGAGGGGAGAGGGTGGGGGAGCGAGTAGAACGTGACGAGCATTGGGATAGGACGGCGATAGCGGCAGGAGTAAACCAGAGCCCTCGCAGTATCAATTACTTAAGTATTAGAGCAGGAAACCCGACAACAGCTAAGGTCATTTGCCCTTAAGTGCTGTCCTCCCTCTACATATCAAAGTCTTCAACATCACACTGCCAATCAATACGCCCTTCATCCATTTTTACTACCTCCTTCGGGTTTCCCCGTTCAATTCCCTCTCTTCCCCCACCAAGCACAGCACTTCCTCATTTTTTTCCCTTTCTAACCACTTCACCTCCACCCTTCTCCACACCCACATTTTAAAAAGCCTCAAAACTATACCTATCATCCTGCTTCAGTGACCATCTTTTTACAGCATACGTGACTCGGTGTCAAAGTTTTGAAGAGTCTTTTCTTAACATCCTTACTCAACGTCCCCGTCATCAACTCCCTCCTCCTTGTGAAAGCGTCTTTGCCTAGCTCAATTCTTCTCTTACGTCCCTACCACTTTGACCGTGTTGGTCCAAAACAGATACATAAACTGTTCTACCTGCTCTATTTTTCCCCGCCTATTTTAATATTTAGCTTAGCCTTTTTCTTTCTGGAAAATCGCAAAACCTTTTTTTTTATAATTTTTATTAATATTGATTCTAATCCCATATCTGTCGCGCTAGCTCCCTAACTCACTCAGCAATGCTTGCAACCTCTTGGTTGACTGACAAACTAAAGCTTGATCATCAGAAAACCTAACCGATTTTACGAATTCCCCTCCGACTTTCCTCCCTACCTCAAGTTCTTCCCATGCCTCTTTAATCATTTCCTCTACATATACGTTGAACACTGCCCATCTGGACTCTCCGTTCCCCACTCGCACCTGAGCAGTCTGAGACATGTACAGGTTGCGGATCAGTCTCCTGTCCCTCCAATCCATTCCTATTTTCTGCAATACACGCATTAATTTTTCCCAATTCACTCTATCAAACGCTTTTTCGAAATCTACAAAACAGGCAAAAGCGTCCTGATTGTATTCTATATTCCTCTCGACTAGTGATCTCATTACTGCAATGGCATCACGCGTACCTCTTCCTTTCCTGAACCCAAACTGATCATCCCCTAAGTAATCATTTGCCTTACTCTCTATCCTTTTGTTGATGATCCTGAGAATAACTTTAGCTGCGTGGGATATCAAACTTATTGTTCTGTAATCCTCACATGACGAGGCCTTTGCCTTTTTTGGAATAGGAAGTAACACCGATCTCACAAAATCTTCCGGCCAGATTCCTTCCTCATAGATACTACGAATCAGTCCATATATGGCCTTCTTCCCACCTTTCCCTGACCATTTCAACATTTCTACAGGAATATTGTCCACCCCCACAGCCTTATTTGCTTTCATCTCCTTTAATGCCCTTTCTATTTCATCGTCGAGTATGCCTGGACCTAAGCTATCTTCTTCTACGTCATGTTCCTGGTGAATGTCTAATCTTGTCGGTCTAAGTTCTCTACCATATAGTGTTTCTATATATGCCTTCCATCTCCCTTGGATTTTTTCTGTGTCAACTATTATCTTACTCCACTTAACTGGTAGCACGGATCTTCCCTTACTTCTTCCCAATAGTGATTTAACTCCGCTGTATAGCGCACCAATTTCACCCTTCTTCTGCAAACCTTCTTGCGTGGTCTTCTGAAGTAAGCACTCAGGCCCTGCTTCTGGTCGTTCTTCAAGAGCTTCGGGACAAGTTTAGCGCAGATCTTTTGCATCGCCAAATTTTCAGTGATAATGATATGCACTTTCATTTCATCAATGCCAGCACGACTACGATGATGCGTGTACTAACCGACGGTCTGAAATCACCACTTCACGCACATGTCACGAAAAATTGTTACTTTTACTTGTAAATTGTTTACTTAATTGACACTTTTCATGCAAGCCTTGTATGAATGTTTCGGCCGAAGGGTTATTGCCAAGCTCGCGAAAGCATTCCTTGGGAGTCCGCTGCTGGGGTTGAAAATGTAATATGGTTCCCCCCTTAGAGCGAGCACGGTAGTTTTTTAGAACTGGGGCAGAGTGCGCGTGGAATTGAGGGTTGGGGGGAGACGACGGTCGGCTTTGTGGCGGAAGGGGGAGGGGCGCTTGGAGGTCTTCACATCGCCCCTCCTCTCAAACGAATGGAACGACGGAAGGACGACTGCAACTGCCACGTTCCCTCCACCGTATCCACTAACCCCTAAATGCAGAAATCGTGTTCCATCTCAATCCCTCGCTTTGAGGGTCACTCGTTTTTTCATAACCATTTATCAGAATACAACACATTCCCAGCACTTGAGTTTCTCCTGAATCTGTCTCACCTCATCCTAATTCACAACTCCTCCTTCACAATAAACATTACCTTCAGGTCAAAGGCTGCGCGATGGGCAGTAGATTCAGACCCTCACACGCAAACTTCCACCTTGACCTCCTTTGAAGTAACTCCTTTCCGACTACCCCCTGAAACATTGTGAGCAAGGTATAAATACAGATGATGATATTCTCTGGCCACATAGAATGGATTCCCTTGAAGAATTAATTCCCTCCCTCGATGCTTTCTCTTCTCTCTCTCCTTAATCTCCACCTACTCTCCCTCAGAAATCACACTCCTCAACGTTAATAAATCTCTCACCAATCGCCTATTGCCCACATTAAACCCACAAATTAATAATCAATTGATTTGGCCCGATCGATTAGAATCGGGCAATTTATTGTTTCGATTTTTCAGGGTACCTTATTTTTAAACTCCCAATACAGTTTCATTGTTTGTTTTTACAAAATACAAAATAATGAGTTACATGTCCTTCCTTTCCGTCGTTCTCCCCGTCCCCAATTTATCTTTTATTGATAAATCTATCCAATATTTTCCTAATAAGTTCCTCGTGACCAATAGTAGAACTTATTAAAAATTATTTCTTGAATATAACAACCAAAATACAACTAAATGACTTGGAAACCGAAGAGAACATTACATAAAGGGGTCCCACAGGGATCCATGCTCGGTCCTTTTTTTTTGGAACATCTCCATTAACGATATCGCTGAATCAACTCCTTCCTGAAAACTGCAGATAGACGGCGTTGACGCTGTGATCACAGTGCCTGCATATTCCAGGAGAGAAATAGAAAAAAATTGCAAAGGAATGTTGCAATATAGTGGACCCATGGAGTGGGAAAGCGCAATTAAAAATTTCTGTTAATTTGACCAAATACGTCGTGTAGGGAAAAAAGTGTTACGAAACCCTGTAAAAAAAATACTTTGGTCAAAACATCATAAGAACCTCCAAATTCAGATACCTGGACATTAAATTCGATGACAGACTAACATTCCAAGAACACAAGAACAATACGTACGTACCTCCAACACACCAGCTGCCACCCATCGCTCAATAAATACTCTCTCCCATTCTCACTCGTGGCCACCGTACCTGCAATAACCCAAACTCCCTGGACGCATTCCTCCACAATTTACATAACGCCATCCTCCAACGTGGTTACCCGGAGTCCAAAACCTCAAAAACGCCCAAACCTTCCCGAAACACCAACTCGCACCTCCTATCCATTGGCACAATGCACTTCCCATGAATGCATTCCCTCAGACATCTCCCCGGAGAACTCTTCCCCGCTCTGACCAACCACAAAACAACGGCATACATATGACCTTCAATGTCCTCCATCACTTCTTAACGACCGATCCAATTCACACTTTGAAATCCGCTAAACTCCTATCTAATCCTCCCATATCCGCGTGCCAAATAGAATAGAATGGCTGATGGCAAACTTACCCACAACATGTATTGCTAGTGTTTTTTTCCACATTATCTGGCTTTTCGGGGATAAAAATCTATGAAATCGGGTTTTCCCAGTTTATTCGAAAGTTGGCAGACCTGAATAAGATAAACATGTCGTCAAATCCGTTGATAACACCAGTTATTGATAATAAAAATAATTGATAACATCTCAGGCCAACATAGACATTAGTAAAAAAAACCAATATGTATATATCGGGCGTCGATAATAATCGTCTGTGTTACGAATATGCTAATTTTGACGATAAGAAGAGAGAAAGAATAGAGGTAAAAAATACGGTAAAATTCAAATGACAAAAATAGATAATCCATCCAGAGTGCTTACCTGACAACATCATCGATTGGCGATATAATCGATTTGGGAGATATTTCCATTACTTGTCGATCGCCTCGTCATTTCTAGTGATTTTCTATACGTACTTTATATCTAAAATCGATATTGTACGGCAAATATTGCAAAGGTCCACTGCCTTTTAAGACCATTCTGCCGTGACTTTTTGTCTCTTCGCGTGGAAAAATAATGTACTGCCCATAGCCATTATTTCAGTTTAGTGAGAGATCCTACGATGAGTATGTATCTTTCCTTCGAGTATGATATCTTTCTTACCATGATAAACTGTTGATATATACACTTGTATCCTGTCACCTAGACGTGCAGCATTTTCTTGAATGAAAAAAATACCCTAGTTTAGTTTGGACTAGAACCTGACCGAGGGAGAAACCCTTGTAAGGTTTCAAGACGAAAAAGTTTCCGCTGTTACATAGCAATCGTCGCGTAAACGAGGTTACTTCAGAGACCATTACCGCGTAGGTTTCCTCGAAGTGCTTCGGAAGCGCATTCTTAATTTAAAGGCGAAAGGATGAACTGCATCACATATAAAACTTCATTTGGAATAAACAATGAGAGTATTTAATTGGACCTAATTTGGATTGAATTGGGTTCAGTATGAAATGTAAGGCTTGAAGATTTTAAAGATGTCCACGGAGGATAAGGGATCAGAATAACCGCAATCGATCGTGCTGTGGGGGAAGAAGTGCATGTTTTGAAATTTTTCATTTTAAGTAGCCTAGTGTGTTGCCATTACTTCATCTAACCTTAGCTTATGGTACTTGTTACTTACAGCCCCAAAGGTATGCTTAGAGAAGTACGTCTCACTTAGATGCCGAAGTCCAAGTGCTTTCAGCTATCATGCTTTACATTATTTGCGTTATTTTACATAAGTGTACTGAAACAAAAAAGTAATTTTTAATATTGTATGCCCGTCGTTAAATCACCTCCTGCCACACGCCCTAGAAGTGTCTTGCGCGGTACCATGTAGATTAAGAAGCAGTAGAAATTGATTTTTTTGGAATTAAATTATAAAATACAAAGTTTAGAAAAAATTGGCTCCTGAAATTGAAAAAAGAAACTTGGCTTTACTATCATTCCTTTAAATATGCACATTGGTACGTATACTCTTCGTGTTGAACTCTTTTACAATGTTTTCTGCCCGTCTAAATATTTTCATTCATTTGTAAATTAATTCTCGTTGAAAGCAATTGATTCCACTCCCAATGCCCTTGTCCTCATCATTCGTCCAATTCCGCCCAGATGAATTCCGGTTGCCCAGACACGAGAACTTTTCCAGCTGTTCTGAATCCATCTCATTTCCTCTAATCCCTGCCCTACCACTCTAATGTTCGACTTAGCCTTCCGAATTTGAGTTTCTCCCAACTACCTCCTCTCAAACTCAAACGTGCTTGGCACTTCTTCCTTCGTCTTTCTTTCCTTTGCACAAAAAAGGGATTTAAATATAGTGATAACCATAAACACAGCATTCAACCCGGAGGTCGGTTTGGTAGGTGATGGTTGAGCTCACCCATGTACTAAGCCCTATACGGTGTGTGTAATTCACATATAAGGGGAGGGGGGCCAGTTCCTTTCCCTGTGCCGGTTATGGTTTCCCAGGAAGATTTGGTACCCGAAAAATCTTGGGTGGAGCTGCATGTGACAAGAATCGCCCGGGAATCGAACCCGAGCCCTCCGGTTAGTAGTCCAACGCTCTACCCTCTGGACTACCTCGACACACACACAAATACATATTTCTATGCATATATATACATATATGTATACATTCTGCATAAATATGTATATATATATATATATATATACATATAAAAAAAACCATAAACACAGTAATCAACCCGAAGCTCGGTTTAGTAGGTGATGGCAGAGCTCACCCATGTACCAAGCCCGACGGCGTGTGAATATTCACACATCAGGGTAGGGGGACCAGTTCCTTTCCCTGTGCCGGTTACGGTTTCCCAGGAAGATCTGGTACCCGAAAAATCAACTAGCTTGGGTGGAACTGCAGGTGCCCAGAGTGCCTCGCCCGGGAATCAAACCTGGGACCCTCCGGTCAGTAGTCCAACGCTCTACCCACTGGACCACCGCTACCCGCATATATATACATATATGTGTATATATATAGAAATATATATTTATATTTTTTATATAGAATATATATATATATATATATATATTCAAACATAGAAATAGGTATAAGGAAAGGGGATAGGAAAACACATAAGAGGCGAACACAGGACATGTGGGGAAGGCGGTTTTTGAGCAGATCACGAAAGTAAAAATGTTTCCTTAACCGGGATTTGAACACCGGATCTTCCACTTGCCGGGCGGACGTGCTACCGTTACACCACCGAGGAAACTTAATTTACCTTGAGATCTGCGATGTTTCGGCGGAACTTCGTATTTGAATGTGTATCTGGCCAATGTGGCTCATCTCTTCTTCTGGCTATGCGTGCCACGAAACGTACTGTTCCTATTCTATATGATACTATATGCTTTCTAACCAACTGTCCCCTCTTCTTGTGTGTATTGTCTATTTCTCCTTTGGTGGGTGGAACAGCTCCCTAAAGCCTTCCTTTGGCAAATGATTCGGAGCACTTGGGCGTCTTAAAAAAACCGATTGGTGCGGTTGAAGAAGGCGGCGATCCAGTTGGAGGATGGAGTGCAGCATGTGATAGGACAGGAAAGGCGTCTTGGAAGCGATGCCCCCTTATCTCTCTCTCTCTCTCTTGAGATCACTTTCCGCACGAAGTAAACCTTCCGACACCGGAGCCTGGTATTATTAAAAGCCGCGGATATAAAATTCGTTCGACATGACGCGCCGGCACGCAGAATGGTGCGATACGTACAGTGGTTTGCTGCTGACAGCGGAGAAAGGCCGTTAGAGAAGCGACAGGAGAATTTTGAAATGCTCCCTGTGTCATTTTCAAAGGTAACAATAGCGCATTGTTTATCTTGATCAACCGGGCTCTGTTACCTTGAAAGTGACGCAATAAAGGCGTTGAACTCGCTGGTTGATAACGAATTATTTTCATGACTCTACCGTAATTTTAAATACCCATTAGTCACACAGTGAAAAGAGGGCGTTGGACTATTGACCGGAGGATCCGAGTTCGACTCCGGGTGACGCCTCTGGGCTCCTTAGGCCTCACTCAAGCTGTGCAACCGATCGAGTACTGGATCTTAGTCCTGGGAAACGAAATGGTGACAAATGGAAACGAACTGCTCCCCACTCTTATGTTACCCTGTTCATGCATGAAATTCACACGCCTTTGGGTCTGTTTGATGAGCACATCTATCGAATCATACTTAGTTTGGAAGAATTAAATTATAGAAAAAAGAAGATTAAATAAGAAGAAATTGAAAAAGAAAGAAGACATTAAAGAAAAATTAAAAAAGAAAGCCAAAATATCCCGCTCTGTGTCAAAGGAAGGCCGTATTTCCCCTTACTGCCAACCTTTTTAGTGCTTATGGTTAATATTTTTTTGTAAAGTCATAAAATCTTGGTATTATAATTAGGTAATCTACCGGTTAAGGTAGGTTTTTGGATGGCCACAACTACCAAATAAATAAATATTTGGTGATTCCAAACAAAACCCAATCCAGCAACCTAATCTACATCAGGTCCCTCTTCATCTCGGTGTACTTCTTTCCTCCCTTCATCCCGTCCAACATCCCTATCCTGTTCCTACCCTTACCACGCTTGCCCAACATTCTCCCCTCTATTACCCTCTTCAACATTCCACTACCGCTCAATACGCCTTTCATCCATTTTTCCTGCCTCCATAGGATTTCTCTCAACAAACCCCTCTCCTCCCCCACCATTACTAGTACTTCCTCATTTGTTTTCCTTTCGGTCCATTTCACCTTCTCCATTCTTCTCCACACCCACATTTCAAAAGCCTCCAATCTACGTCTATCCTCCTGCTTCAGTGACCACGTTTCCGCGCCGTACATAGCTACGCTCCATATCAGAGTTTTTACGAGTCTTGTCTTAACATCCCTACTCAACGTCCCCGTCATCAACTCCCTCCTCCTTGAGAAAGCCTCCTTGCCTAGCGCAATTCTTCTCCTTACGTCCCTCCTACTTTGACCGTATTGGTCCAAAACACTTCCGAGATATGTAAACTGTTCTACCAGCTCTATTTTTCCCCGCCTATTTTAATATTTAGCTTAGCCTTTTTCTTTCTGGAAAATCGCATAACCTTTGTTTTATTAATATTGATTCTCATCCCATATCAATTGCACTGAATTTCCAATTCACTCAGCAATGCAAAATCTTTGTAATGGATAAAATATTTTTCCTTCTCAAAGTTTCATGCGTATAAAACAGATATCAATTATAGCAATCAGGACTAAACCCGATAATTCTCCTCAAATGAAATTTAAGATGTGCGGAAAATCGTCCTTACGGTATTACTCCGAGGCATACCCGATTGGAAAGCGATGGTATGCATTCCCCTGAATTCAGGGGTGTGCCTGTGGTTGCCGTGTTACAGGGGCAGCGCCGATCGTCTTGTATATCGCAAACCGCAGGGAGAAAGTTCACGTCCCCACCGTATTACCCGTAAACGACGTATAAGGGTTCAAATTTGGTCAAAATTACTCATCTTGCAGTTAATCTGTCATGTTTGAAAACGGGCGAGGCCCTTGAACGACGCATGGACCTCAAAGATTCCCCCCGTCTTCACCCACTGCTTAAAAATTTCAACTTTAAAATTGTGCCAGTTAGATTCAAGAATTGGTACAAAGCTTTCAGGCAAGATAGAAAACGTCAGGAAAAACATGGTTTATATTGGTTTCAAATATTAAAAAGGCACGGGGGAAAGCGCAGTATGTTTTCGATCCGCGCGAATATCGCGTAGTATTATTCTCTGCGATATCGCGAACGATGGCTGCCTAACTGAAATTATTTGGAGTACGGAGCAGGTGACCTCGATGCTGGGTACACCAAACGGTTGGCCGCCATATTTGCTTAAGGGTCTCATGGCAACATTAAATATTTGACTTCGTTTACACAGATCAGGAGAGTGGTGAGCTAATTGGCTGGTTCTTTATATTCAGTCGGCGTTGATGGATAAGCTCGTTAAGTAATGGAAGTCGCTCGTGCAGGCAAAAAATCCTCTCATCCAGAACCTATGGTCCACATCCCTGCCAACCGGAAAATACCCATGCTCGCATCAAATAATTAAATCCTTACCCGGCATCCCTACAGAGAAAAGAAGAACAAAATATCCTGAAAATATCACCCTTCATCCGTCCCTAAATCAGCCATATCGCTATTTCTCTATACCTAATCCTGAACCACCTCAGTTTATTTATTTATTTAAAAAAGCAGCCAACAACGGCACAAAGGCTTTTACATTGGCTGACAGGTAAAACATAAAATATGCATGAAGAAAAAGAAAGGGTAAAAGGAATGAACAGTAATGAAAAGTTAACAAAATAAATCTCAAGAACAGAGATAAGATGGCAGGAGAGCACATATGCAACCAGAGAGAGCTATGTTACTATCTGGCGTTTAAGGAAGGAGGTGAAAGCGTTGAGGGAGGAAGAGAGGTCCAGGGAAGGATGCTGGGTGCTTAGGGAATTAAATGTAGCGGGGAGTCGATGGAATAGGGAACGTTGAGAGACCGAGAGACGGAAATTTGGGATCTGCAACAGACTCGCAAGTTACGTGTTGGCCGAGGGGGAACATTCAAAAGAGGGGTTCAACATAAAAAATAAAAATCAAGGTCTTGGCTCTCCCGAACTCCCTAACCTACTACTACATCTGACCCTACCTGAACATCCCATACCCTAACCTAAATCCTAAACCCAAGTAAAGTTTCATAACCATTACCTTATGCCTTGATAAAAAAATATGAAAATAATTTATATAAAAATAAACAGGAAAAACAAGTAAAATAATAACAATAAAACTAAAAACAATACTAATAACAATACTAATAACATAAACAAAAAATATATAAACATATTAAAAAAGTAATAAAAAAGGGAGTACAAATTTGTATAACAATAAACAAAAATAACAACTAAATCCTCCCCACGCTACATTCTTTTAAGAACCAAACTAAATTACCTCTATAAATGTACCAACCCTGCCTCAAAATGATTGTAAATCCGAAGGAGTAGCAAATAAGCTTACCCACCTTGGTGAAGCTTTCTCGGGTCTTCCACCGGGTCAGGGGTTCCATGTTGGCCGACGTTTCGATACCCGACTCGTGCATCGAAACGTCGGCCTACATGGAACCCCTGACCCGGTGGAAGATCCGAGAAAACTTCACCAAGCAAATACGCCGGGAAAGCACCAGATCTAAGCTTACTACCTTACGACGGACGAACGTTCGAGAAAGAAACACGAAAGCGTTGAAGCGGATCCAATAAGAAGGCTGGGGAAAAGTTGGCGAAACCATGCGTGAAAATGGCGAGAGGTTTATTGCGGAAACGTTTCGGGGCCTTAGGAACCTTGGGCAGAAATTGTGTGCAAAGGAAAACACTCCTAGTTCTAAGGACTCCTTGGAACTAGGTTGTGATTTGACAGGGGTATACAGGAATACAGGTTGTATATTGAAAAAATACATCTTTCTTTTTTGTGTCCCGTTTTATGAGAGTGGGATTTTTTTTCTTTTTAAACGAAAGCGTCCTTTCAGAGTAAGCCCAAATAGTGCTAATGAGGGAGTGGCCTCCCCCCAGTTCGCTGAGGCGAGGAGACAGGTGCAACCAATACGCTCATCGCTTTTGGACTCGAGAAATATTCGCGAAACACGCGGCGGGGCGAAATGAGACACTAAGTAAGACTGCTTCGTTCGGAGAGCACCATTTCATTCTGTCTTGCTTTGTGGCTTGGTTTCATTTTATCGACAGTTGGGGAAAATAGTATGCCTCCCAGCGGGGGGGGGGTGGGGGGAGCGGCATTTTATAATGGCTTCAATCTAAAAAAAAAATAAACTTTCTCCGGAGAGACTTTGTGGATTGTGAAATTTAAAAAATAGCGGGTGTGAGTTTTTTTGTCGTAAATCTTATTTTTTTACGACTCCGGTTAATGTGCATTTTCTAGATGATTCCAATCTTTAACGAAACTTAAAATGTTTGATAACAGGGCTACTTCGACCATTTTGGTCCAAAACACTTCCGAGATACTTAAACTGTTCCACCTGATCTAGTTTTTGCTCTCCTATTTTAAACTTTTAGCTTAGCCTTCCGATTTCTCAAAAACTGCATAACCATTGTTTTATTAATATTGATTCTCATCCCATATCTATCGCACTGAACCTCCAATTCACTCAGCAATGCTTTGCAATCCGTTGGCTGACTGAAAAACTAAAACTAGATCGTACTCACACCTGGTTCTATTAACTCCTCAGAAATGTTTGTTCCTATCTCGAGTGTTTCGATGCCTCTTTCTCCATTTCCTCGAAGCATACTTTGGACTGCACAGGTGATAATGGACAACCCTGTCTCACCGCTCTTCATAACACTGCCCATTCTGACGCTCCATCCGCCACTCGCACCTGATTAGTCTTGGGATATGAACTAATTTTGCGGAAAAGTCGCCCATCCCTCTAATCTACTCCTATTTCCTGCAACGCATCAATTGATTCTACCCAATTTACTCTATGACTCGCCTTATCAAAATCTACGAAGCAGACAATTATATACTGATTTTATCCAATATTCATCACAATTTATGAATGCCATGGCATCGTGCGTGTGCCTCTCCCATTTCAGAGCCCAAATCGATCATCTCTTAGGTAGTAATTTTCCCTCCACTCCATTAGTAGTACATTCGATACCCTGAGAGTAACTTTAGCTACGTGCGAAATCATACTTATCGTTCTGTAGTCCTCATATGTTGCTGCTTTTTCCTTATTTGGATGGGAAACACGAGATGACGACATATACCGGACAAATTTCTCCATTCTAAATACTAAGAATTAGTGCACAAAACCTTTTCCTCCCACCTTTTCCTACACTTTAATAGCTCCGCGAAAATGTTGTCTACCCCCCACATGACCTTATTTGATTTCAATTCCTTTGATGCCCTTTCTATCTCGTTTTCGATTATACCTGGTTCTAATCTACCCCTGTATACGTCATATTCTCTTTGGCTCAACTTCCTGGCTTTCTCTGTTTACCATTTAGGTCATTTATGAATTCTTTCCCTCTTTTTAATCTTTTCCGGTTAAATTAATGATTTCCCTGACTTGTCGTGGGTTTTTTGTACGGATATTCCCCTCTTACATCTTGACGGTGCTTCCTACTTACCTTCTGATACCTCCCTATCCTCCCTTCTCCCTACCCACCTACCGATCTTCCGACCTTCCTACCTACAGGGTGCGTTCCAAAAGTTATGCAATTAAATTTTCCGCGCCGCTCTCATTGGTTGAATTGGAATTAAACCACTTGGAGTAGTTGGGCGGAACGCTAAACTTTGCCGCGAAACTGGTCTCAGTGCTCTCCAAGCTGTGGGAGCGGCAGGACGTCAGTTATTGTAAACCTCTGCGCGCCGACCGTGTCACGAAAGACCAACCGAGCGGAAATTTCAAGTGAACTTTTGCAACGCATTGAAAATAAACCTGATTATTTGGACAAAATTTTTACCTGGTTTATTTAATACGACTAAAAAAACGTCAAAACTCTGAGTGGGACACTGATCAGTCCCCCAAGCCCAAAAAGACAAGAATGAGCAAATCGTAAGTGAAAATAATGCTCATTGTCTTTTTCGAGAGTAAAGGGGTGGTCCATAAGGAGTTAGTTCCTCAAGGACAAACAGTTAACGCTTCCTACTACGTGGATGTGCTGGAAAGACTCCGAAAAAGGCTCAGTTAGCTATCTTTCTTAATGATTCAATAGTAGACACCTCGTTCACATTTGAAAATTCTTCAACGCCGCATTATAAGGCCTGTCTGCCACCTTGTCGGACTACGGAACAGCGTCGTAGATGCAACGAGTTTCGCTGACGACAGATTCTGTAGTGATTTCGAGAATCGGGCCACACAGCACTATTTTATAGCTCTTCAGGGTTCGTTAGCGAATGCATTTGACTCGTTATCCCTCTAAGCGATTTGATAGCTTGCTCGTTCACATTCGAGAGACTTCGTCGATGCTGAATGTAAAGGATTGTCCGTCGCCGTAACTATTCCGTTGAAGAGTGTCGTTTACGGCAAGAGAAAGATTTGCTTAATTCGACGATTTCTGTTACCGATGAGCTACTAGTAGAATCTTTTATTGGTTACAGGTAAAAGGCACGGTAGCGATGAATTCCTCCCGGGATTTCCACTGGCTAGTAAATTGCTGCCGACTTTTCAACAGGTGACTCGTCCATCATCTTCAGGACTGAATGAAAGGGCCAAATTCAGTCCTGAAGATGATAGAGAAGCGTCTGTTGAAACGTCGCCAGCAATGTGGAACGTAATCCGGCAGAAATTCCGATAAAATTCATCATGAGTATACGCCGGGAAAACATCAGACCCTTCAGGTTACGATAGCGCCCGCTATTCCGTAACAAGTTAAGGCTCGTAGGAGGGTTTTTTTTTCGGTTCACCATCTTTCTTAAAGAACTGATAACAAGTGGACTTGTTCGAATTCGAATTTTCGTAAACGCCGAACGTAACGACTGCAGTCACCTTAAGTATTTGTCTTTCCTGTCGCAGGATGACGTAAACATTGAGAAAGAGAGAGAATCGTCGATTGCTCTGATATCTTAATCTCCGATGGCGACAGAAGAGTTTTGATGACCTAATGGCGCCACCGGGAAGCGGGAATCACTTTCTCGACTGTTTGTGAAGGGAGGAGAGCAGGGGGAGATATCCCTGTCAGGGAGAGAGTGCTTCTTGTTTAATGCTCGCGTTCCTCCGGCCGGTCGAGAGGAAGAAGGACGCAGTCATACGTAAATGCCCGTCCGATCCCGTAATATGCGCGCCGCTCCGAATGCCTTGGGACTATTCTCGGAGGAAATATTTTCGATATTTTCGTCGGAGGAGTCACTGTGCAAGAAGCACTTTCGCGTCCTCTCGTCCGATGAGGGCGGCGGACCGTTCTAGAAATCAATCTCCCGGCGACTTCCGGATTCGCCATGGGAACGGGGAATTCGAAAAGCGAGGCTGACTAGAACCTTTTAACTCTGTGCGCATGCTCGGAAACATTTCGTCCAGGGAGCGTGAGTAGAATAGTGAATTTGGAGGCTGCATAGACTGTGGGTTTTGCGAGTGGATGACGAGAAAATCTGGATTCACGGAAAGGAAAAGATAAAGGGGTTCCCTGGGCGTGTTTGGTTGGGGAGAGGAAGGCAGGAAAAGTGGATGGATGCAGTAAATACTGAAGCTGTGGAATGCTATAGTGAGTTTACTCAAAGGGCTCCCTTTACAATTTCACTGAAAGATGACATTAAACTTTCATATCACCAAGTCAGTATTATAATCGCCGAAAAATCGATGGCATTTATTTTCATATAAATTCAATTGCAGCGAGTGTTGCTTCTTCCAAATTTCTGTCCATTCAGTCGAACCAAAGAAATTGTAAATGGATTCGAAAGATTATGTCATATCCTCATATTCTCTACGCCTTCCATGTTGCCGAGTCCATGGATGGAAGGGAAAGGCAGAGTTTTTAAGACGATAATAATAATTATGCGTTGACATCGAAAATGGACGAGTCACTTTATTTAATAGTATGGAATATTTGCAGGGTGATATTAGTTTATTTATGTTCAACTCCTTAAAGTTGCGACACCAACCGTCTCTTTCATCCAGGTAGGTTTAATTACCTATCCATCGAAATATGTGCATAAGATGTGACAGTGTTCATTTACCAGTCTGAAACGGAGATATCCTCATAATTCTTTAACACAAGATCAACACTCCCACCACCTCAAGATGCTTTTACTGTCTTCAAGGTTACAAAACATATCTTGCATCGCGCTCGCCGTCCCCTGGTCCTAGCGAACGACTTAACTCTTTTCTATTGTTTCAGGCTTCACTTCGTGGAAGTATTTAATATCCATACTAAAAAGAAAGACTTGTACTTTTCCACTGATTTCCAGAAAATCTGTGGAAAAGTACAAGTCTTTCTTTTTAGTATGGAGACTTAACTCTTATTTACCCTGCATTATTTCCTCTGGCCTTCCCGCCATCCAAAATGGAGATCAAATTTATGTTTTGAGGATCCCATATACTGGAAGCATACTCTAGGTGGGGCCTGTCCAAGGCAAGGAAACATCGTTCCTTCACTTTTTCGTCGCGTTTAGCTAGCACTCTTTTCACAAATTCCGATTTCTTATTAGCACGACCGCATATTTCTCGTATGTGCTTTCCCCAGGACAGATCGTGAGTAATTGTTACACCCAAGTATTTAAAGCTTACGGTGAGGGTCCCCAGATGCGTCACCCCAAATCGGGCCAGGGACCTCCGGTCGGAACTCAGGCCCAGAGCTTCACCCACCTCACTATCACGCTCCTGAAGATTTCCCAAAACATACGCTTTCCCTTACCTAGGGTACACACATGAATATTTTGAATTTCGATGAATATTTTTTATCCAGCATACAGGATGAGGTCCATGAAAGAATACTTCCACTTCATCTACAGATTATTGAGATTCCTAATTTTCTCCTTCTCCATCTCTCCAGAAAAAATAAAGTATTTGAAACGCCAAGTACTCATGCCGATTCCGTGATTATAATTATAAATAGGAGGAAGACCCTCCTAAACCATTTCGTGACTGAGGAAGGTTTCCTCCCCTGGTGATGGTGTGACAACCCACTTCCTCGTGCGACGCAGATGAAACAGCATCACGATTCTTGAAGGAATAGAGATTTTTGACTTGTCTCTAACGTTATGCCAAAGTTTGTACGACAACACTCGTACTGTTTGGCCACCAATATTTTCCTCAATTGATCGTCGTATGAGTTGCATTGACGAAAATAAAGAGTAACCGGCGATGTGATTGCTGAGTTAATGATTATAACAATGTCATACAGATCAAAAATCAATTGTCATTGGTACTATGAAAATTAATTTTTAATGCTTAATTATTGAAGGCTGTGATTGTAAATTAACTGACTCAGAATCAACAAAAGCTTGGCGAAATTGGGCTTTGTTGCGTGTATCGTTAAGGCGTTTAGGTACCGTGTTAGATGGAGCTTCGGGAATTGTGGGGACTACCGTAAACCTACATCGTCTGGTAGACTACTAATAAATGATACAAAGCTAACAGTAGAAGATTCATGCTGTAAACAGCTTTCAGCTGGACGAAGAAGTTCAAAACAGTCATGTAGACTGAGACATCGGTATCGGTTACACTTGAGCGTAGGTTTTTGATGGACCCAGAGACTGAACACTAGTTTCAACTCTCTTAACTACAGTCACAGTTATTAAGGTAGATATCTAGGGACGGCTAAAGAGGTCATTTGCTCCATTAGGGATAGATGTGTATAATTTGGTAGGGGTACGATCTTCAGGGAATGGCTGAAGAAGGAGTGGAGAGAATAGCGGTGCAGAACATTAAACGTAACCTTTAATTACGAAAGGCGTCACACACGATTTAACGGACGGCGCACTTCACTTGAAATGCACTCTCCACAGGACACACCAAAAGGATGGGGATGCCTCTTCAAAAGGCTCACATTGATAGGATTCGAATTAACCCCGGCCCTTAAGGTGTGAAACCGGCAGGTACGCAAGCCACCGCACCAACCCGATCCCCAAATCCCAGTCTCCCTAAGTCCGGCCGAACACGAATCTACGAAGCCGCAACACCGCCACATTGCAATAAACCATATTTTGGAACTTCAAGCACGCTCTCACCCTGTCCGAAATACTCTTTTCCTCCTTGTTCGCGTTGGCGTTTTCCTATCGTTCTACCGAAATCTTCAATATCGTTTCGTGACGTAAGGCATTCTGCTGAATCAGCCAATGTAACGTCAGCTGCGCCCCGCGGGACATTCCGGCAGGTTTAACCTACAGCTGATAATTGAATACATTATAAATCTTGATTCAATTCCTTTGCTGAATTTCATCGATTTTGGGGAGAGAGAAATACGTATGATGCAGTACGTCATAGAGAAAGTCCTGAACGAGATCTGTAGTTTTTGTAGGCAATCGGTATTTTTTTCTAATTGTGCTATCATTTGGCTTCGGTGAATTTGTTTTTGTTTCTCTCCTTGGTAGCAGTTTTAAGAGATGTAAACACTTCAAGGCCACGACGTCGCCCTTTCAAAGAGGATGTTGAACAAAATTACCTCTAGGCTCATCATCGTTTCAAAATAAGCTGTGGCTATAACAACCGAGATCCTTTCCAACAGTAGTTCTTGTCGACTGCGGTTGTTCACGTCCCCCCGAAGAAAGCACTTAAGGCGCTCAAAATTGAGTCTGCAGATGGTGATGAGACAATGGTGTCGCGACCGGATTACCTGTCCTTAGACTTCTGTCAGTTGCGAACGGTGTGGTGTACTCTGTAATAAGATGTGAGAACTTTAATGCGGCCGTGAAATCAAAGATCGGGATGATTGCCTTAGACTACCAGCCCAGGGGAATCTTCACCTATGAAGTTTCTGCTGCTGGTTGTGTCCGGTGTGATGCAATGGATGCTTTAGTTGTGGCTGATCTAATTTTTCCCTTTTGCCCCGGTCGTAGCTTTCTCTCCTCCCTTCATTACGAACCTCTGCGTCAAACTTATCATTTGGGACAAAAGTTTTCTCTGCGCTCTTAGGTTGGCCTATTTGGGATTTCTGAAAAGGCACTCGCGAGTGAAGAGGTTAATTTAAATATTAGTGGAGACTTGAATGTGGATCTGTATGAATCCATAATTTGCTCTTTGAGGCAAGATGATGGACACACAAGTATATTAGTGGCTCCTGAAACGTTGGAGCGGTTTAGAAAAAGTTGCACGGAGAGTAAGATAATTGAGGAGGTTTCAATCAAATATGCTGGTTGATGGGAGAAAGATACTGGTCATTATCCGAACGAGGCAGACTACTTGGATGAGACCGTGAGGATATTGAGAGGTGGAGTGGAATTTTGAATGATAAGGCCATGGTGTACGTGAATGAAGTGCCGTTTGGGGAAGAAGCGGGAAGGAAGATCGAACTGGATTCTCTGAAAATGGAATGGAAGAGGAAGCGACGAAGATCTGAAGAAGTATATACAGTAGCGCAAACAACAGGAAGTCCACATGCAATACGTTTAACATAATAGTTATCCCGGACCGTCCAAAATCTGCCTATAATGCGTCGATTCCGAAGAAATTACAGTGAAGGGTTCGCTTGGCCGAAGCAAATCACACGCCGCCAATGTAAAATGGTGGCTTCCTGTGAAGAATTAAGCTCACATGGTTGCCTAACAATATCGTAATAAAATCCGTTCCATCTTTATCATCCATAAACGAAACATAAGGTTTTTTCAATTACAACAATAGTTTACTAATATGCGGTATAACGAACGTCCATTTTCAAACATCCATTACCTCTGGATACTGCAACAAACGAAATGCCCCTAACGGCATAATAATAAAGTATTAAGACAAAAGCAAGTCTAGTTTGGTCAATTTACAATCATGACAAATAAATTAGCAATGAAGTATAAACGAAAGTAAAGTATGTACGGCAGACTTTCAAAGACTGTTTTACGGCTCGTGATAGATTTCGGAAAATTTTGTTTGGCGCCGGCGCCAAATTTCAGAGCAAAGATTGCGCTGGGTAAGCGTTAGCATTGGCACGATTGCAAAGGCATTTTAATGTGATGACTAATTTCACGATGGCCACGGCAGGGTTCTGATGTAATTTTTGCAATCACTATGAGAAAGCGGTCGTAGGCAGACAATCGGACTAGTATTTATTTTTGTTTGGTCACGAGTAACCAACAATAAAATACATTTAAAAATGGATCACACATTCTGTCACGTAAACGTTAACTCAATGTAGCACTAATGCAACAAGTTAATTTTTTGCAAGACTAGCGGTAATAGGTACAGGTAGTAATCTCCATTATTATCTCTCCGATGAAATTTTTAATAAATTGACCTTTTCACACTAGTTCTCCAGTAATTCTTCCCTCAAAACAAGTGTGTTTAACATGCAATCACACGGAAGAAGCTGATACCTACCATGAAAAACATAATTGAAAATATGAATAAAAACCCCAGTTTTAAAAGCTAATATTTAATATATCAATGCATTTTTAAACTTTATTTCAAAAACTCACTTCTCTCGTTACGTTTAGATATATAATTTTTTTTCAAGTCACCATGTCTTCGAATTCCTCTTCGTGATGGGGAAAATGGCGCTTTTCCTCACATATGTTCTGCGATTGTTGATTAAAAGTTTAAAATTAAAACCGTTGATATTTTATTTTAAATAACCATTGTGGTTTCATGTTGTTTTTCTTGGAAAATTAAGAAAATACGTTGACATTGGTGACGTATTACGAACCTTGGCTCATCCCTGTAAGGAAAATTTATGTTTGCGAAAAGAAAGTGATATTTACGAGGCTAGGCTGAAAACGAATCCACACATGCTTGCATACCACACACAAAATGACCTCCTGGTGGCATGTGGAGGTAACATTCCCCCTCAACACGAATGCGCAGGTTTGAAGTCGTTACATTCATTCAGAAGATTTTGACAAGCGGAAGTGTGGAGACGTATTCTAGTTCTAGGCCAACGCGAGTTAAACAGCGTGCTGTCATCGAATTTTTACCTTCACCTCATCGTCCGAGGTGTATATGATGTCGGAAATGGTTAAGATTGGGGGAAAGTATGTAAAAAAATCAAGAGGATTGGTGAATGACAGGAAGATATGGAGGTAAACCATGAGAGAAGCTCTTACACGGCAGAACGACCCAAGATGATAATGATGATGGATGATTTTAAGACTTCTCAGTGTAGTCATAGAAATAGCTACTAACAGTATTACAATTTTAGTGCGTGTAACGGGTGTTGCGTTAATGGTGTCCGATCGCCCCTTTCCATCTGCCGTATCGGTGGATGGCGGTGTGCCCAGTGTATGTATATGGAATTTGTGGGTAGATGTAGAATGGCTGGTAACTTATCAACCCCTGCCACACATCCTTGCGACGGCTAGCGGAGTAGTGTATAAATGTACATTTTCAAGTTTCAATATCGACATTCGACAGTAGTATTCGACGTAGTACACAGTATTCGACAATAGTACAATCGACCACATCACCATATAGAATACATTATCATCCAAACTATCGTATCGGCTGTAGCGTCCATGTCGTCATATCGACAAATGACTATCGACCCTCGGTATATCGGTTCGATAGAATTTTATTGCTCGCTATAAAAAAAATATCGAAGAAATGTCGAAAACTCGTCATACCGCCCATCACCAAACCCTGGGGAACAATAAGTCGGATTTTGCCGCTCTCTGATATGCCTGCTCCCTCAATGCGGTGGTCAGGGACGCATCCTTGAGAGACGTTAGAGGAGGAATCCTTAGGGATCCTTTGAGGGGTATGTGTGTGTGTGTGTGCGTGGGCAGGGAGGGAGGAGATCTTGGAAGTGTGCGAGTGGAAGTGGACCATGGCTGATCGAATAATTCGTCTCGCCGACTGGATCATTTTTTTTATGACACTGGATAAACAAATGAAACGCCAGCGGGCGCGATCGAGTGAGAATTCTAAGCTGCGTATTCAGCGATTAACACTTGCGTGGTGCGTTCATTATTCCGTTTCTGCGAACTGAACCTTGGTGGCGGGTACGTGGACCGCGGAAATAATAGTTCCCGATTATTCCGCATGAGGCGCGGTAGCACTGTTTGGGCATGTCTCGCTCGACTACCGACTGCTAGAGGTCAGCTGCGATTCAGAGGGTGGAGAGGGCGTGATTTTCATAGGAAGTTGGGAAAAGCACCAAAGAAATTAAATAAAAAATCACTGGTATAGAAGCTTATAAAAAGAGATATGGAGAGAGAGAGAGAGAGAACAGACAGGAGACCTTAAAATAAAAAAAACGACAGTGAATTCTTTCGCATCCACGAGTTCTTATTGTCATTGCTAATATTGTGTATAGGAGCTTAGTATTGTAGCTAATATTATTTTTATTGTCTGCAACAGTAAAAATATTGTTGATAGCATTGTTATTCTATATGGTATTATTATTGTTGGTATTGTGTAACGAACGTAGCATTTGATTACTCGAAAACTTTGTCATTCGGGCAAGATAAGTGGCGCAGACAGGAAGTCACAGAGATATGGGCGTGGAGAACGATGGAAATGGCAAAAGGTGACGAAATAAAAAAACAAACGAAGAAGTGCTAGGCATGGCAGGAGAAGAGAGAATGCTGTCGGGAGGAATCCAATGAAGAAAAGTAAGGCGAATGCAGGGGATTATATTGAGTGGACGTGGGACATTGAATACTGTGTTATGCATAGAGGGCGCGAATGCTGGGTAAGCGTCTCCCTACACTCCATTTGTAAATAAATACACAATAAGTCGAGTCCTGAACTGACCAATCATCGGGTCGATTACTGTGATTGATTGATCATCCGCGCGCCATGTTCTTAAACATAACCGATTCTAGTGTTATTACAGAATATTAAGAGTTGTAGAATATTTTTGCATAACTGTTCCTTTTTTGGGAAAACAAGGAGCGGGGCGAGGGCCAAGCCATAGGAGGGCTCCGATTGCGAGGGCCTTGTGGTGATGGAAGCGGGAATCGTGATTCATTAAGTTTTTTTGTGAGTTTTATGATCTTTCTGATTTATTAACACCCTAACGAGGTAATTGGATGACCTCATTTGATGCCAACATTTATTAATGATCGAGAGTAACTACCATAATAAAGGTGATATATGCCCTTTCCAGATTATATGTATGCTTTGAACTTCTGTCTTCACTAAAACTTGTTATGACTCCGTTGAATTCACGTTAATTATTAAAATGGAACTGATGAAACCAGATACGAGTACACCATTATGTCTCATTCATATGCTCATCGAAGATCTTTAATTTTATATTTACCAAATGTCTTCGAAATAAATAAATAAATAAATAAATATATATATATATATATATATATATATATATATATATATATATATATATATATATACATACACACACACACACATATATGTATATATACTATGTAAATGGAATTAACACTAGTAGACAAAGACAAAAACACAGAAACACATATAAAAGAGAAACTCACTGGGCATCGAATTTTCGGTGGTCTAGCCACCTTTCTCAAGAGGAGGAAGAAATGGAACTTTGTATATGTGTACATATATATAGGAGTCCTAACTAATCTTCCGAAGAAGACGGTCGAAGAACACTCACACGTTCTATCTTGATAATTTCGACATCCGTCGACATTCGATCAGTCGACATCCGTCGAAATTATCAAGATATAACGTGTGAGTGTTCCTTTTATGTGCTCTCATGTTGCGTGTTGCTGTCTAAGTTTATATATATATATATATATATATATATATATATATATATATATATGTATATATATATATATATATATATATATATATATATAGTGCTCAGAGTGCCTCGCCCGGAAATCGAATCCGGGACCCTCCGGTCAGTAGTCCAACGCTCTACCCACTGAACCACGGCGACCCACGTATGCACAGTTCGTCCGAAAAATAATTGTACTGATTTTTTTCCGCCGCTCCAGGCGCGCCCAGCACCGCTCTGACGGGCTGCGATTGGAGGGGGGTATGTTGGCAAGCGACGCTGAAAAAGGCAGTCGGCTCTGAGCTGTGGTGTAGTGAGGAGCTCGGTTAACGCGAACCTCCACGCTCGACCCACGTCACGGAACGCGATGCCGAAGTTTTTGGAGCAGCGTTATTCCATCAAATTTGCGGTAAAGCTTGGGAAATCGTCTACCGAAACTGTCTTATGATTAACCAGGCTTACGGGGAGTCAGCCATGTCCAGAAACATGATCTTTCGGTGGCACAAGATGTTCGTGGAGGGCAGAGAAGAGGTCGACGACGAACCACGGCCTGGACGCCCATCAACGACACTCACCGAAGAAAATGTGCGAAAAGTTCGCGATGTACTGAACTCTAATCGTCGTCTTAGTGTTCGGATGATAGCAGAGCAGTGTAATGTGCCAAAAACAATAGTGCACGAGATTATTAGGGACCAATTACAGATGCGAAAAATTTGTGCAAAGTTGGTGCCGTAAGTGCTCAGTGATGATCAAAGACTCAATCGTTTGGAAATCGCGACACAACTTGCGGATCACTGCAAAAATGATCCACATTTTTTAGAGAACGTCTAGAGACTTCTTTCTGTTCCCGAAGATAAAGAGGAGTTTGAAAGGAACGCGATACGGGACTTTGGACGCCGTCAAAGAGGCCGTGACGACGTGTCTTCGAGAGGTTCCCGATGATGCCTTCGCGGGAGCGTTCCAGGAATGGGAACGCCGCTGGAACAAGTGTATCGACTCACAAGGATCCTATTTTAAGGAATATTAGCTTAAGATATGTAAAAGTGTAATAAATTTTTTTTCCTGAGCTCAGTACACTTATTTTCCGGACGAACCCTGTATATATAATGTGTGTGTATTTTTCTCCATTTTAGTATTCATTCACATGGAAATAGATGTAAGGAATATTTAATGTTTTGATGAATACAGATGTAAGGATAGGAACACATATAAAGGACGAACACAGGAGAGGTGGGAAAGGGGGAATTGAGCAGATCACAAATGTAAAAATATTTCTTGACCGGGGCTTGAACACCGGATCTTTCCTGGTTAGAGCATCTGCCCGACAAGTGGAAAGATCCGGTGTTCAAGCCCCGGTCAAGGAAATATTTTTACACTCGTGATCTGCTCGATTCCCCTTTCCCCACCTCTCCTGTGTTCGTCCTTTATCCTTCCTTCTTTATCGTTCCTATCCTCTTTTCCTTCCTATCTATCTACCTATTTCCATGAAAATGAATATTTGTTCGCCATATGGCGGGATTTCGTGTTTGAATGTGTGTGTGTGTATACATATTTTTTATATATACGCTTTCAAAAGTCAACGTTGTAGATATCTGTAATAATATAACGCTAGGAGACTTAAATTTGAAGTCCATGGGGTGAATTCTTTCGATGAGAAGTCAACAGACACGTTAAGGTGTTATTTGTGAATAAAAAACGAAACATATAACTTCCAAATAATCATATCAATTATTCTTTAACCCTAATACTTTTACACTCTGTTATGCCTTTACTTTTTCCCTAACTTCCACGCACATACGAGTATACCTACATCAGCAAAAAAAATAAGCATGGAATTACAATGAAATAAATACTAGTCAACGCCGAATGTAGGAAGTGTCAGAACGTTCTTCAAGTCCATTGTGTCGTTCAGAACTTTGTCGTACGAACGACATACTTACGATGCTCAACAAATTAGAAATACCATATATGTCTCGATGCCTTACAAATCCCCAAGTCCACAGTTACTTAAATTATTATTAGAAGTCCCCAACTACTGAAAAGCCTTGTTTTTCCTCTCGTTATTGGCTCGCATAAGCCTTAGCTTCCCCCCTGCAATTGGGTATATAGTAGTCCAACCTCTTGCGTTCGGTTATGTTTCGCGACTGTGACCCAACATTGAGTTTCCATTGCTCCTATGTTCATTAAGAACCAGTATCATAAATCCGCCGGAAATTCAATACTACTTATGTGCTTTACACTTTCAGGCTTCGCTTCGTGGAATTTTGTGATGTTCGTATTAAATGAGTTTGTAATTTTCCACACATATTATTTTCAGGTACAACCCGTTTCACCGACTTGCGACGTCATCAGGTACCATTGTATCGCGTTGTACCTGAAAATAAAGTCTGCGGAAAATTGCAAACTCCGTTAATATGGACGTCAATATTAATTGTTTTGAGCTTTCGAATTGTGGTCAGTCCTCCCCCGGCTTTGGAATTCCGATTATAGAGTGTTCCACGGCCACGGCGTTTTTCCAACTCTTGAACGGATCGATGCAAAAATCGTCGCTTTCGCTCCGCTTGCTCCAGCAGGAGAGAGAGCCGAGGAGAAAGGATGCAGGAGCGTGCATTCATTCCCTTTCGCGGGCCGCGTTTCATTCGCGAGATTACGCCATTGACGCGCATTCCTCGTCTGAGAGAGCCGTGAAAGCGCTAAATGAATGCATGCGGCCTCCCTCCTTCCTGGGCTATACCCGGACGAAATGTTTACCCTATGGAAACCCATTAGGATGCCTCGTGCAGGGCCCGCCCTCATTTATATCCCCTTCCGACTCCGGAGGTCGGTGCGATTCGGCGCCGTCCCGCCCCGAGGAGGACCCGGGTTCGAATCCCGGAAGTGGTGGCAGACATTTTAAAGAGTTATCCCGATCCTTTCTTTGGCTTCCACTTGGAAGGATCACTTGCCAGTGGAGTAAATATACGCTGGCCGTCGAATGGGACGTTGAATTGTATGACCCCTCGTCGGTAGGCAAATATTTCTACGCCGGGTTTCTCTCCGTCCCTTCTTCCCCCATTCCTTGATCATTCCTAACCCCATCGAGTTACCCACATCCATCCCTCTATTTGTCTCAAATGACCTGCCATCTGTCGAGCCTACCTGCCTGCTTTATTCCCGCGAGAATGAGGTACGAACTACGAGCGCCATCTCTAGGATTTTTCTAACGAATTATTGAGTGACCTACGTATATGACTACAGGCAACTGTGTTATCACATTCAAGTCTAATGTGACTCATTTAGTATCATCATATTTTTAATTAATATTGACTGGACATTTTTTTATACCCCTCCATCATCTCAGTGCAACGATTTCAGAGTGTAGAAATCATTCTCCTTGACCGGGATTCGAACCCGGATCCTTCAATATGCGACTACGAGTGCTTGTGACATTGTATGCACGGCATTTCGCTACAACACCTTGTCATCCTAGAGAGAACCCAAAATCTCGGAGTACAAGAGGATGCCTTGGTAGCTTAACTGGTTAAAACACACGGCCGAAAATTGAGGGACCCGGGGTCGAATCCCGGTCAAGGCGAATGATATTTTACGGTCTGCATTTCAGCACACTTAGACATTATGACCCCGTTTCAGTTACTGACACGATATCTCTCGCAGTTTCTTGAAATTTTCCCTCCATCATGCTCGTAACAAATGGCGTAGTCTCTGTGGAAAACTAATGTATAAATATGTATCTGATCGGAAAGGAAGTATATTTGAGAGGTTTTAAATAATATTCCGTTCCGTGATTTTTTATCCTAATTCATGGTAACCAATATTGTACGGACTGGATTATCTCTGTACTCTTCTTTCACGAGTACCGAGTATTACTGTGATACCCTGAGGGTTTTTTGTGGTTTGAGCAACTCTCAGGAGTTAATCAACACAGTCCCTAAATAAGAAGAAATTTGGTTTCAAAATAAGTTCAAATTATTTTTTTTTGACAGTTGAAGCTTCTTTTGTATTCCTCTGACGTCGATCCAAAATGCTTTGCGCTCATCTTCTAAATATTAGTGCACCATTTAGCTTTGAAAGATAATCGTTTTGCCCATCCCACTCTCCAAATTCCTTTGGACTATCCAACCAATCCACACAAGGATCGCGTCTTTCTCATGGCACTGTGAGAAGCGCTGATTGGCAGCGAAGATTTGACGAGGCGTTTTAATATTATATAGTATTACAATGAAACGCTCCCTTTCTCCCTCGAAAGATTACATCCTTTAGACGCAAATTATGGAAAATGTGATCAGTCGAATTTTCAATATAAAATATTGATTGGCACCTTTCAAAGAGTTTCGCAATCCCATTTCACCTGGGTCGTGGTGCTTCGAGCAAGAAGCGTGGAGCTTCGTCAATCACCTCAGGCTCGCTTGAACTACTAAACACAAACAAGTTCTCAGTAAAAACACAGGTTTGTTCGTAAATATTTATCGCACGGCTCACAATTGAAGAGAACAGCGTTCATCAGCTCACCCAACTTAATGAGTGTCTTAATCTTAGGACTTGTCGAAAACTTTAAATTTCATTGCAAACAGTCGCAACGGATCATTTCCAATCCGTTGCAGAGAGATCGATCGCCAAGTCGAGGGTCAAAGTTCGAGGGCCCCGAGGTGAGGGCCCGTCGTAATGTGAGTGGGCCCTTCACGAGTTCTCCTAATTGGTTTCGATCGGGTAAACATTTTTGCATACGTCATCGGGAGCAGGAAACTGATGTATGTAAAAGAATTTGAATTCCCATAAACAGAGAGAGACGAAAGGGTCGAACTCCACAATCGAACTTGAACCGTCATGTACTTCCACTGAACGAATTTCGTTTTGTTGATATCTATCAAAATCAGATTGGTGATGACTCGCATGCTGATACTTAAAATTGTGTTTTCTGCGTGTGACCTGGTGGTCTTTCAGCTAAATGACTTGGTCAGGTTATGTCCAACCTACCTTCATACACATCACCTTCCCCTGAAAAGACGCATCGGATGATGTATTACGTACTTCGGTCTAGCGCAGCGGCATTGAATTTTCGCGTTCCTAAAATACTTTCCTCTATATCAGCGTACACACTCACGGATATGTGCACTTTAGTTGGCGACCTTTCCCCTACATCATATCACCGTGTTTAATTGATAAATATGCGCTAATAGTTCCCATAAATACCATTCATGTTTTGCAATGCAAATGGCCATTTAGTGAAGACATTTGTGCTTAAAGATGTCCTGTTTAAGGACCGAATTACGTAGCTGTTATGCAGAAATGTTGTCTTCCTCCAACCACTGTTTTATTTTCAAAAATGTCATGGGTGTTCAAATGATATTAAAAACTAATACAACGCTCGAATAATGTTAAATAATGTAACAAATATTTAGCATGATAGTAAGTGTGACATGAATTACATGAATGGCCAGAGTTACACGTATTGGCAATACATTGAGTATGAAATGAAAATAGCTGTGAAATATAAAGCAACGTACTACAAATCCACGGATGTCAATTTATTTGTCGAGCTTCAATTCGATCTGTTTAAATTGAACCATGGCAACAGTCAACAGCGATGTACTTTCGTGCCGCTTTTAATGGAGGATGGTGAAATTTAAAAAAAACAGAGACTACACTGAAGGAAAACGCTAACAACTGTAAGTTCTTATGATGATTTATTTCTGTTGATGAAACATAAAGATTAAATTGAACAAATGCCAAAAGTACAGATCTGAATTGTTGATTCCTTTTTTTTTGGAATGAGATCAACTATAAACAAAAATAAGTTCATCACTGAACATGAACAAAATGTTGTAGACAGTATTATGTATTTATTAATATACATACATACATATATGTATGTGTGCATAAGTAATACATATGACGTTCGTAATCGTCGCACATAAGCTTTTTGTGGTGAACTAGAACGCGATTACAAATATTTTTTCAGGTTTCGTATCAATTACAGAGATTGACACTTTTACTTCGTAATTTTATCAAAGTATTACATAGTATCATAATAGTACATGGGGAGCACTGATTTCCAATCATGTAATTAGTGAACTCATACTGAAGATGTGTAAACTCTTGCGTTGTTAGTGTAACATAGTGAAATAATACATTATGTGGACATTTATTTAAAGGTTTCTCTCTTGTTTCGCTAATTAATTTTTGATCGACGTTATCTTAGATGGTATTAATTAAAAAGATCCCCTAAATTATTTATTAAGCAGTACTTTTATTGGCGCTGCAAGACCAAACATGTTTATTACTAAAAAGGAGCCTAATCGTTAAATGATTTGAATGGATTTCAAAATAGTTTTTAGGTGATGATAGTATCTTAAGGACGTCATGACTAAAAACCAAATTCTGGAACTATTCCCATCGAAGCCATAAGGCTCATAAACTGTAAACATTCCGACCGTACTGACTTTTAATAATCCAACCACTTTACTTTTCCACATAAACTAGTTTATGTGGAAAAGTAAAGTGGTTTGATTATTAAAAGTCAGTATGAAGATTTTCCACCAAGTTACGCCAGAAACTGTTTTATTCCGACCGTAATTAAGTCGATGCATTCATAAAAAAAAAGAGTTGCGAGTTGTACAATTTAATATCACTTGAAAAACTTACAGATGTATTCATATAAATGTACTTCATACTTTGGGCTGCTCCTTCGTTTCCAGTACGATCCAAGAAAGAATTGGAGTGTTATTGAGGCCGTCTTCCGAAACCGTGTGTGTTTAATGAACGAATCTTCCGATCCGCTCTCTGCTCCTCGCCAGCCAATAAGTGCTATCCACGCCGTGCGGAGACCACCGCGAAGGGGGACTAGGAGCGGGGCGGAGGGGGGTAGGGGCGAGAGAGCAGGATATATTTCAGCATGAGTTACGGCGGCACGATCTAATTAACGGAAATTCCCATGCACACCAGATTTCGCGCAATTTTTCAGAGAGGACGAGCTTCTTTCGAAATCGGGCTTCGTCGGGCATCACGCCGTCACAAGGTCCGATGCAGATTATTGAGCAGAGCACGTATGAAATAGACTCATCCGCATCTCATTCAATATGATGATTGCCCCCATCCTAAAATACCTTCGCAACACTGTCATTATCAATCACCTTACCCCTCGCAAATAATGATGATGTTCCCATTTGTTGCAATGATTGAAACATATTGTCAGAGATGGCTCAGCAAACAAATTGAGTCAACACATAGGGCACAAATTCGTTTGCAAAAGACTATTTGGATAGGTCCGTCAATTTTCGATAGGGAATAGTAGATATCTGCATAAAGTTACATAGAACTTCTTGGTCAGAATTCGTCTGTGTAACAACGGAGCAAATACAGAGGACTTTAAATAATCCACATACTTCATAGTACGAGTTGCTCACGGAACATTTATTTAGTTAATTTTTCATTTTCGGGAATGCATACAATTCTCCGTGGGTTCATGGGTCAAGTTATTGGAGGCGATAGATGTCCCATGGTGATGACCGCGTGCGTGGATTTTAAGCCCGAGTCTCGCTGTGTGGCGAATGGATGATTGAAGTGGAGAGGGTGTCTTTCTTTGACAAGAATGGCACGGTGTAGGGAAGGAATTAATGAGTCATTTGTTGAAGAAACTATGGAGCAACAAGAAACACGGATTATTAGCTGTGACATGGCTTCCTAAGGTCAGATTTTTAGGGAGATGTAATTATTTCAAAATGGTCGTGTTCCTTTAATATTATTCCGTGGGAATACCTCGATTTTCTATACATCTTTTACATGATAATGAGCCGAGTTTGATAATGGGATGTTGATAATGAGATAAGTCGACACCCTTGGTAAGAATAAACAAGACCGACGGAAATGAATCTAAATGGTATGTTTTATTTAGGACTAGTACGTGGATTTGTAAATAGTCCTCGATCCTAACGAACAGTTGAGGATTCAAGATGAGCCTAGGGTGTAACTCGAGGGAAAAAAAACGAATTATAAGAATTAATTCTGAGACGGGAACATTTTATTTGTGAATGCATGCCTGCTTCCCTATTAACCAATGGAATTAAGCTTTCCTATTGACCAATGGAATCTTCTACGGCGACGGGCTCATGGAATAGTCGAATTTTTTTCCGGATCGTCTCGACGTTCAATTGAACAGTCTGCTCGTCTTTGTTTCGCATCACGTCTGGAAGTGGCCTATAGTCGGTATCATGTTTTTAATCTTTGTATACTTTCAAAAGCGGTATGTAGCATAATATATGATTCCATCCGGATGTTGATGCTCCAGGTTACTTCTGGAAAAATAACCGATTTGGGAGAACCGCCATTAGAAATAAATAAATGCATTTCAATGTATGTATCACAATATAAGGCTAAAGAAATGTTCTTAATGGACCAAAACAAAGATATTAATGACACTGCCAATCAGTAATGTGATAACAGTCGAAACAAAATGTTAGTGTCCTTTTCAGCATGTATGCAAGATTGCCAACTGTAAAAATGCATTGTACTCTTTGGTTTTATTTCCTCGGATAGTATTAAAAAATTCTGAGGCCACAAAAACAAAATATGGCTTGAATACAGGCATATTGAGTTTGATTAATCCTAAATTTCCTCTTCTGAAATCGCACTAGTTATAATTGTAGGTCCATGCTATTCTCCCTTTTACTGGACCACGACCAGTGTGAGTCGAGGGGAGGCCTTCCTCCCTCACGCAGCGCCTCCCCCCCTCTCCCCAGGGGCGCATCTTGGGTCGAAAATACACCCTCAAACCCCTCCCCCGACTCTGTCGGGGCCTTCTGACCTCCCCCACCTTCTGCACGGGGGGGGGAGCGGGGGTCCACCTCCCTAGAAATGCTTTGGCTAAACCGCGCTTGGCCGGGTTTCAAGGCGAGGGGAGCAGCAGTAGACTGAGGGGAACACACTCTATGGGGAGATGTTTCAGGTGATGAAATTGGATTATAAAACTTGTCTGTCCTTCTCAAATCCTTTTCTTCCGGGCGGGGGGAGCTAATTGGTTCTACCGTCCCCACCGGCCGCTAACAACTCAAACAATCCGGTGGAATCGATTCCTCAAGTGTGGAAATATGCATGCCCCACAGTCCCATGGAAAACCCATTGGAACGTGATTGTTAATTTTTTTCTCTTTTTTTGGAACGGTAGAACATATTTTAAGAATTTTCTATTTGAATTCACACGTGCTAATGTTTGGACTCCGGCTAATATGCTACTAAAATAAACAGGAATATAGATCATTCTAGCTCGTCTAACTTTACATCGTTTTTTTGCTTCCATAATTTCCAAACAATTAATTTTAAACGTTTAACCTCATCATTTTGTCATCAATGATCGCCTAAATTATCAACAGAATTAAAAAAAAATCAGCCCGGTCATTTCGAATCCTACGCAGAACCATTCATGGGTAATAAAGATATGTCTGGAGAGTATAGCTTTAGGAGCAGTTTTTAGAAAATCGAAAACGGTGAAAATATTTTACCATTAACGGCAACGGCTGTCTATGTCAGAAGAGAACGTTGCACGGTGCTGCTGAATTTCAATGCAATAATTCAAATTCCGTCGCTCCTGTTTGAGCCTCCAGTCATAACCCGGTACTTTCTACTAAGAATAGCAGCGGGAGCAAAGCTGGCGGGGCTGCCGCCTTGAACTTGCCGAAAGGCACTCACCGGGGCCGAGATCCTCGCGGACGTGAAGGGCGCAGAGCACAGAATGGGCAATGTCGAAGTACGGGAACATTTTCAACTTGGTGACCTGGTTGGCCAAGTCGAGGAAGGCTTCGGGATCCATGGCTGCGGCGTCGTTGTTTATTCCTTCCTTGAGTGTTTCCTCCCGTGCTCTACACCAACAAAAAAAGTTCCGTCCGCTTGGTCCTTTCTGCTATGAACCCGCCCCAACGGGTCGCGCGCCCGAAGGAACACTCACGCGAGCACCACCACCACCACCGCGGCGGCCGCCAGTTGCTGCTATCCACTGCTCCGCGAACGCCTGCTGCCGACTCCCGACGACGCGACAGCTATCTCTCGCTCACACGCACGCACGGCTGGTTCCGTGTTTCACCGCTGGGGGCTCGCCGTAAGCTTTTGTGATCGATTCCGTTCGACTTACGCCGCTCGTTTGTTTGCATGAGAAGAGGGAGTTTGACATCGGGCAGGGGAAGGTGATGCACCTTAAATATTTGGATCTACTTTGGTCGGTGCCGCGGTTGCTCGGATTTTAAAGTAAGCGGAGTGAGAGATTATTTGGTCAGACTAAGAGAATCATCTGAGCTCCAGGAATTCCTCCAGTTAGGTAGACTCGGCCCATCTGTTATTTTCCAAAGGCTAGTCTGTACACTACCATCGCATATTCACCAGCATTAAGAGCCAATGCGTGTTAACGGGCACCCTCAAGAATGCATTTATATGGATACTTATAGTCACCTAATTATGCATTATTTTCAATGATTTAGCAGCGTGAAATAATGGTCAACCTTTAAGCCACTCTTGATATTGACTTTGTTGCATAGGTGATTACATGATAAGATACATATTGTAAAGCATTTTTTTTTGAACAAAAAGAGATATTTTTGGTTTTTAATATACTCAGCGAAAATTCAAATAGATGTAATTACTCTGTGAAAGAATTGGAAGTTTTAAAAATGTTAAAAATCCCAGTATGTTGCCATATTTGTCATTGATGAACATTGGAATATTAAAGTAGTGGTGTTTATTTGTAGTTATTCAAAATATTTTTTCGTCGGTGGTCAGACCTGCTTTCAGATAAGGAATCCAATAATTCAATTCTAACCCACTGCGTTGTATGCCTCACATATGTATATAAATACTCTTTGAACTTAGCAAGGTCATTCTTTGATTTTGCTATGTTAAATGCTACGACCTGATGATCCCCTGCAAATTGCTCAAAATCATCAGAAACGCTTATGAATTTAAACGTTTTGTTTCAACATTATTCATGCAATAGACAATTGAGCCTTTAATTTTTCAAACCACACAAGGAAACTAATAAATAACTGCATATTGAGTGAATCAGCACTTAAAAATGACATTCTAAAAATATATTTTGCATTTACCGAATTTTAATTTAAATTATCTTGGCCAAACTTCAAACATCTCCGTTGCTGCCTTTTAAGAAGTGCAAATGTCTATAAAATTGAAATGATTCATTTTCCTGATAAAAGTTAATACTTGTATAAGAGTTGACATTGATGTCTCTTTATTTTATGTAATCTGTTTCCTCTGTGACATAAAAGCTTGCAAAGTAAGTTTGAACTATCAATTTCTTAATTTTAAAATACCATTCCACATTGCTCTATGACTGATGCACCTTAACCTTAAGTCATCATGCCTGATTAGCTATCTCCTTTGAGAGGAATTATAAAGTTGTGAGAGAGATAAGTAAACTTTTCACACTTGTAAAAGGAGCTCAATTTGTGTCCAATACTGAATAGCATATGCTGTTGCAAGGAAAGGGTATCAAGTTTGTAAATGAAATTAGTGGAAATTCAGGGAGAATATTCTTATTAGGTCTTCTCTTGGTTTAAGGGAGGTTTTGGATGGACACAGACTCTACAATGGTACAAGTATAAACTTGCCTCTCCTAACAAAACAACCTGACATCTGAACCTAAAATAAGTGTCTCTTCAATTTTGCATCCTTCCTTTGACCCTTCATTCCATCCAATTTCCCTATCCTATTCCTGCCCCTTCCTTGGTTGCCTAACATTCTCCTCTCTTATCAGACTCTTCAACATTCCATTCCCAATCAGTATGTTTTGCATCTGATGATTTCTTTCAACAATCCCCTCTCCTCATCATGCCTGGCACTTCCTGGCTTGTTCTCCTTTCTGTCCAATTCACCTTCTCCACACCCACAACTCAAAAACCCATAATCTACACCTATCATCCAGCTTCAATAACCATGTTTCCATGCCGTACAGAACTATGCTCCACATCAAAGTTTTATCGAACCTTTTCTTAAGATCTTTGCTCAAAGTCTCAAAACTACACTCATACTCAATTATCATCAGTATTTCAATCCTAGGATTGGTGGCAGCTACTACATACTAATCTATTTGAATGCAAGGCTGCATATTCTAGGGAGATTAATATGATGGTTTCCTGTTGCATTCCACATCACAGTACTGAGGCTGTACCGTGAACTTCACTCTCGCCCACAGCTGTGGCAACTGATGCCAGGCTGACCCACTTGGTCTGTGCCACCAGTTCCTAATGGTGAAACTGCTGCCTTTCACCATGGGTTCAGTGTAGCTTTTTAGTAGGAGTCTATTTTTCCCATTACCTTGTTCTGAAAAACCATTAGCAAACTTTTTCTAAGCTGAAAAATATTCGTCAATCATGGTGAAGTCAAACCGGCAACCTTTGGCTCCACAGGCAGAGATGCTATCTCTGGTCTACCCCGGTCCTGGAAAAGCACATTAATCAACCCTAAGGCCAATTTGGTAGATGATGGTAGCGTTCACCCAACGGTGTGTGAAATTCACACATCAGGTTAGGGGAGCCAGTTCCTTTCCCTGTGCTGGTTATGGTTTCCTAGGAAGATCTGGTGCCCAAAGGATCACATTACTTGGGTGGAGCTGCAGGTGTCCAGAGAGGCTTACCCAACAATCGAACCTGGGCCCTATGGTCAGTAATTCAATGGTCTACCCCCTGGACTACTGCAACCCACTCATACTTTATGTAACTATAAAAATTATCTCTTTCACCCTGCCCATTCTGCTGGTATCATCTACTGGAGTGGAATTGAAAACAATCTATCTAAATGTGCTGTCTTCAACATTTGCAATGGAGAAGTATAACATTTTACATTGAACCAATGCTGAATTCAACCCCTTTTGGTAAAGTATGCCAAGGATAATTTAAAAATGACATGTATTAACAAGCTGCTGCTTACGGAACTTGTAAATTATGTGGGAATGGAAAATGTATGGTTGGTTACAGGGCTGGATGAAGCTTTTGCCAGGCCTCATGAAAATTGCCCCAATATATTTACAAAAAAGTACTTTTTATCAGAAAATCATATAATTTCATTAGACATAATTTTCAAATACTAAATGCATGTAGTCATGTGCTCTATAAGGAATTTGGGTAAGCAAATATATTATTTATTGAAATTTAAAAAGGGGCCCTCTGAGGGAGAGATCTCAGTGTGAGGTGTGAAAATCTGCCTTAGCCAGCCATGGGCATATTTCCAGATTTGCAAAAATGGCTGCTTGCATGGCACCTAATTACTTCTGCTATAATTCAGGGGCAGGGGGCAATTGCTGTAAAAAAACTATCCCAGATGCACACACAATTCTTTTTTTAATTCTTTTAACAGTTGGTCATCTTACGGATACCCAAGGATCAAGTTCATAGCTGCCTCATCTCACTTATGTTGAACATATGCACTTACCAGCATCATACCAATAAGGAAGGGAATGCCAAGTGAACCGAGACTTCGACTTTTGTGCAGGGATGATGGCCAATATTTTCAGTGATGATGTGGCACAGGGTCAATTCCAAGATCAAGTAAGTTCATTTTTGCACATTTACCCAGCAATGACTTCACACATGGCACATGGAGAAACTAAACTATATGCTTAAAAATGAATGCTCATGATAGCACAGAAATATATCTTACAATTACTGGAAGAGTACTTGAGAAAAGAGGTCATCTTTGTAGAAAGATTGTTCTGTGTGAGCCTATTAATTAATGCTATGTGGAACAACGAGTACTAGAAGTGTAATTTTTGTTTACCATATGTATAATTCCTCTTTGGTTTAAGTTAATCATTTAATTTGCCATATTAGAAATGATTTTATTCCTGAATAAAATTAGGCATGCCTACTTGATAAAAGATCTCCCTGTGCATTTGCATCATCAAGTGCATGTTCACAGTCATTACTTACATCTATGTACATCTTGCACTGCAAACCACCATGGGACTGTGCGGCAGGGGATGTTAGGTCACTGACTTTGAGTAATTGCTTATTGATGGTATTCTGGAAGTATAGTTTGTTGTAAGTTGTATCCTTCTGTTACGGTATTTAAATCTGAGAGGAAAGAATGATTCTTTATATTGATCAGTCAGCAGTCACTTTCCCTTAACTTCTCTCTGTACTTTCAACTACCAATGTATTGTAATGAAGTGCTAGAATCATTTCCTCTATGTGTTTTTTATTGAATATTTTTTAATTTTAATAGTTAAAGTTCTGCATGTAATCTTCATGCTCCCAGTGCCTCCTAGGCCTTTTAATAATCCTGTGATGCTTTCTGTTCATGCTTAATGATTCCTCACTAAAATACAGCTTTTCTTAGTATACTGCTTAATTCAATAATTAAGGTCTCCTGCCTTCAAAAGTGGAAATTGGAATGATGCAGTGGCTAACGTACTGGCTTCCCACCTAGAGGACCTGGGTTTGAATCCCGGAGGCAGCAGATATTTTTCAGTGGTATCCTGATCCCTACTTTGGTGCTTTGTGGGGGACACTTTGGGTTATGGTTATTGGGTTGGGATTATGCTGGGCATGCTGGATGTTAAACTGCAAACCCCTTGGAGCCTTTCATTAAGAGTAGGCAAATGCCGACGCTGGGTGTCTCTCCACCCTTCATCCTTTCCTGTCCATCCCTAATGGAGCAAATGACCTTAGCTCTTTGTCACCTCCCCTAAAAACTGCTACTGCCAAAGGTTTCAGACATTGTGCATGCTCAAGATGAGGTCTAACCATTGTGAACACCTCCTCTTTACTTTTTCATTAGAATATTTTACTATTACTGGTTTGATAAGCCTTACTTTCCTTTCCACAGATGTTACCAATGCTCTTTCCTCATCTGATGGGATGATGAGATTTGTAGATTTTCCCAGGTATATCCTATCTTGGTAGGCTTCAGGTGACATTGGTGTTACTGCTGTTCTGGGCAGCATTATTTCATTTAACTGACAACAATACAATATGATGCATCAGCCAATAAGAACATACACATAGGAAATGGTACAATTAACGGTGAAATATCTGAAGACCATGGAAGCCTTAGGGAAAGCATTACATACAAAATGACAAGACATTGAGAATGCCTTGTCATTTTGTATGCAATGCTTTCCCTAAGGCTTCCATGGTCTTCAGATAAGTCTTCAGAAAAGCTGAAGAAAAGAGTGACACACATTGGAGTGTTTTATTTTGGCACATAAATGTATGTAGGTGTATTTAGATCTTGTCCAACTCCTTTTCTTTCACCTGCATGATAATTTTTTACCATGAAATTTACATTTCATCCAGAAAAAGAAATTTGCCATTTCATAACAAGTGAAACTACTTTCAGTGCGTAATTATGCTCCAATTCCATGCCTTGCCTGACCTGATGAGAATTCAGTCCAGTATAAGTAAGCCCCATTTCAGGAAAAGCTGACCTGCCATTTTTTCAATTCAGGGAGTTACAAAGGAAGCCATATGGTAATAAAAAAGGTATTAAAATTCAATTCAATGGTTTTAGAGCATAACCCAAGGAAAACAAGGTGTAATAAGAATCATGTACTCATTTTGAATCATCTACAATGACTTACCTGTATAATTTGACACCCCTCTCTAATGTTGTTGATTAAAAAAAACCATAAACACAGTATTCAACCTGAAGGTCGGTTTGGTAGGTGATGGTAGTGTTCACCCAGTACTAATGGTAGAGTTTGCCTGATGGTGTGTGAAATTCACACATCAGGGTAGGGGGGCCAGTTCCTTTCCCTAAGCCAGTTATGGTTTCCCAGGAAGATCTGGTATCTGAAAAATCACATAGCTTGGGTGGAGCTGCAGGTGTTCAGAGTTTCTTGCCTGGGAATCGAACCCAGGACTCTCCGGTCAGTAGTCCAACGCTCTACCCCCTGGACTACAGTGACCCACTGTGGTTGATAGTGGCGCAAAATTCAAATGGTGAATTGCATTTGGGAAAGTTGAATACATGCATTAATGCCATCACAGATTATCAACAGCAGCAACTGCTGAAGTTGGGGATTCTATGAATGTACACACTTTATCCCCATTGATTATGTACTTGATGAGATCGAAACACTGTGCTGCCTTGGTTAATCAAAGTGGTGGTCCATTGCGGTTTCCAATTGTGGTCAGTTCATGAACTTCCTGTTGTGTTTTACATTGAGAAGAGCCAAAATTGGTGGATCTATGGAGCTGGAAGGTCTTCACACCCCAGAGATATGATCATGGACCTTCATCATCATTTACATGATTGACAGTGACAGTTACTTATGACTGGTCTGCAAATGGGAGATCTTAAGGATAGTGTTTTTTAGGTTGTGTCCTCCCAATTTTAGAATACTGTTCAACAATCTGGTCGACTGCCTCCCCAACTACTTTAGAGTTACTCAACAGACCTCTTAATCTCTTTATTGCCATTTCCCGTTATCGCATCTTTTCCCTCAAAAATACAACCGGGGACTTTACTCTCTCACCCCTTGGCATTTCCTCTCTTCCCCGCCATCGATTGCTATGTGATATGAAATTCTTGCATAGCATCTTCAACGGAACTCTCCGTACCAACGACCTTCTTCCTCTAGTCTCAATTCGTGTTCCCCATCGGCCAACACGTAACTTGAGTATGTTGCAGATTCCAAATTTCCGTCTCTCGGTCTCTCAACGTTCCCTATTCCATCAACTCCCCGCTACATTCAATTCCCTGAGCATCCAGTATCCTTCCCTGGACCTCTCTTCCTCACTCAACGCTTTCACCTCCTTCCTTAAATGCCAGATAGTAACATAGCTCTCTCTGGTTGCATATGTGCTCTCCTGCCATCTTTTATCTGTTCTTGACATTATTTGTTAACTTTTCATTATTGTTTATTGCTTTCACCCATTCTTTTTTTTCTTAGTGTATATTATATGTCAGCCAATGTAAAAGCCTTTGTGCCGTTGTTGGCTGGGTTGTTAAATAAATAAATAAACACTGTGGTTTTACCCAGCATTGTATGATGCATGGTGCACCCATCAAACATATGAGCTAATTCATCCAATGGGCTACATGAATCATGATTGCTGCTTCAGAAGAATATTAAGTTATGACTGTGATAATAAAAATATGATCAATCAATTATAATGGCCATCTTCACTTACTATATCTCACTCACTGTCATCAATGATTATTCACCCATTTTAAAGCAAGATTTTGAGGACAGCATAGCCTTTTTCTCTTCTGCTCATATCATTTATGTGATTTGCAAATGATATGGGCATCAGAGTAGACTAGGAGATGATGGAAATTAAATCCTACAGAAAAAATATGCAAAACAAAGTAGAAGAACTTCAAAGAGTGGGTGAAGAGAGAAGCTTACAGAAGATACAAGAAGAAGAGTGAAACTAATTGATACATCCTGAAGCATTATACTTAAGACCATAACCAAAAGTAAAATAGAGAAGAATTAGAGAAGGTCAATGTAGCTGGCTCTGAGAAATTAGTTGGCACTAGCAGCTATGAGGGTTGAAGAAATTGGCATGGAATAAGATAGTGTGGAGAGATTTTACTAAATATTCGTCAGTTTGATAACCTGTGATGATGAATTATGCAATAATGTTGTCCAGTGAAGTCATGCAGGGTACTTCTGAAATTATGGTTGTATTTACTGTCAAATACAAATGTGGTAGATTGAAGATCCAATGAATGGTCACAAAATTATTATAATCTTGCAGCATTTGAGTTCCATTAACCATTGTGCATGATGAAAACACTGAACTAAGCCCTAAAATTTAATTTAAAAACCATATTTCATCAATATACCTTCTGTATCTGTGATATCAATCGTCTATTTATGGTCACTGTCATGCATCTAATCGTATTTCTTATCTCATTCCAAATTTGACATTTCACAATTTTGAGATTCTTTCTTGCTCATTATTTGTAAACTAAGATGTCTGGGATAATTCTTTAAAGATTCAGCATGTTAAAAATAACTAGAATGTCATAAAACTGACAAACTTTCTTAAGCAATCGCTCCTCTAAAATGTATAAATATTTTTAATATCACATCTGAATGTACTATTTATAATATATTTTAGGTGTTAAAAATAACTTCCGAGTGTTAAACTTGAGGCTGTGTAGTATTTCATTTGTGTACTGGATAGAGTTGAAAACAAGCAGTGCAGGATATATTCTTATAAAACTATGAAGTCACACTTTCATGTCATAATTAATTTAAAAAATAAGTAAATGCTGCAGTGGATTCAAAATGAAGCTGTACTTTACAATACCAAATATTACGCTTAAACATTAATATTTATCTGGTTCCTATCCTTTGCCAGTTAGCAAATGCAGCGAATCAGGAGGCCTTGATTTCTCTTGGTATTGATGAAATGGGGGAGCTCACGTTCTGGCTAAGTATCAAGTCCTACAAATGGATTTCGATAAACAGATTACCATCGACTGTCATCGTATTTTTAGCCTTTCCGTTTATAGCGCCACACTGACCTCGATGGAATGAGAAATACAGCTATAAATCGTTAAAATAAACCAAGATTAAATAATTCGTGGTACAACTTAACATAATTTAAGACTTTCATCCGAACGTCATTAAAAACGCTTCCATGTATGGCTTGACTCAACATAAAAAGAGGTTTTATCTGGATCAAAGATACGCAGTGATTTTTGACGTAACATAAACAGAAAAATTAATAATTAAAATGACATAATATTGATATATTCAAAGAATCGACTTTAATTATATTTCTCGGCTTTTCAAAGATTTCATTGTAGATATATTAATGCAAGGGTTATGGGTGCATTTCTTATCACATTTAATTGCAGCAATGACTTAATAATTACAGCTATAACTTATCAAGATCGCTGATATTAGGACTGTCTCCTTGCCGCATTTCGATATCACATTGTCGATAAGCGGATTTGTTCGATTACTATTGGTTGGTTCATATCGTCGTTCTCTTGTCGCGCGCTAAAGGTGAAAGTCGTCTGTAACATGAGGCTATCCTAATAATTTCTTCTTAGATCCAGGAACAGGGGGGATCGAATGCTCGAAAAGCCATAGATCGGGATGTACGACAAGGTACATGTATTTTCTTATTATAATTGTTATTTTGATTCTGGCACTGCGTCTAGGAATTCTTATGATACGAAAGTTCAGTGTTAGGAATCGAGAACGATTTTTTCCTGCGGACGTGAATTTTTGGCAGTAAATGCCCATAAAAAATGTTTCATGTTTGCCAGTAGTGAAAAGAGGAGAATATTGTAAAAGAATATGTACGAAAATAAATTCCTACCTGTTTTCATTGATAAAAACTTGGAAACTATATACTATTCGTTGTCAACGAAAGAGAATTGTTTCTTAATATTCCGAAAGTTCTGCAATTTTGAAATTGGCGAATATGCCACAAGATTTTTTGTTTCGTGAATGTAGTGTTGTATGTAATATATATTTGTTCGTCGTGACTTGAATGGGATATTATGTATGGATTTTTATATTTCTGGTGTTTTCGTGTAGCCGTATCATTGGCTTATATGAGTAAATAAGAATCGCTTTGAAAATTATGCATAAATGTTCTTCCATACACCGGATTCGTTGCAGTGGTACTCCTTATACATATTAAACATACCTATCCTATTAATGCTGTTGATTAAGGAATTGCTTGAAAACTATACATTATACTTAATCCTGCCAAATAGCTCGTACAGAACTGCAGTCAAAATAATAATGCATATTCTTTGCAGTTTAGGTGTAAAGCTGACATACACGAATAATTTATGTGCATCCTTCATTCCTGGAACCTCAAAGTGGGATTGTAAAGAGGCAATGTAATTTGCAAGAGGAGGGATGATTAATCATGAAATATGCCTTTCAAATTAAGAATGCGGTTAGAGAGAGAAAAATTATTTGTCCATTTTGCAAGAAAATCCCGAACCAAGAATCTTTAAAACTAATAGGAGTATTCACATGAATTGTAATGGCATTCCAGCCTGTCTGTGGGGTTATTAGGACTTGAACTGCATTGGCTGGGGGTCTGTACTACATTTATAAGAGGTGTTATTGTACATTCCGGGGTTGGGTGTGATAGGATTAGAATGCATTGAACCAAAACCACCAGATTAGCAGATGGTTCTGCCTTCTAGTTATCATTTTCAGTTCCAAGTTCAGCCTTGCATCTCTACAATTTGAATTAAAATAAGAGTTTAGTCCCCTAAAATTCCTTCTGAACTAAATCTTAAGCTAATTTTTTGTAAGAGAAGTTAAGTTACTTTTTCACCATGTAAAAATGGTCTATCGTAGCAAAATTAGTAGGAATGGGGAAATACATTTAGGATACTCTCACAGTTATTTCTAATTAATTTAGAATCAGTATTGAGGAGTAACTTAGCTACCAGTAACTATTTCCTGCAATCCACTCAAGATTTTTGGAAAGACCGGGATATTTATGTACTTAATAATTAATTTTTATTTTAGTCTAACACAATGTATTTCAAATCAATTTTTTGCTATGATATCCATATTTTGGAGGCTGAGAACTCTATGGTAATGGGAAGTGTAATGGAGCTTTCTTTAAAACTTTACAAGTACCATAATCTGTAACATACTAGTAAATATTACTTAGTTCTATGTATTGGTAACCAAAATTTCTACTTTGAAGAAAGAGGCCAAATCTTCTTGCACTGAACTCAATACCATAATGCATCTTCATTATTCAACCATTTCTCGGAGTTTTTCATACTGATGTGTGTGCTATAATATGCTCTCCCCTCTATCAGGCTTCAAAATCCCATTGCCAATCACAATGCTCTGCTTAATCTTTCCTGTCTCTTTTGGTTTTCTCTCAACCATCCCTTCTCCTTCTCACCATACCTTCCACTTCCTCATTTTCTTTCTGTTAATTTCACTTTTTCTACCCATCTCCAGAGCCACATTTCTATGCTTATCGTCTTTTAAAAAAACTATAATGTAAACTCCATCGAATAAAAGTCAATCTCTCTGGTCAGGAATGATATTGACCTTGTAGGATTCTTGCATATCAGTGCACATCAGCAGATGACTCCTGTTAAAATTTGCCACATTTCACACTTTACTTTCAAAAGCATGAAGTTTCATGCAAATCGGATGTTCTGCCCACATCTGATTATTATTAGGTAATCTACCGGTTAAGGTAGGTTTTTGGATGGCCACAACTACCAAATAAATAAATATTTGGTGATTCCAAACAAAACCCTATCCAGCAACCTAATCTACATGAGGTCCCTCTGCATCTCTGTGTACTTCTTTCCTCCCTTCATCACGTCCAACATCCCTATCCTGTTCCTACCCTTTCCTTGCTTGCCCAACATTCTCCCCTCTATTACCTTCTTCAACATCCCACTACCGCTCAATACGCCTTTCATCCATTTTTCCTGCCTCCATAGGATTTCTCTCAACAAACCCCTCTCCTCACCCACCCCCTCCAGTACTTCCTCTTTTGTTTTCCTTTCGGTCCTTTCACCTTCTCCATTCTTCTCCACACCCACATTTCAAAAGCTTCCAATCTACGTCTATTCTCCTGCTTTGGCGACCACGTTTCCGCGCCATACATAGCTACGCTCCATATCAGAGTTTTTACCAGTCTTGTCCTAACCTTCCTACTCAACGTCCCCGTCATCAACTCCCTCCTCCTTGAGAAAGCCTCCTTGCCTAGCGCAGTTCTTCTCCTTACGTCCCTACCACTTTGACCGTATTGGTCCAAAACACTTCCGAGATATGTAAACTGTTCTACCTGCTCTATTTTTTCCTCACCTATTTGAATATTTAGCTTAGCCTTTTTCTTTCTGGAAAATCACATAGCCTTTGTTTTATTAATATTGATTCTCATCCCATATTTATCGCACTGAACCTCCAATTCACTCAGCAATGCTTGCAACCCCTTGGCTGACTGAGCAACTAATGCTTGGTCATCAGCAAACTTAACCAATTTTACGAATTCCCCTCCGACTTTCATTCCTACCTCCAGTTCTTCCCATGCTTCTTTAATCATTTCCTCCACATATACGTTGAACAGCACCGGTGACAATGGGCAACCCTGCCTTACCCCTCTTCCTAACACTGCCCATCCGGACTCTCCGTTCCCCACTCGCACCTGAGCAGTCTGAGACATGTACAGGTTGCGGATCAGTCTCCTGTCCCTCCAATCCATTCCTATTTTCTGCAATACACGCATTAATTTTTCCCAAGTCACTCTATCAAACGCTTTTTCGAAATCTACAAAACAGGCAAAAACGTCCTGGTTGTATTCTATGTTCCTCTCAATTAGTGATCTCATTACTGCAATGGCATCACGCGTACCTCTTCCCTTCCTAAACCCAAACTGATCATCCCCTAAGTAATCATTTGACTTACTCCCTATCCTTTTGTTGATGATCCTGAGAATAACTTTAGCTGCATGGGATATTAAACTTATTGTTCTGTAATCCTCACATGACGTAGCCTTTTTTGGAATAGGAACTAACACCGATCTCACAAAATCTTCCAGCCAGATTCCTTCCTCATAGATACTACGAATCAGTCCATATAGTCTTCTTCCCACATTTTCCTAAACATTTCAACAGTTCTACAGGAATGTTGTCCACCCCCACAGCCTTATTTGCTTTCATCTTCTTTAATGCTCTTTCTATTTCATCGTCGAGTATGCCTGGACCTAAGCTATCTTCTTCTACGTCATGTTCCTTTTCTATGTCTAACCTTGTCGGCCTAAGTTCTTTACCATACAGTGTTTCTATATATTCCTTCCATCTCTCTTGGATTTTTCCTGGTTCAATTATTACCTTACCCCACTTGTCTTTAACTGTTAGCGCAGATCTTGCCATCTTACTTCCCGATAATAACTTACCCTTGCTGTATAGAGCACCAATTTCACCCTTCTTCTGTAAACTTTCCATATCCTCACATTGCATTTTCCACCATTCTTCTTTTGCTTTATTTGTGGCCCTTCTCAATTTATTGTTTAACTCTTTGTACACATCTGATTATAATGTTATAAATTGATTGAGATACCTGTATGCCATTGGAACTAAGTTTTTAGTGGAAAATAATTTTAATGAACTGATGCACTTAATTAAAACAAAAATACACAGTTATGGATGAAACCCTGGAAAAAATACAATTAAAAATGTTTATCAGCTCATGTCATTGGAGTAATGAGATTTTACCAAGATTTCAGGTTTTGTGGCATTAATTTGAGGTTTTGTTTGAATTAATTTATATTTAATTATAATTCTGTATAAAAAATTGCTCTGGTTCAAGGTTTAATTTGAAGTTTCATTGTACTGGCAAAAGAATGATCTGAAAATAGAGATTAATGTATAGTATGTCCACCATGGAGGAGACAGGTTGCTTTTGCATCCAATGTGCTTTGATTTTAACAGGCTCGTCGAGGGCTGAGGTTGAGGGTAAAGTCATCTACCTCAGAGGAAGAGTCGAACCTCTTTCTCCGTGAGCCCAAAAATGGAACTGATGGGAGATACCCTACGAGTGGGCTCTCGGGGCGGCACATCTGCAGGTCACTCTACCTCCCCCCTTTCTCGCCCCTGGCCTTGATTGTGTCATTTGCATGCTTTGCCCTGCTCACTGCCTACATCCTTGCCATTCACATGCACCTCCCTGAGCCCATCCTCATTGAGAGCGACAAGACCGTGGGTGGCAAGGAGCGCTTCATCGCAGGCAGGGCAGCTCGCCACCTCTCCGATCTGACTGCATTGGGCCCACGCCCCACAGGCTCTCGGGAGAATGAAGAACTGGCTGGGAGACAATTGGAGAGGAAGGCAAGGGAGGTGAGTGTGTCTTGCGACATCGGTGCGTTGTGAGTGGGGAATGTTGGTACGCTCACAGTTGATCCTCCGAGGTTACGTGAAATAAGCTTTTACTAGCTGTAACATTCTTTGCATCGATTTTGGTAATCTACCATTAAAGGTAGGTTTATGGATGGACAAAACTATCAAATAAATATTTTGTAACTCCAAACAAAACACTATCCAGCAACCTACTCTACGTCAGGTCCCTCTTCATCTCTGTGTACTTCCTTTCTCCCTTCATCCCATCCAACATCCCTATCCTTTTCCTGCCCTTTCCTCATTTGCCTAACATTCTCCCCTCTATTACCTTCTTTAACATCCCACTACCCCTTAATATGCCTTTCATCCATCTTTTTCCTGCCTCCATAGGATTTCTCTCAACAAACCCCTCTCCTCACCCACCATCCCTGGTACTTCCTCATTTGTTTTCCTTTCGGTCCATTTCACCTTCTCCATTCTTCTCCACACCCACATTTCAAAAGCCTCCAATCTATGTCTATCCTCCTGTTTCAGTGACCACGTTTCCGTGCCGTACATAGCTACTCTCCATATCAAAGTTTCTATGAGTCTTTTCTTAATCTCCCTACTCAACGTCCCCATCATCAGCTCTCTCCTCAAGAGAGATAAAAGGACTACAGGCCACCATGCTACCATAGGGAGGAAAAAGTTGATAGGGTATATGATAAGTTAGAGGACGTAATTTTGGGTGTTCTAGAGAGAAATATTTAATAGTCATGAGGGATTGAACATGATGGTAGGCAAAGGAAGAGTTGGTAGTGAGCTGGATGGGTACAGTTTAGAAACAAGAAATTACCGTGGGGAGAAGGCAATAGTTCTGCATGAGAAAGGGCCATGAGGAGCATTATCAGGAAGTAAGAAGGGGAAATCTGTGTAAACAATCAAGGACAAGTCAGAAAAACATTAATTGAACCAGGGAGACGTCATGAGATAAATGGAAGGAATGTATAAGTAGATGAGGGTAGCTTTGGTCGTGGCATACTGGGTGGCAAAATGGAAAGGGCATTGTATGAATTTAAATGAAATATAGTTGTGGGGGTAGATAACATTCCTACGGAACTACTTAAAGGTTTAGGAAAATACGGGAGGAAGAGTTTTTATAGACTAACTTGTAGCATTTATGAGGGAGGAATTTGGCTGGAAGATTCCATCAGAAGTGTTAGTTCCCATTCCAAAAAAGGTAAACGCATCAATATGTGAGGACTGCTGAACAAAAAATTAAACTAAATTTAGGTTAGAACTGGATAAATTCAAGTTAAATTCATTTTAACTCATTTATTTGAGTTCAACTACACCAATTGATATGTATCTATCTATTCTGTTGAAAAATAAAGATAATTAAACAACCACTGTCAGTTGTATGTCAGCTGACGCACAAAATGTAATTGCGGCTCCATAGTGCCAAACTACTGAGTAACAAAACTCACTTTTTCATTCAAGCATGAGGTGCATCTCTTCTGCCTTTAAAAAACATGCCAATTGTTATTGTTTAGGGGACTATAAGATTCCAGAATATTGAATTGAATCAGTCGATGGCTATTTTAATTGCCAGGATAACTCAACAGCTGGGTTAATTTGCTCTATCTGTGGGGGAGAGAAATTATTTCCTCAGGATGAGAGTGTTTGCAACCGAATGTTTGCCTCCTGGCATCTTAATCTCTAGCCAAATGTGTTTTCAAGTAATCGGTTCATGTCAGTTCATAAGTGCTTCTTTCATAAAGCAAGTGCTGGAGTACTCCTTTGGAAGTCTAACCTGAGGTGCAATATAGAGAAGTCCTATGTTTCTAGCTGGTAACATGGCTCTTCTCATCTCACAGTATGGGTTCTCAGCCTTACTGCCATATCATCTGGATGATCAGTATTTAAAACCCAAATGAGACCATGGACCACTCTTAAGGTTGCACACATAGGATGCCAATAAAATATAGAACTCAGTTTGCACCAATGTCTTGGGTATTAGAATGTATACAATGCACAGTTAAGTGCCTAAGAATCTGTATCTGGTTAAGTTATCCTCCTTAACTTTACATGATCATGGCACTGAAAAAGTGGCATTGAAACCTACCTACTTTGAAATTTCAGTTGAGTCCATAAATGAGATGGCTTTTTCTCTATGCAAATATTTTGCTACCAGAAAGCACTTAAAATGGTAAAAGTTGTGACAAAGTTTAAAAAATAATAACTTTGAGACCCTTCATGGATCAAGTCAACTGATTTTTATAACAATTTGTTTATTTTCCTTGGAAATTATGAAAAAAGCTTTTCTTCCTTTTCACATCCTTGACAAGCATCCAATCCAAGGAAGGCAGGCTACTGATTTGGGAAGATCTCTACCAGAGCTGCCTAGAGGGAAAATTCTCTACTATGCCTAGAAATGGCTGCACACTTTCAATCCGGTTATTTTTGGGTCCCCCCTCATATACTGGGCCGGTGCAACCACCCTAACTCATGCTTAATCAGATATACTCAAGCACATGCTGTGACCAGGAAAGCGTTAGTTACATGAATGTTCATTGGCAATGACTTGTCTGTATGCTTTGGAATGCATGACTCATTGAAGAGCACAGGGTTGCATGTGCTTGTACCACATACCGATGAATGAATCCATCATTCCAGTTTGCAAGAGTTGCATCTCCGGTTCATCGAGTGGAGGTGGATGTGCAGCGACCTAGTGGCTCCTTCCCCCTGCGGTTCCTGGACGGGCTGACCAATGTCTACCGCAATGTTCAAAATGTTATTGTTCGGATTTCCAATAAGAATGGAGATAAACCTTCAGCTTACAGTCTTCTTGTCAACTGTCACTTTGACACTGTTGCAGACAGTCCAGGTAAATAATTATTATTCAATGGAATCTGTGAACACTGCATGATCTCGGAAAACATTGATTTGGCAATTGAACAAATTGCTGGGAAAAAACTTGGTAAAACTGAATAAGAAGGAACAATAAACATCACATGATTACTACTTAATCTGAAATGAGAGTTGCTGAAGCCTCAAAAGGTTAGAACCCAGATAAAACTTATAAAGACGGCTTTACTCAGGACCTTTAGCACTTGCATAAATTAAATAACTCCATGCTAAATGGATAGATTAAAGAGTAATGGCCAAGTGATATGAATCCACACAGTGCTTGCCTGGTGGCAGGACCAATTGGGAACTCTGGGAGAAGTCTGGAGACATTGCTGCAGCCAGCGGAAGTGGAATGACACAGTTGAGGGCTTATCAAGGATCGTTAAAAATTTTTGATGTAAGGTTTTTGCAAATTAGTAGTTTCTCTATATAATTTTTTTCAGGATTTCCTGCTTCATATTCAGCATATTTTCAAAATTTATTGTATTTTAAAACGTTGCTTGATATGCACAGCGGGAAATCCTGGAAAAATTATGCAGTGAAAACTTAAAACCTAACAATTTTTAAGGAAGATTAGGCACGTGTGGTCCAAAGAGTTTACTTTGGTGGATAGTTATTACTATTACTGGATACGGCTATGTTACTGGTCTACTGATAAATGTAGGTTTTGGGTGGACACAGTCTACACAATGGTACAATGATAATTAATTTGCCTCTCACATATAAAACAAACTGTTATCTAGAACTACAAAGTCTCTCTTCAATTCCACAATATAGTCTTCTTACCTTCCTTCATTCCATCCAACATCCCTATCCTATTTCTGCCTCTTTCTTGTTTGCCTAACATTTTTCCCTTTATCACAGTCTTTAACATTCTACTGCCAATCAATATGTTCTTTCCTGTGTCCTTATGATTTCTCTTAGCAATCCCCTCTCCTCCCCTGCCATCTCCAGTACTTCCTCATCTGTTTTCCTTTCTGTCCACTTCACCTTCTCCATTCTTCTCCACACCCACATTTCAAAAGCCTTCAAATCTACGCCTATCGTCCTACTTCAATGAACATGTTTCAACACCGAATAAAGCCACCTGCCATATCAAAGTTTTAACGAGCCTTTTCTTAACATCCTTACTCAGCATCCCTGTCATCAAGTCCCTCCTCCTTGTGAAAACTTATTTGCCTAACACAACTCTTCTCCTTAGGTCCCCATTATTTTAACCGTTTTGTTCCAAAATACCTCCAAGACATGTGAGTTGTTCCACCTGCTCTAGTTTTTCCCCCCTATTTCAATGTTTAGCTTCGCTTTTCTCTTGCTGGAAAACTGATTTATTTATATTTATTCTTATTCCAAATGTATTGCCCTAGTTTTTCAATGCACTAAGCAATGCTTTGCAACCTTTTGGCTGACGGACAAAATAAAGCTTGATCATCAAGGAATCTGATTTTATGGATATAAATTACAGATTCTGGTGTGATGTGGTGGAACCGTACCGTAATAACAGAGATGAAAACTCTTGCAATTTTCCTCTTGATAAAGATTTATTATCGATTTGTTTATTATTGATTTTCAAATGATGTAGTACAGCTTCCATTTTTATAGTTGAAAGCTTCACGTAAAAATGATGCGGTACTTCAAAGCTAGTCGATAATAAATCTTTATTAATTGGAAAATTGCAAGAGTTTTTGTCTGTTATAATTTTATGAATTCTCTGTCTCCTTTAATTTATAGCTCTTTGCTGAATAATAATTAGCCGCTATTGTTAGTATTTGCATATAACTAATTAGAATTAATATAGTATCATGTGTTGTCATTAAAATTACAAATTTATTTTTCCTTACCTGTTACATTTGTGCTAACATTTTAAAATAATTTATCTCTGACAATGGTTTAAGTTTTACTGTGCTATTCATGCCAAAACTCAGATGATATAAATCTTTCATCCCTTAATAAAAAATGATCCCAATTTTAGCTCCTGTTGCAGTGAATAATATAGTTAGAAATTGAATTGGTATGCATTATGTTTCAATTTTCAAAGTTGATTAAGTTTTGGACAAGCATAGAAAAATATTGTAATTAGATTTTGCTTTGGAGGGTGCACTTCAAACCAATAGGTTCAAAGATTTGTTTTTCCCTTGCACAATTTATGGCCACCAAATTAATGCCAATCTCTTTACAAGCAAACTTCTCCTCCAGGAAAAATGAACAAAGTATGATCCAAACAAACTTTCTATTTCATTACCCAGGCAACAAGTCATTAACTTGTTAAGTTGGAATCTGGATCAATTAAGTAATAAAGCTGACTATGCTATATTTCTCATTTTTCCTAGAACATGAAGTCCTAAGAAATCATGCCTGAAACAATTAATTTTATTTTGCTTTATTTTCATGGGTGGGTGTGCAAGCACCCTTGTCCATGCACCCCCTGGGTCCATTTCACAGTTTACTCAGGGAATATTATAAAGATGTAGACATTTAGTTTTCACAGAACCCTGGAATCCATTTGCATAATTATTTCTTATTCCAGGTTGATTCCCATGTTAATCACTTAATTCAATTTACATTTATCAATCTTGGATGAATGCTTTCATTATGATCACCTCTAAGACATTGTGCAGATTTTTGAGTTGTTTCTCAGTATTTAATTTTTGTTGGTCTGATGAAGTGCACTTCTTATTTCAATTTAGGGTTTACAGATAAATTGCTTAACAAAGTACAATTAATCATTTTTTAAATGCACTGGAGGTTTTAAGCTACTCAAGCTTTGATAATTGTGTGAATTTAAATTTGTGCAAACTCTTAAAAAGTATTAAAAAATTATAAAATGATAAAATTCCATCTGCCAAGTGAATGTTTGGATGAGGCAGGTTGGGAAAGAATGAATTAATACGACATAAGTAACAAAATATTTTTTTACAATGTTTGGAGTTTGTTAAACTTTTGGTAAAAGTTCATGTGATTGTCAGCATTCTGGAATGTAAATTGATTTGTTGCATACATTCTTGTTTGTCCATAGTAGTGGTATTTTCCATGTCAATTCCTTGCAATTATGGCAGAAGAAACAACATGTAGTCATGATGCACTCAAAAGTTTTATTACTTATGACCTAAACATACATGTTACGTTACTCCCTCTCAACTCACTCCACAGCTGGCATTCAATGCTCTTGAGCAGGGTGCAATGCAAATTAAGTTGTAGGGGTAATGTATTTGTGAGTTGCCCATCCTTTATGAGTAGGTTGCTAACTGGTAATTAGTCACTGAGTTGTAAGTGTGCCCACCCTTTTTGATGAGTTTCTTTAGTTTTATTCTTAATGTGGTCAGGAGAGTAGTTACAGTTTAATATTCACAATGTGTGTGATGGATGTTGCATTAATGGTCTCTGGTTTTTCCCCTTCCACGTGCCCTTATGGGGGATCGCAGGGTGCCATATTTATGTGGAAGTGGTGGAGTAGAAGAGGAATGGCTGGTTACCCCATCACGCATTCTTGTAACAGCTGGTGAGGTAGCGTGTAGATATAAATGCAGAAGTTGGAAACATGTCTCCTTTCTATCGAGCTATCCATCTAGTCAATTTCTTTCTAATATGCAACATCTGTTGGTGTATTTTAATATAATATGTGTATGTTTAATTTGTTTTTCAGTATCAAGTTACCTAACTTGTAAGCATTGAAATGAATCGGGAAGATGTTGATGATCAAACAGTAGGAGTGAAGTGTGTAGATGCCAATGTAGGAATTAGTGTGGATGTTATTAGGAAAATTAAGCTTCATATTCTGTTTATGTTTCTTAAACTGCATTTTTTAGAAATATTGGCTGAATTTTCATGAAAAAGTTTTTACTGTCTTCCATGGAGGAGTGCTCTTGAGATGTTCTACATTTGCCCATGTAAACCTGAATCAGCATCATCCTTCTATATAATGCGAAATCAATATGAGTACAGTACATGTGCCACTTGACAAGGCACACAAGTGATAAATGGCAGAAAATTTCAGTCTCCCATGTACAAATACCTCTTTATTTTCATTATTCATTACCCTAGGTGCAAGTGATGATGGAGCTAGTTGTGCTATCATGATGGAGATCCTTCGTGTGATAACTCAGTCAAATCATCCTCTTAAACACAACTTAATTCTTCTATTCAATGGTGCTGAGGAAAATCTTATGCAGGTTAGTTGTTGTTCTGCACTACAAAAATCATCTCCTGAGCTAGGTATATCATAGTGTTATCTTGAAATATTTTTGCTATTTATTAAATAAAATTCATAAATATGTGGCTCGCACCTATGCCATGGTTGGTTTTCAGTGCCTACAATTAATATTATCCTATATGTTTAGATTTCTTTAGTATTTAAAGCCAACTATAATTAAAAATAAAACAGTTTCTGGTGTAACTTGGTGGAAAATCTTCATATTGACTTTTTTAAAAATAAAACCACTTTGCTTTTCCACATAAAATTTTTATTCTCACGACCCAGGTTTCATTATAGCATAACATCATCAGGAAAAAATACAAGTCAAGCACAGAATATAAACATATCTCTGGGCAGAGGGGAAGAGGAGGTAGGAAAGAAAGGATTAGTTGAGCTAGGAAGACGGGGGCTAAAAGTCTATGGTTTGAAGCAGAGGAGGAGGATTGGTAATATTGACAAATTAGCAATAATTAGATAATGAGATTAGATAAAAACCAATTAGATAATTAGCAGGCTGGGAGGAGAGGGTCAATGCAATGTTGCAAAAAGCCCGCCTGATGTCTGATTAGTTGGCAGAGGATTAGGGGAATGATTATTGTGAATGGGGAGAACAGCACTTAGCAATTAGTCAGGTGACTCAGTAGCGGCCTGGGAGGAGTCACTACATTGTTGAAAAAGTTTTACTTGGTTTCAGGTTAGTTGGCAGGGGGTGAGGGAAAAAAACAACAACGGGGAACTTGAAGGGAAAAGCAAAGTGGTTTTATTTTTGAAAAAGGCAAACTATAATTGGGAAAAGTTAGTATTTTTCCAGTGGAATCTCCTCTTGTTAATACCTGAACCATTTGGATTGTGGGTTAGACCAATTGAACTGTAATGATGGCAACAAATTGAAACACTATTTTGCTCAAGTCTGATCACATTAGTCTCCTATTGATTACCAAGGTGCTTTTGAATGGGTAGCAAACCTTGTATTCATACAATTTGAACAAGTGGGAACTATTTGATTCTCAGGCTTTCATCAGCTTACAAAATTTCAAATTTACCAAGGCTACTTAACATTCCTGTATCTACAGATTCTTTAATTTAAGATCATATTAAGGTTTTTACTGTGCATTGTTTTAGTGTAATTTCTTGAAACAGTTTTAGGAGCATATTTTGCTTGCATTTTTTTCTCAGTTCGGCATTGCCAAGAGTAGGGATTCTAAACGATAAAGAAATTAATTCAACCAATTAGTTTTGCATATGAACAAGATGGCTTAGTGTGTATGGATCTGAAATCTGATAAAAATTTCAATTAAACATAGACCTTATTAACCTCATACCTACCTCATGAAAGTAAAATCATAGGGATGAAAATTTATCATCAAAAATATGAAAAGAGTTGGGAGATGAATCAGGTAGAAGTGAGTTCCCTAAGAATGACTCCTACTGAATTTCTATATTATCAGCTATAAATATAATTCTATTGCATGTTTTGGAGGCATTAGTATATGCTTGTAATGAATCACAATTTTATCAAAATAAGTATGTCAAACCAAGCTCCTTCTTTTAAGTTTTCTGGGCATCATTTTTCATTTCATACATATAGGTTTCTCTCTATATAGTCACTGTCACTTCATATTTACTTGTCCATTTACATCAGATGAGGTGTCTTTGGATGTTTTCATGATGATGATTCAAACATTACTTCCAGGCATCGCATGGCTTCATCACGAAACATCCCTGGGCCAAGGATATCCAAGTTTTCATCAATCTCGAGGCATGTGGTGCTGGAGGCAGAGAGATCTTGTTTCAGGCTGGACCTGGTCAACCTTGGATATTGGCAGTCAGTGGTTTTATTGGTGAAATCTTGATTTTAAAGAAAGAGGAGAATTTATTGAAATTCTCTGATTAGCTTTTCCTTAACATTATTTTCATTGTTGAAACTTTTGCCTGAATTGAAGTATTGAACATTTGTGATGCCAAGGCCTTTTATGCCTATTTGCTCTCCTTTTTAGGCTTATGCTGAATCAGTTCCCCATCCCTATGCATCTTCTCTTGCTCAAGAAATTTTTGAAAGTGGAATTATTCCAGGAGATACAGATTTCCGAATATTCAGGGATTTTGGCAACATATCTGGTAGGTTGCACTCGTCCATCCTTTTCCAAAGCATTGGGTACCAACATCTTTCTCAGTGACTTGTTATTTTTCATCCATCCTCAAATAATCCTCGCATGCATCCCTTCTTTCAAAAGAGTGTATTGTTCACAGGGAGTCACTTGCTATCAAGTTATCACTGGCTTCATAGATATTTAGGGTAATATATATGTAATTGATCTTAAGAGCTGCCCATGAATTGTAAGACAGAATTTAGACTGTTTTCAGACTTACTGTATGCAAGTAGGATGTTATTTTATTTCCCTTCTTAACTATGTGGTCTGGCCAATAAATTCGTGAACTGGTGCAATCTGGTGGCCATGACGGGGACTGTAGCCCTGCACACCAGTGGCGCTAGTTGCCTCAGACCCAATGAGTATTCTGTGCTTGGTGGATCGTCGAGCTGTGCTAGTTATGTTAGTTTCTGTTGTCCTTGTTTTTAGGGTTTGTCGATAATGGAAATTGACGAAATCATGGAGCAACAAATCAGCCTCAAGTTTTTGGTGAAGCGCGGTAAAAATTATCAAGAAATTACTGAAATTTTGGCAGTTGTTTGCAGTGATAATGCTCTGAAGAAAACATCCATTTTTCAAGTGGATTAAGCATTTTAAAGATGACCGTCAAGACCCCACGGAGGGTGCAAGGTCGGGAAGACCTTCAACCACCTGTGTTGACAACAACATTGATTGTGTGGGGTCCCTTGTCCTTACCGACAGTTGAAAAACTGTCCAAATGATAGCTGATGAACTAAATTTTGGAAAATCAACAGTACACACTATTTTAACCAAACGTGATGGATGGATCCTTCACCATGACAATGCACCTGCACATTCAGCATTGATTGTTCGCCAGTTTCTGGCAAAAAATTCAATCACCATCCTTGATCATCTTCCTTATTTGCCAGATCTTGTCCCCTGCGACTTTTTCCTATTCCTTAAACACAAAAATGTGATGAGGGGACATCATTGGGAAGATGTGGACACAATAAAGCAAGAAATGACAAGAAAACTAAAAAGCCTAAGTGCCGAGGGTAAAAAAGATCGATGTAGACCGAATTTTGCAAATTCAAGTTTTTATGGCCTCAGTCCACGTATTTATTGGACCAACCTTGTATGGAATAAATTAATGCATAGACATTTCTTCCTCAGTACACCACAATGAGAAGTGATTTCTGACATTATATATAGTTGCTGCTATCAGTTTTTAGTATGAATAAGTGCAAATACATATCCATTCACTGTAAATCAAGTGTCACTCAAATAGTTCTTATTAGCTGAATACATAATAATATTTGATTACCATTAAAAACTTAAATATCCCTTAAAGTTGAAATTATTCATAGGTTGAAAAGCCAAAGTTATTTACCACTCTGAGAGGAAATTCATTGATGTGTGTGTTAGTTTTAGGAGCTGCTCACAAAAAGGATCAAATTCATTTTATGAATTCGTTATTGATACTCTTTTTCTTAAAGAGTGCAAAGCTAATATTAGATGATGTTTTTTTTCAATTGAGGCTGGTGTGTTTGGGCAAGAGAAAGGAAAATATTTATCAATCATAGTTGTTCAATTTATGTATTTTTTACCATGAATGGAAATGTAATTTCCATCCAAAAATATGGATTGAAATTACTGATTTGGGTATGAGTCAAGATAATACAAGGGTCAAGATGAGTCAAGATAATAAGACAGCTGAACAAATGAAAATTTTCAGAAATTGATGACGTCAATTGACATGATCCATGAAGATTTCCATACTTTTGAGTTTATGAACTTCAATTATGCATTTTAAGTATTTGAACACTAGAGAACATCACTTAAACTTGTTAGCTTTGAGCCCCATTTCAATGTATCATTAGAATGGCCACCAATGTTTGACATTTGCAGAAATCGGTGCCTTTTTGAGAGGCCCCCCAAAACGGTAACTGAATTAAAACTCCAAACTTCCTTACTGACATCCAAACCTTTTCTGAATGCACATGATACGATATATAGTGATCAGGAGTTGACTCATTCAACATGTGAATGTTGACAGCTAATGCAATGAGAAGCTTGACTACAATGTGCACTCGACAATAATGTGCTCATCCACTGAACATTTTTCACTGAAAACTGAATCTTTTTATATTGTGGAAGAAGTTAAAAGTTGCTAAGGTTTCCTAGTATGTTAAAGTACATTCACTACTAAATTGCTTTCTAGTAGACATTTAAGGAATTTTGGCTGAATAAGTCATTTTATTTTATGACTTGAGTTATTAATCAAAATTAGGTTTATTTTATCTTGGACTGCCAAAATTCTCATGGTTAACACTAAAAGTAATTCAATGCTCATGGCTAGGCAGTGGAAGAAAGGGACAGAATAAAAATTGCCTCAAATGGTTGTAGGAATTTGGCAAGGATTTGACTCTAATGGAATTTGCAGGTCTGGACTTTGCCTGGTCTTCCAATGGATATGTGTACCATACTTCTTTGGATTCAGCTGCTGCCGTGCCAGCTGGCACTCTCCAACGGACAGGTGACAACATTCTGGCATTGGTGCGGCATCTGACATCATCACCAGAATTAGCGCGCTCAAGAAAGAAAGATCAGAATCTCTCGAAGGCTGGTCAACCTGTCTACTTTGATATCCTGGGGGCAGGAGTGGTGCGGTGGCCCATGATTGCTGGTGATGTTATTTCATTTGCATCCATTGCTGCTGCAGTTCTTTCAGTCATCTCTTTTGGCTTGGCATCATCCCGTGATCAAGGTTATTATTCATTTTCCGTTTAATTATATTTTAAACATTACTACAATCTGAAGCTTATACAATATAATGTAATTACAGAGAAACTTTTGCAGTTTGCTGCACAGTTGTGCAACATGCTAACTCCTATTAAAAGAAGGCGTTTATGACTGCTGTAGTATACGGAATGAATTTAACCCCTTCAGACCTGGGTCAGAACATTTTACCCTTTTTAAATTATGCTACCTAGTTAAACCCATATAGTTGTTGTTATAATTTTATCAGTTGACGTTCTATTCAATTATGCTATTGTATTTTAATGATTGGGATGCAATCCAAGCATCCCTTGATTAGAATTCCTAAACTTTCCCCTTCAGAGCTACTGTAGAGCTTCTCTCGGCAGAAATTTTCTGTATAATACAGCATTCCTGTCCTGCAGGCATTACATTCCGGGTGTCAGTAAGGGAGCTTGGCTTGTGCATCTTGACTCAGATTGGATCGTGCCTGTTGACGCTAGTTGTTGCCGCCACCATTTCCACCTCACTCTCATTCTTGGGCAGGACAATGAGTTGGTTTGCCCGACCGATATGGATTGGCGTATTGTATGTCATCCCTACATTGCTGACACAACTGCTCATGGTTCTCCTAATCTCAAAGTGGCAGAAAAAGGTAACATTTAAATTCCCTAATATTGATAATGAACTAGAAAATATGTATTAACTAATGTAGTAAATGGATTAACCAGTTTGGTCATGCAATATGAGTGCTGTGCCATTATTTTGATGTTAATAAAATGAAATAATATGCCTCATTTCACCTAGGACTTTGTTTATAGATTGCGAGAAGGTATTTGGTAGAGTAAATTGGATAGAATTAATGGATGTATTACAGAAGTTAGGAGTGAATTGGAGGGATAGGCAACATCTGAAACCTCTACTTGTCTCAGACTGCTGAGGTGTGTGTGGGAGAAGGGCAGGGTAGGAAAAGGAGTAAAACATGGGTGTCCATAATCATCCATGCATTTCAACAAGTATGTTGAAGAGCTGGAGATAGGAATGAATTTTGGTGGGTAACTATTCAAATCAGATTTGCAGATAATTAAGCTTTCTTTAGCCATTCAGTAGTAGTAGTTTTAGGGGAGCTGACCGACAGCTAAGGTCATTGACACCATTAGGGATGGATGGGAAAGGAAGGGCAGAGAGAAACCCAGCGTTGGCATTAGCCTACTCTTGTCGAAAGGCACCAAGGGATCCGCAGTTTAACGTCCCATCCGACGGTTGCTGTACTCACTTAAAGTGAGCACAGCATCTCAAGTAGGGATCAGGATACTACTGAAAAAAATCTGCAACCTCCAGGATTTGAACCCGGGTCCTCTCGGTGGGAAGCCTCTACATTAGCCGCTGCACCATCCACATTCAACCAAGGTGTTGCAAGCATTGATGAGTTCATCGGGAAGTCAGTGCAATAGGAATAGTATGAGAATAAAAAACAAAACAAAGGTTGTGTGGTTTTTGAGAAACAGAAAGGCTAAGTTATGTATTAAAATAGGAGTTTGTAAACTGAAGCAGGTTGAACTGTTTGCCTATCTTGGAAGAAGTGTTTTGGACAAGATGGTGGCAGGAGAAGGAATATAAGAAGAAGAATTGAATTAGGTAAAGAACCTTTAATGAGGAGGAGGGAATTGATGATGGGGACATATGGGAATTGAAAATGGAGGGGAGGTAAGGATGTTGAGTAAAGGCTAGGGAAAAATTTGACTCAGAGGGTGATTCTGTTTGACTCAGAAACTTGGGCTTTGAAACTAAATGTTCCTCATACATAGATTGGGGTTTGGATATGGATGGAAAGAGTAAAATGGACAATGGATAGAGAATGAAGCAAAGAAGTGCTAGGCTTGGTGAAAGGGTCGGAGAGAGGGGGTTGTTGGGAGAAATACAAAGGAGGCAGAAAGTGTGGATACAGGAAATTTTGATTGCCAATGGAATGCTGAAAACTGTGATAGCGGGAAGGACATCGGGCAAGCAAGGAAAGGGCAGGAACAGCGTAGTGGTCTTGGATGGAATGAAATGAGGACTGAGTGTGTACAAATTTGTAGTAGAGTTTTTGTAGTGTAGGGTGTCAGGTTTTGTCTTCTTAGGTTAGGCTAAAGAAATGTACAGATGTGGAGGCTGTGTCCATCCAAAACCTACATAAAAACTGAAGACTATTTTCTTACTACGGTGGAACCTTGCTGAGGGAGCAAAATTCCTTCCAGAATTTAACTCTTAATGCAAAATGCTTGTCAAGTGAAATAATTTTTCTCATTTAAATTCCTGTACAATATGAAAATGCATCCCATGCCGAAAAATAGTAAATAAATTGCATATAATGTAAATTCAAAGAAAATTATATATTGTAATTAAAAATGAATGAGTGAGATAGCAACTCAAAAATGCAAGGTTGGGATGTAGCCAGAAACTGTACAAAGTTGAAGAAATGTTTATGTGAATATTTTTAATGTGATGTTACGCGGGAGACTAATTTTACCAGTCTTTTTCTTGATTGAGTTTTCAAAGCCTCCTGTTCAGAATTCAAAATGTCAATATTAATGGGTTTAAGAATGGCCACCAATAAATTCGAGCCCTCATCAATTCAGGTGGTTTCCTGTTGACAGAAATAAATCTGCAGCCAATGATTTCTTACAAATTTTGTTTTTTACAGGTATTGGGCACAGTGTGGTCCGTCTTTTGGAAGTATTTTGATGCAGCTTTGATAGTGTGGTGTGTCCTCCTTGCTGTTACTGCAGTGTTTCGTCTGAGGTCAGGATATGTTATTTGTGCCTGGGTGTTGTTCCCTGCCATTGTGTCTTACTTGCTGCGGCTGATTCCTGTTTTCAGAGATCTCAGAGGTTAGTGTGCTCACTGTTTTAGGCTTGTTAAAGTACTACTTAAATTAGACCCTTCCGGACTCCTGTAATGCTTAATAATTTTGCAAACGGCAAATTAAAAATGTACCACATTTTGTAGAATGTACCAAACTGTTGGATCACCTGAAAAATTTGGAGAAAAATAGTCTTTTGTCATATTTTAGTGAATACTTATCAATACTAACATTGGCAATTGTTGGTAGGTGTTGGAAAACATTTAGTTTTCGTAGTGCTTACGATCATCTGTCATATTTGATGTATAATCATTAGTACTAGAGTATATTTAATAAATGAAAAATTTCCTCTGTAATTGTGATGATAAAATTTCAGAAGTGCTTGAGTGTTCTCATAATTTATACAGGTTTTTGTATAGAGTCAAAGTTGTCAGTTCATAATAAAGTCTCCCATGCCAGTGAAATTGAAGGATAGCACTGCTTGTTTGAAAGTTCATGGTCCCTCCATGCATGGAATGTCAGTAAGCAGAGGGAAGTGTGGGAGGGTAGTGGGGGACGGCAAGGTGCCTGAAGCAGATTGGCCATCAGCAAGCAAGCAGCCTTGTAACAGCATTTTGGTCAACATATGCGACCATCCCAGAGAGAAGTGGGTTGAGGGATTGACATTAGAAAGATGTCAGCACTTTTGGCTGCATAATGACATTACTGTGAACAGTGATACAGTGATGGTGCATTGACATTTTCCTGGTGTTAAGCCCTCAAACATAATTTTTCAGTTTGTTGACTAAAATATCAATATAGGGTTTGTTCCTGTTTTCTCACTGCTCTATTGGATTTCTCCCTTTTTGCATGTGGCATTGATTCTAAGTGAGACAACTGCTCTAAGACCATTTGGTCAATATCTAAAGTTCTGCTGGTATATGTTTTTGGATATGAGCCAGGCAGTAAAATTAAAAAAAAAAACATTTTGAAAATGTTAACATTGTTCGAAATGATATATTTTCTCCCTTATTATGCACAAAAATCAATGTACAATGAATATGAAATATTTTCATGATACTTGGTACTTGGACAAAATTTTAGCAACAGCAAACATTTCATTCTGACTTTTAATAATCAAATCACTTTAAATAAAACAGTTTCTGGCGTAACTTGGTGGAAAATCTTCATACTGACTTTTAATAATCAAACCACTTTACTTTTCCACATAAACTTTTTAATTTTTACAACCCAGGTTTCGTTATAGCATAACATTTGAGTCATTTGTATTGAATATTTATAGAAGAGATAACGCCTCAAAGGAAATGCGTACTGTATCTAATTTAATACTGATTAAACTACTTTGTTTAGACTGTCAGCTTTTGCTTATAATTTTTGCAATGGCTGCTCATGAATGTTGGCAGCATGTTGTACTACCTTCCTGTTGTGGAAGAATTACTTGTAACAAATTTAAAATTATTTCTAGCATTCCAAGCATCATAGAAAGTCCGCAAGGGCGATGAAAAGTATTTCAATGAAAGAAATCGACTAAAGAATTCAAACAACTTAGTTGCAGTTGCTCAGAATTCAACTTTCCAAAATTTGTGACACTTTAGCAGCATGAGTTATATTAAATCAGCTCTCCGAGAAAACATATTCTTGGTATCAAGCATGATGCCATATATAAATTATTTAGCATTGATGCTATATTTAGGCCCTTATCCTAATCATGTCTAATCTTAATGGTTTAGAGATTGGGTCAATTGGAATGGGTACAGATGTGTGCTGATTAGCAAATGCTCCAGATTTTATTTTGTTTTTTGATAAGTGCATGGGAATCATATTTGGTCATTTCAGTAGATAGTTCAGATTCAGTTCAGATATGTGTATACCTTATGGATCTTTGAGGAAGAGAAAACTTCCTCAGCCAGACTTATTCAGGGCCTTATATTAGTCGAAATATACAGGAGTTAAAACCCTAAATTATACCCCATTCTGCATCCAATGGAGCTTACAGGTATTTCCAGTAAGATATGATTGGGAAAGGGAAGGCTATTAGTGTAGCTCAGTTTCTTGTACATAAAACAGTAGAGAAAAGGTTAAAGTGGTTAGTACGAATTATGGTCTGAAGTCTGAGGATGAAGGCTATTGTTAGAAGCTGGTTATGGTTTTTTCAACATTTTCTTATGTTAAAACATACATTTGTTATTTAGCATATTTTGTAAATTTAGATTCGTAATTTAAAAATTTGTAGCCCTGTCTAATGCGCAGAAGGTTGAGATGCATACTTTGGATTATTTTAAGACTGAGTTATGTTATGCGTTAATCACACTCTGGTAATTCATAGATTTTTCTCCCTCTCATATCAGATTGGCGCTGGCTTGTGCTGTACCTTGCATTGTTGGTTCCACCATTTGTCATTACGTCGTACCTGGTTGTCGGAGTGCTGTCTCTCTTTGTTCCCATAATGGGGCGCATAGGCTCAGCCACCAATCCTGATGCCATTGTTGCCATTCTTACTGTTGTCCCCTATTCCTTGATACTCACTTACATGGTAAGTCGCGAGTACGTAAATATTTATATTATTAAGATAAATCTTCTATTTTATCTTTACTATTTCAAACAGAAAAGGATTTTTTCTGCAAAAGTGTAAGCACTTGGGAACATCCAAGCACCAAGTTTTGAGATACATAATTTAAATGGGGAAAAATATGCTTTTGTCCTCTCATTGACTCATTTTCTTGGTCTTCCATGTAATGTGCAAAAGAGGTAACAAATATATGCTAGTTAAAATTTTTTACCTGTGTTGAGACCTTTATGAATGCATGAAGGAATGGTAACAAGGAGAACATGCACCATCATCAAGGAGCATTCTAATGGCAGTTGACCACTTTGCATGGAGAGCACTGGGAATAAGTCATTGATTTGTTGTACTTTTATTTAGCCAGGCTGATTTTTAAGTCATATAATTGACTGTTTCATATTAATTAAAAATGTATTCTGGTTTTTAATGAAGCCTTTCAAGGCTTAATTTAAAAATCAGGATGTGTTAAATTTGTTTCAAGTATGTGTATATCTCTTCACCTCATTATGTACAGAAATTCCAAATACTCCCATTGCTTCCTTTCCTACCAAGTGAATATGAGATGGATCACTCATCGAAATACATTCAGGGCTTTGGAGGGCCTGAAATATAGGGCCACATTTTTGACCTCATCCAGAATTTATCTGTTTTCCATCCTTATATGTTGTTTCTGCTTCTAATGTGTGTGTGCGATGCAGACTCCCCTCGTGGTGCTGGTTCGGCGTCCTGCAGTGGTGTTGGCCGTCCTTGGATCAGTATTCACTCTTGGCTTTGCCCTGGTCTGCTTCACTCCCCTTGGGTTCCCATACACTGGAGATGCAAGGGCACCTGCCCCTCAACGCATCATGATGATCGTGAGGGGTTTTATTTTGCTTAAGTATTCTTAGTAACTTTCTATTTTTATACTAACGTTCAGTGCCACCAATACATACGCATGCAGAATTCAAAAAGATTACATCCGGTGTGCATAACATTTTTAACAAATTCTTATGCTTAGTAATAATCTACTGGTTCAGAGAAGGTTTTTGATGGACTCTGGGGCTGCACTCAATCATAAGTATCATGACATAAAAAATTCTGTTGTTGTTAATAAACGTGATAGGGTAGGTAGCTATCAGCCTTGCAAGACATGCCAACTGCTTAAATCTGTAATTAAAACATATTTTGTTGGTTATTCGTTACATTGAATTTAATACATTTTATAACCTGAGAAAAAGTTTAGTGGCATGCAAACTGTCCATCTAAGTCCCCATTTTCGTATGAATTTGTGCTAAAAATTATTTTATGTTGAAATACTATGGCTGACATGTCTTTGTAATTGATGTACTGTTTTTGATATACCACAATATACTATATGTGCGATGATTAATTATTTTGCCATCTCTGGCCTCTTTATGTAATGAAAGTCCTCCTTTGCCCATAGCATTCGGATCGAACATTCCATGACCTCCAAGGGAACATACGGAGGCATGAGACTGGCTATTGGTTGGTGGACATGGACCATAACAGCCCCAGCATCTTGCAGAAGATGCACCCAAACCTGCTCAAGGGGGCTGTGCCTGTGGAGGATGAATGCCTTAAGGAGCTCTACTGCGGGATGCCTTACTTGATGCCCGTGCTCACCTTTATCTGGTTGGTTGAATACACATGTGCAAACCTGTTGTGGGGTTTACCATTGTAAAATGATCTGCTTTACAGTGAAAATTGAAAGGAAAAATTAACTCCATGTTTCCCTGCGCTAGATCTCCATTCTTTATACCCTTCTGCTTATACAATGTAACTCTGATTTGTTTAAACTTGTTTCCCTTCCAGGAAATCTAATTCACTCTAATATATCTTAGAAGTTGATTATGGTATTTATTCTTTCTGGAAATTAAATTATAATTATTTTAAAATTTCATTTCCAGTGACTAATCTCTAATTGGTTGCAGAAGAAGTTTTAGCATAAATCATCTGATATTGAAGATACTCTGCACAAGAGTTATAAACAATGATACTGCATTAATTATGGATTTTCACATATTTCATGGATGCTTTTTTGTGGCAGTTAGTGGTGATGGTAATGTCAAATACTGGAAAGAAATGTCCTCTGTTCTTCATCAGTTCCATCATTGAATTCATTCATTTTACCATCCTCATCAGCACAGCAAGGACCAGTCTCACCAGAAAACCACTTGTAACATTCAGGTTCTGACAAATAAAAACTGCATATATAGTATGCATGCATTAGCAAGTGGAGGTGTGCAAGGAGTCTTATTGGGTCTCCTTGCCCTCTCCTCCCACTCTCTGCATGTGCACCTAGTCAGGTAGTGGAGAAATAACCGAGTCAGACCCAGGAACAATAATTCTTTACATGTTCATATGGGGAATACATTCAAGTTCCTGGCAACCTGAGCTTGACCTTATACATACTTGGAAGTAGGATGAGTTCTCTGTTTCTTTATTAATGCACTGATGATAATAGAACAGCAACCACAGAACTCAACCCAAAGGTTGGTTTCTGTGGTGAGGGTAGATCTCTCTACATCTACATAATTACCCTGCGAGCCAACAAAAAGGTGTATGGCAGGGGGTGTAGCACCAGGAGGAAAGGGTAAGGGATGAGGGGGTTAGGGTTTTTCAAATAGGTGGCGGAAGAGGGGGGAACAGAAAAAATATGCATATTTATATTATATATTCACGTACAGTCCCTAACCTGTACGTTAATACTGATTGTGTTGAACTGACTCCTGGGGGATTTCGAGTATGAGCATTCTGGTCTCGTCGTTCTTGGAAAAAATGACATTTTAACAACCTGGCAGTCTTGCAGTCTATCTCTCCAATCTTATATTTGTGATCCCTCCGACCGCAATATGTTGTGGTTCGTATTATATTCTTGATGTCATTGGAAAAGGGCCCATCTTTAAACGTTTTTAATAAGTTTATTCTATGTTGTAAACACCGCTGCATAAGAGAATCCCAACCTAAATTGTCTAGCAAAGTAGTTATGCTGCTGCATTGGTCGTAGCAATGTTTGACAAATCTAGCCCCCCTCCGCTGAACTTGATCTAATTCTGAAATCAAATTTTATTACGAGGATCCCATATACTGGCAGCATACTCTAGGTGGGGCCTGACCAAGACAAGGAAACATCGTTCCTTCACTTTTTCGTCGCATTTACCCAGCACTCTTTTAACTAATCCCAATTGTTTATTAGCACGACCACATATTTCTCGTATGTGCTTTCCCCAGGATAGATTGTGAGTAATTGTTACACCCAAGTATTTCAAGGAATCTACCCTTGCAATTTTTGTTTGTTTCACTTTGTAACTATGGGAGGGAATTACTCTTTTTCCAAAAATGTATTACTCTGCATTTTTTCAAATTTAATTCCAATTGTGCACCAATTTTAAATGACATCTAGGTCGTTGGCTAACATGACTCTGTCTTTGTGACTTCGAATGTCCCCATACATTACTGCATCATCGGCAAAAAGATGGAGCTTGCTATTAACTATGCTACCAAAGTCATTTATGCAAATAAGGAATAAGGGGGGCCTATGACACTTCCTTGTGGTACACCTGATGCTACCTTGACAGTATCGGATGATACACTGTCCAGGATGACTGTTTGAACCAATCTCTTAAGAATTGTTTAATCCAGCATATGATACTCTCGTATATTCCATAAGCTTCTAACTTCGCGAGTAATTTGCAATGAGGGACTTAATCGGAAGCTTTTTTAAAACCTAGGAATATCGCATCAACTGGAATATTACTTTCCCTGGAGTTCATTATATCATGAACAAAGAGTGCGAGTTGAGTTTTGTAGGATCTACCCTTATTGAAGCCGTGCTGGTTATAAATCATTAAATCTTGGCTATTGTGGTACCTCATTATGGAACTATCAATGATGTGTTCAAGAATCTTACAGGAGATGGAGGTGAGCGATATTGACCTATAATTACTGGGGTCTTCCTGATCTCCTTTTTTTAAATATGGGTGTTATAGAGGCTACCTTCCAGCCGTTTGGCACACTTTCTTCTGCTAGTGATTTCTTAAATATTATATCAAGATAAGGAACAGTTTCAGACAATAGATCTTTATACACGCATGCCGGTATCTCATCAGGTCCTGGAGATTTGGTGGGGTTGATGTTTTTAAGGAGTAACTCTATTCCGCGGGTGGAAAAATCAATTGCTTGCATTGATTGCTGAAATGTTTTTGGAAGGTTCTCGGGTATATTCTGTGAGCATATGTTGAAAACACTCTCGAAGAATGAGTTTAATATGTTGACTTTTTCTGGACTAGTCGTTACTTATCCCCCTTTTTGTTATGAGTTTATGGTGGACTTTTTTCCCTGCATTTCCCTGACATAGGACCAAAACATCTTTGGGTTGTCGTTTAAATGTTTGCCTAATTTTTTCCTTGTGAATTCCACTAACACCTTCCAGAAGGCCTTCTTGGCCGTGGGCCTAGATGCTTTGTAATTCTGTATGGTTTCGTTGATTTTATTAGGGTAGGGATTTTTCACTGCGTTTTTCATTCTGGCATGGCACACCCTTTGCTGCCTTAGAGATATCCATACTTAAGAGTTGTACCAATGGGGTTTCTTATTCTCTTTTAAATATTCACTAGGCATAAATCTCTGTATTGCTGAACGTGTTATCGCAGGAAAATTATTCCAAGTATCCTTGACACTACTACTTTTGCTTAATTCGTCATATCTAAGAAAGGAACATTGTAACTCACATTTTAAGCCATCATAGTCAGCTTTATTGAATAAATAAACCTTTCTCTTAGGTTTGTAAACTTTTTCTGCACTTAGAGAAAATTTAGCTTTTACAGCCCTGTGATGGAGGACCTTCGGGTAGCCATCTTATTCTTGAATACTATTTAAAATTTACTATAGGTTTTAATGCCTAGGTTTTACACTTATAATTTGCGTGGTGTGGAAAATGCATTCACGAGCTGGAGTTTCAAGTAGCTCAAGAATGTAGGTAAGTTCGACATGTGCATAAGTGTTGCCTGATTCCAATTCCAATTAGTGGTCGAATGAGGGTCGAGTACCCCCGCAGTGGGGGGGGGTTAAGTAGCTGGTGGGTCACGCAACAGAAAAGCTGTTGATGCGGGGAGGGTGACCTTGGAGGTGACTCCAAGGGGAGTGTACTAGGTAGAGGGGAAACTAAGGAATAAGGGTAGAATGCACATGGTACTAAACTTTACTTTGTGCAATTCACACTGGGCAGTAAAAGGGGTGGTATGTCATTTCCCTGCATTACTTGAAGTTTCCCAGGAGTATATGGTACTCTCATGGTACCAGATTTTCCTGGTTCATCACATAGTACAGCTGAGGGTACACAGAGGCATAACCTGTATTTTAAAATGGGCCCAAAAGCATTTCCTGGGTTGGAGCAAGTCAATAGTTCGAACTCACTTCCCACTGAGCTATCATACCTCCAAACTATTCGCTAATCAAGTTGATGATCAAACAATGCAGTTCTAAAGTCCTTTCTGGCTAAGCTCTTCACTCAACTCTCTTGTATTTCTTATCTTGTCACTACTGGTCACACATAAGTTTCATCTCTTCAATTAGTTTACATTTTTCCTTCACTTCATCTTAAACTTGAGTGTTCAATTTCCTGTTGGTGCAGCTCGTTCTAGTGTTCCTTCTCCATATCCTCATCGCCGCTGCCACAAGCCAATCTATCTCCTTTTCAACTATCCAGCCTTCAAACCCTTACAGTGGCACAGACCAAACAAGGGACTTAGCAAAAGCCCCCCTTGTTGCAGCTCCCATACACCTGATAGGTAAGATATATCTTTCTCAATCTTGTAATCTTTTTTAGCCATTGCTATCCTTTTACTTCTTTCAGAAATACACCTGTTGTCCTCAGTGATATGGCCTTCTTAGGAACAGAGTTGATTTACTTGCTCAATTGTAGGGGGTCTTAGTTTGCATTATATTTAGATTGCTTTTTGTGGTAGTCTTGCTTAATAGTGGAATCTTTGTTTTCATAATGATGATGTTTAATTTGTGCTGTCTGGGTGTGACCGCCTGCATTCCCTACACCCCTTCACTGAATTTGTGATCAGCATAATACCACAAGCAAATTTTATGCATTGAATTAGCACTCGGGTTATTTTTGCTCCTGTTTTTTTATTTTCTTTCAAGTTGTCAATTCCTTGCTAAATAAGCATGTTGAAACAAGTCTGGGAAAGGGGACACTCCTGTTTCACACCTTTTTTTTTACTTTGCTGATCTTTCACTCCCATTCACACTTATCAGAGTGCCCTAATTCTTGTAGCATTTCAGTTTTTGGGTGTCCCAAAAACTGAGATCATTTGCTAAGGTTCTAGTGAATCTTCCGTGTCAGTCTCCTGTTCTTTTAGCCAATCCCTACTTTTGCATACACACAAACCTCAATTTTTAATCTTCTTTCCAGTATCGCTCATAATGCCAGGACAGCCTCTCTGTCCATTCTGTGAAATCTGAAATCAAACTAATCTTCAGAATGCAAAAAATTCACCTTGACTGGGATTTGAACCTTTATCCCTCAATGTCTGTCCTAGTGCTTTAGCCAGTTAAGCTACTGAGGCATCTTCTTACACTCCGAAATTTTGGGGGCTCCAAAAGAACAAGATCTTGTGACGAAATACTATGCATAGTACTGTATAATCTCACAGGCATTCGTAGTTGTGTGTGAAGTGCCACATTGCATGAGTTTAAAGCAAACTTTAAACACAATGGTGTTTTATGTTTGACAAATTCCAAGAAGCTGCGGGAGATGCCGCGACAGTAACTTTTAACGTAGCCATCCACTAAGTGTACATTACAATGCAAAAATTTCAGAGTGTAAAAATCATTTGCCTTTCTCAGTGTAAGAGGATGCTTCGATATCTTAACTGGCTAAAGCACTTGGCCGGATGATGTTGAGGGATCCAGGTTCAAATCCCAGTTTCTTGGAAATTAATCCTCTGTTGCATATGGATCTCTCTTGCTTTTTATTCTTTCTTTATTATGTTCAATAACATTTTTGATGACTGGGGTATAGAAGAAAATATTCTGTACTTAATGCAGTCCATCCTGCATCTGTATCTACTAAGTCATAATTCTAAAATTGTTAAATTTTCATCTAATTTTTAGTGCAACAATTTCAGAGTGTAAAAATTTCTTGAAATTTGTCTAATCTTTAGTGTTTTTTTTTGCTCACATATTCCCTGCAAGATTGGATACTGTGTGTATTTCAAATATGAATCACAGGAAAATCTGAATTTTGTTCTTTTGCTGAATGTTGTGCTCTTTGGACACCATGTAGTGGCTGGGTCACAATCACTAGGCTCTTATTGCTGTTCATTGGGCTAGAGTTAATAATAGCAAATATGCTATCAATAAGATAGGATGCATATCTGCGTGAATCTTTCTCAGAAAATATTTTGAAAGTAGTGGTTACCTATGAAGGAGGAACAGTCCTGCCAAAGGCTTGTTTTTAGCCACTAATATCAACATTTTAATTGACCTCTTCTTTTGTGTAGGTCAGCTGTTTTCTGCATAAATGTTATCACTTCAGTGTTCTACTTATACTTTCTTTGAGGTATGAATAATATATCCTTGACTCCATAGTCAACATTAGCTATGTTAAACCTATCCAGTTATGAAGGTAATGCCGCACATTTCGTGGAAACACCATTCACTAAATTGAACTGAAATTCGGAATTCCTCTCTGAAAGCATTTTGGGGGATTCAGCATTGCTTTCTGTTTATTTTGATTGATGTCACCTCCCAGGGGAATACTCCATACAACACCCTGGAAAGATTAAGGTGTACATTCCAAAAATCATAGATGAACCTTGCTGTTTGCAATTTTTTTGCCTGCCTGTTTTGTCATTTTGTGGCTAATTTCAAAATTAAAGTGTTGAATGTGAACCTTTGGAATAAAAAAATATCCATGATTAAATTTTTTTATCATGTGGTCCATTTTCGAAGTATCTGGTGCAGCAATTGTACAGAGATTAAAAAAAAGAGTTTGATTTTGAAAACAGCAACTGCAAGTGATTATTTTGTTTGCAGGCAGAAAGATTGAGGTAAGATTGGATGTAAAGGTTTCTTGTGAAGCTTGATGGAAGTTCATTCTAAAATAGTACTGGTTTATTTTTGGTGAATGTGGCTACCTCATGTGTTTGGTTCTCACTCTGTGTGTGTATGTCTATGTCATTCTCTTTACCTTATCTCTTTGAGTATATTCTCCCTGTTTGCTAATATATTGGTAGAAAATATCAAGGGGGGCTATGTATGTGTGCTAAAAAAAGCAATAAAAATATTAGCTCCAGATTTAAGTGATGTACTCTTGAGTGAAGTTCTCACTCGATGCAAATGCTCAATTTCAGAAATGGGGTGGGGGAATATGTTCAGAGAAATATGCTATACATGTGTGTACTCTGGCTTGAATTTTTGTTGCAGGTGGTTTTCTTAAATGTGCCCTGAATGGTTTGCTCTTGCTTATATTTAAACCTATTATTGTAAATACATAAGTATTGTGTATCACTACTTCAGCTAACTGTTGCTATTTCTTAAAAGTAAACTTGACATTATTTTTGGCCATTTATTCAAAGCACTAACTGATATTTGGCTTGCTAATTACCTTTGTGTCTAATTGAATTGTGTAGAAATTATTGGTATTTACATTTCTGGTAAGTACTCTTTGTCATTTTTTTATTTTCTTAGGAAAACACATTGGATATCAGGGCCAGCCATCAACTTATCAGGCAATGAAACAAGGTTAGAGCTGCTGTCTCGAGAAACTTTAGCAGATGGCAGCATAAGACTTACTTTGAATGCTACAGGTGAGGAAGTTCTTCCTAGGGGATGTTTCTTTTATTTTTTGCATGTAGGGTTTTTGTGTCACTCTGCAAATTGGCAGATTTCACTCACTTCCAAGTTGCTCCACAAGAAAAAAGTCATTTGGTGGAAATTCCCACATTTCCATATTTAAATCACTGTTTCTCACTCGTGAGCGAGTTAGCTCTTCAAGTACAATTTTCTGAGTTATGTACTTTCAATTTCTCCCCTTCCCTTTCATCTTTACTGATAAACTGGACTGCCCTATGCTTTACTCTAGCTCAGGCTGGTCACTCATTTGGAGAAATCGGGAAAAAGTTGAGAATTGTTCAATGTCTCTTAAAATTCAGCAAAAAATGGGGAATATGGCTGATATTATTAAAAAAGTTAGGATTTTGATTTGTGGATTGGGAATATGATGTGGGAAATGGGAATTTCTGTTGAGAGGCATTCCTTTTAGTTATGAGATCAATTTTTGTTTACTGTAGCCCATCATGAGTGGAGGAGCTGGCAAAAACTTAAGCAATAGTTGGACCAACTTCATTTATACCAGTGTTTCACAAAATGAATCGGTATGATCAAAAAAAAAATTCTTATTCAGATTCCAATTCTGGAAAGGAAAATCTGGACAAGCAATGGCACATTCATGGAGAAAATCATGAAAATGTCAGGAATGGGTATATATGATATGAGTGACCACCTTGTAATTGTTTATTCACGTAATTTCACTTTGAATATGCATGTGTTGTGATTTGTTTTTGTAACACACCTGTGGGAAATTGCTTATGCTTTGCACGAATGCCATTGTCTCTTACTGTGGTCTTGCTTTTGTGTTATATTTGTATTGGTAAGTTCAGAGTTACTTGAGTGAATGCCAAGTCAAAGAAAAATCAAGTGATAGTACTGTTGTCAGAACTGAAAAGTAGCCTTGCTTTTAAATATTTGAATTAACATGAGGAGCAGGCATTTCTTCTATTGGTGAAGAATATTTCCTTTTTATGTCTCAAAAGTGTGAATGAAACCAGCAAATTTTCAAAAGCATTAAATCTTGATTTCTCTCTTGGAAGGCATCTTGATGTCGTCACCTGTTCCACTGTGGAAATATAGAGAAACAATGTGCTGAGGGTATAAGTTACTCAGCTATTTGACAGCTGGGCAAATGTTTTTGAGCATATTTCTCTACAGGGTTTGAGTTTATGAGGGTTGAAAGAGGTATTTATTGCCAAAGGTACGTTTTTAATTTTAAAATTCAGCCAATTAATTTATATTGAAACAAAATTAAATGAAAGGCATTCTCGTTCCATGAGATACAGTTGAATGTTGAGGAAGTGCATTAATGTGTGCATCCCTGCAATGAGGTACTTTTACAGAAAAAAGTAGGTTTTATTTACTGTTTACTACTATGAGATAAATAAATGTACATATATGTAGAAGCACTCATGAGAGCAATATGAGAAGGACTCAGAGAAGGCTGAAAGCTTTCACTTTCTGAAGTGCGAGTGTCCTTTTGTGTGTTCTCTATTCATATTTGTGTTCTATTGTGCTGTCCAAATTTTATTTATATTTAATATATAAAAATATGTTAAGGCCAAAAAGTGCTGTTTTCGGACTAAGAATAAATAAATAAAAATATATAAGTGAGGGGAAAGGAGTGATCTATGTGCATGTGGTGGTCTATTGATGGAACTTGAGGGCAATAATGGTGGCCTGTTCCCTGTCTTGTTGGCAGTGGCATCTCTTTGCAAAAGACTGTAAATTGTTTCCTCCCTTCAGGACTTTTATTATTAAAAAGTTGGAGAGGGAGTCGAATGTGCTTGTATCTCAAAATATGCCTTGGAAAACAAGGCGTTTGTGTAAAAACAGTACAAATGACCAATGAATTGATCACTGTAAATATACCCATTGAAAATTGCTGTATACAGGATCTACTAGTGAAATAATGTGAAAATCTCAGAATGTACCCATTTTTCCTCAAGACATAACTGTGCTTCCCCTTCATCATTGCCAGCATGGTGATGCTTGGCAATGCCCTCCAAAATGTATTTCACAAAAGACTAGAATTCTCCCCGAAATATGTGAGGCAAATTTACTGTATTTTGCTCAGTGTGGAGTCTTTAAATGCAATGGAGTCCAGTGTGGGAGTAATGATGGCATGCCTCCATATTGTCTCTCTAGGTCCAGATCACATGGGCTTGATGCTGTCTCCCGTTCATGGTGTGGCACTCAAAGGATGGAGGCTGCTGCTGCCTGAGGAGGGTGATGGTGGACCGTTGAGCGGACCAAAATGGAATGGTCGGGACACGTACTTTGTTTATTATGGCAGGGCCTCATCTCCTGAACCGTGGATATTCTCCCTAGACCTTTCTGTAAGTGACCCTTTGACCTTTGTGCATTCTAGAGTCCATGTCACATGAAATTCCATTGCATGGGATGTGGGTTCCATGAGAGATTTTTTTGTAACGTCTCATCTTTAATTAATGAGATTATTAGGAAAACGTAAGGCTAAGATGGATGATTGGCATTAAATTAGAGCAAGCAGAGCACTGTAACTCACTGTATTTGTTACGAGTAGTATTACCGGGCAATACTCAATCATTTTGTTCTTCCAGTTGCTGGATGGGAGACGAGCAGACTTCCATCCGTACTTGATAGACCTGGCCCTTACAGGGCACTTGATGCATGGACCTCTGAAAATGTCTCCAGAGTTCCGAATGTTCATAAAAAAATTTCCAGACTGGACTGTGGTCACTGCATGGACGGCATCATACAAGTCATGGTATTTTTGAAGAGTTGCTGAAAAGACAATTGACTCGAGCGTTTTAGGATTTAGTTTCTTAGTACTGCAATTTTTTCCAATCTCTGCATATTGGCGAAAAGTGCTTACTAGAAGGCATAAACTTTAATTAGTCGGCAGACTCCTTTAAATTATTGTATTCCATTGAAAATAGGTTGTTTGATAACTAGGGGATTTGTCCTGGAGTCAGATTTTTATCTAGAGTTATCTAGCCCGGATATCACCTGTTAGCTGAAATAAAGCCAATAGTTTTGTAAAACAAGATGGAAGCAAGTATTTTGAGCAAGCCAGGAGGAATTGCATGGAGTAAAGGTTTAGTGAAATTTTTAGAGCATATAATAGCCATGTGAAGTCTCCTCTTGATTTATTTGAGCTTTCTGCTGAGGCTGTTTTATCTCTTTTATTGGGTCAGTATTACATTGTTAATACCTTTCAAACATATAGATGCTAATATTTTAGGTTAATTTTTAAATTATTGCCATTTTGGTAATTTATTCCTCGTGAAGTAGAGGTAGTTTATTTTGAGAGTCTTATCAAAGTGCAATTCAAAATTCTGCATTAAAATGCTGTTAAGATAATTGTTCTGGCTTGCTGAGCGACAATTTTTGTCATCAGAATTTGGATATTTAAAGCCTTAAAATAATTTATAATAATATAGTCCATTTTGAGATATCTTGTTTGTCACTTTATGGACACATGATGCCTGCCTTAGTAGGAATTTTAGGGCATTGGAGTGTTTTCTGTGGACAAGTTTGAGAAACTGTCAAGGAAACACGTAAATATGGCTTTAATTCATCACGTTATAAATAATTCATCATCTTCAGAGCAAGTTAAAAAAAGACTGCTGAAGAACAAATGTGGTTATTAAATAATCCTGCCAGTAAAGTGTAACGTTTCTTCCACCGACTGCTGTTGGTCCAAATCAGCTCTTTACCTCATTGGGGATTTTGAAAGAAATCATGAAAATGGATGGTTTTTGTTTCCCTTTGCAATAGCCCTGTCGTGGCAGAATGAGCGCTGTTGAAGCAACCTTCAAGGAGGATAATCAGTGATATTTGTCGAAATTGAATCAAAGTAGGAGGGGTTTCTCAACTTCTGAAAAAAAGTTGTTGTTCCGGTATCATCTCCTGTCTTTCAGTACCATTTTGACGTATTAACATTTAAAAATTCATGTATTTTCTTTCTGCTCTTGAAAAATTTCAGGCGCAGTTTGAAAAAAGAAAACATTATGTAAATGCTTGTTATATACGTATGTTCACATAAAAGATAAGAAATCCCTTCTTCTTTGAGTCTGTTGAAAATGGTGTTTTGATGATATTTAATGAAGTCATGAAATAAGATGGCTTAATCTGGAACAAAATTTTCACCCATAATCAGAAAAAAGCATTTAAACAGTAAAATGGATAAGTAGGTCATGTTTGGTACTTTTATGGTTTTGATTCTCTTCATGGATCATGTTAATTAATTGTTATAATCTTCTATCAAAATTTCAATGCAATTATCTATTTAATTTTGCGTTAACATTTAGTGGTTCAATGTTGTGGAAAAATTACGAAACTTAACTTTCATCCATTTTCTCACCTTCAACAAATTGGAGCCAAGGATTTGAGTCTAAATTTTATACTGAAAAGTGCAATGTACCTTAATTAAAAAAAATTATCTCCAAACATATATGGTACATTCAAATATTGTCATTACAGAATATCTTCTTATTTGTTGCAGTTTCTCGAATAGAGTTATGCTTATAAAGTGTAACCTTGATAAAATGAAACCTCAAAGTGCATAGCAAATCACTCCCTAAATTCTCCATTCATAAAGCGAGAGAAAAAATGTATATCACACAGTGTTTTACATTTTATTACCAGTGGTCATGGTGGAAAGTATTAGTATTAAAAATCCATTGTTCCACTGTGCAAAAATTATGCACAGATTGGGATATAAATCTGGATCCCTCAATTTCCGACCTTAGTGAGTTAGCCAGTTAAACTAACGAGGTGTCCAACAAATAGTGTGGCAGGTTTTGGTACTTGGCCAAAATTTGAGTGATTTGGGTTTGAATCCTGACCTAGGTGAATCTTTTTTTTTTACTAACTGAAATTCTCACATTTATATGGACATCAATGTGTAACTTGGCTGAAATCTTTGTGACATTTGTCGTAGGTTTTTTGTTGTAATTTGCTTGTATTGGTTTACTTGATTTTGACCTTTAACAGAAATAATACTAGGTATCAACAGCAATAGCAATATAAATTTTACTTGTCTTGTGGTTGAAACACTCGGCAATAGACGGGACAGCCTTAGGATTCAAAGTTTAGGATCAGAGAGCACACCTCTGAACTATCTCAGCTCTTCGCCCGGACTGTGTGATTTTCTCATGTACCAGATCTTCCTGGGAACCCATAGATGGCACAGGGAATAAGGAACTGGCCTCCACTCTGCTATTATGTGAATCTCACACTTCATTGAGCTTCGTGCTAGGTGAGCTCCACTCTCAACTGTCTAACCCTCTAGTTAATAATTGACTACTGTTGGAAATTAGCTGACCAAATGACTGCTGTGGGGGTTGGTTGTACGTTGTTGACTTAGCCATCACTCACCGTTAAGCATTAGGTTCCTGATTCATTATTTCCATGGCAACAAAGTAACAAAAATAGTTTGTGGCTTAGTTGTTTACGCAGATGAGTAAATGAGGTTCACCCTTCTGTAGTTTTTAGATATTTTTTCTCTGTAGCTGCTTCATATATTTTGATTTTTTAAAAATAAAATTGAGATCAGTAATGCAGAATACTCTGTACAGTATCACTGATAAATCAAGCTAGGATAACTTAATATTCATCTCTCTGTTGAATGCATCAAATGTGATAAATAATGGTCTTTGCCCCGAAGATGTTTAGGAGGAGGCCCACAGTTTACCCATGAACAGAGCTTTGCCAGTGCTGCTTTCATTCATATTCGCAAGTTTGGTTGTAGTTGGGCTTGAATAAAACTGGAAAAGTGAGTACCCATCTGATAGGTTCTTGTCTAAAATACTTTTTTTTAAATGTTGATAGACTGGTGCTTATCCAGTTAGGCGGTTGGTCTCATCATAATTATGCTGAAAATCAAATGCGAATTTAAGGGCAAAATGGACCATATGTTGATCATTAATAATAATAATTATTATTATCAATTTGTTCAGAGACAAGTGTTGCATAAATGCATGTGTAAGACATATCGTCCATATCATATATAGAAGGAACAATTGTAGCACATGCAAAAAGAGTAATATATAAAGAAACAGTATAGAGAAATAATATCAGTTCTAAAGATATGTAAATGATTAATGCAAGTGATGCATTAGAATATAGCTGTAGTATACTGACAATAAAGGAATAGCACAATATACAGTTTATTATCCAAATGCTTGCTGAATAATAATTTCCTTCATAGAATTTGTTCAAAAGTTGAACTTAAAAGTATTCATGCAGTTAATTCCTTTTAAATTTTCCATTTATTAATTTTAGGTTTCGTATTTGGCAGTAGTGTTTGAATGTAACTGTGAAGTTTACTGCTATTCCTAGTTTTGTGCTTACATTACGGAGAATAAGGTGGTAGTGAGATAATTCAAGTTGGTGCGCATATTCAGCAAGACAGAAAGAATGTATATGCAAGCAAAGGTAGCTGCTGATTGATGAATATTGGTTTGAATTTTTGAAAAGCTTCTTTTGCTAATCATTTGCTACACAGTTTTATACTGTTCCAAACTGTCTCTGTATAATTGTAATTATAGTCCAAGTCAAAACCCTCACTGCAATTAATAGGGAATCGGCAAACCAACTTTTGTGTACCAAGTTTGACCTTTGAGGACATTTTGGTCCCCTTTTGGGACATATGGTCTGCGAAGTTTAGAGATACAGACAAAGAGTCTATTCCTTTCCCTGTGCTGCCTGGGGCTTCCCTTTCATAAATTAATACCATAGAAGATTAAGCAGTAGTTAAAATGGATGATAATTTGGATCAATTAATGTAGGCAATGGTGGAAAAGAAAATGCTGGCATTTTATGACTTCTGAAGTGTTGTATATGATAGCTGACAGTAGAATCTCCTCTATTGGGAAATTATGAACACTAAATGCTGCAGCAGAAGTGTAGGCCAGATATTTTATCTCATTAAAGGAATTAGATGAAGTCAAAAAGTTCTCATGTATGAAACAAAAAAATATTTTATCCCTGGTCTACATTAACCATTTGAAATAATCACGAAACCTCACATATTACTATTATATTTTGCATGATGATCATCTTCGGCATGCTTGCCACACAATGCATTACACCAAAGGATGAAGTTAACTATCTTTAAAAGCTTAACTGTGCTTGTCCTCATCCAATTAATGATAGTGACATGGAACCAGTTATTAATAATAAATTACAATTTAAAATAAACCAAAACCCTAGCTTAAATGAAAAAGGTCTTCAGTAGCTTGCTTATTTGAGTATTTCACAGTTTATAGTGTAAAATATTTTTCTACATCAAGAGAACTTGATCGGATCATCAGCTGACACACTGCTTGCTCTTGCACTTTAAATTGGTACCTTTGTGTAACTTGTAAACCACTCTCATGTCACACATTTCAGTGATAGAATTGTGACTTCCTCTGACTCTGTGCTTTCTATTGCTTTAAAGTCACCAAAACATTTTACAGGGTTGCATCATTCATTAACTCATTGTGAGTAGGCAAGGATTCCTCAAAACACGTGAATCTTTTAAAATTGCCTGGTCCAAGGTTGTCCTTTATGATCTGCCAGGTCACAATCAGCATCAAACTATATCTTTGATTAATCCCTGTTGGGAAAATTCGCCATACTTGAAAAGGTTGGCGTTATCAAATGCTTTTGCTCTTCTCTCCAAGTTAAATGGCATCTCATCCAGCTGTAATGATATCCTCTTGCCTTTTGATGGGCACAGGAGAGGGTCGCTAGAATATGAACTAGGCAAGCGAAAGATCAAAGATTTGCAGCAGCAAAAATATTGTGTGGTGCATTGTGAATTTGGAATCAATCATTTTCACAACTATTTACGCAGTGCATTTCATAGCAGCGTTAATATTGTTGTAGAATTTATTAAAAAAAACTGCTGTGAAGTTTTTATTTGGATTGTAATTGGTTACAGAAATTTTCAACTTTTTTTTTCAGATATTTGCCATTAATGAAACTTAAATTAATAAGTGATTTGAGGGCCTTGCAATTGCTGTATTTTTTGGCATGTAAATCCTAGGGCCAGTCAACTACTCATTTTTAAACATGCATACTAGCGGATCCCTGGTCATAGGAAATACTTGCTGTGATGTGGCTACACTGAATGCATATCCCTGAAAGGGCTTTGTGCTGTAAGCCTGCATTCTCTTGCTGTACATCGACATTGCAAAAGGGTGTCAGCATGACTGAACCCAATTCATAATCTCTTGATCTACACGAAACCCTCACAAATCATTTAAAGAAGGTTTCCATTGTTTCGTTCATGTTCCAAAGCAAAGTTGGGAAAAGTTTATTTGGGTTTGGATGTGCTTCCTAAAGGGCTTTTCTTGGTTATTGTTGAAATTCCCTAAAGTGGGTATTTCAACATGGTGGTTGGATTGATCCAGGTAAAAGTTATGGGTTATTGCGTACTTCTGTGAAGAGCTTTATAGGGAAACAGATTCTTCATGTACATTTTTTTATTGTAATGGTGCCAAACAATAAGGGACACTGCTCACTCTAAAGAACTGACCGTTTCATCAAAATAATTTTGAAATTTTTTTAATGGCTGCGTGTATGATAGCTCGTTGGTAGTGCAAACGTGAGTGCCCCTTCTGGGTGAATGATGTCGAAATGTTTCAATTGAAACTGTGTTATTCACCAGAGGAGAGGGGATGTGGGGGGAGTGGTCAAAGTGCTTTCCTTAATCAGTAGCTGTTGCTGTTGGGACCCATTGCAAATGCAGAAAAAATGCATATCTGCTCTTTTCATTTTGAAGGAAATTCCTTCGTGATAGTTTTATTTTTTTATGAGAATTCAAAAAACTTTTTTTGTGCTTTCCATTTTTTCAGCTCTGGTTGCATATATATAATGGCTGGAGCGACAGTTTCAGTAAGTGTGTGATGATGAGTGTGTGTTTGCCATAGGTTTTGAGCACTGCGACCACATTCCCGGCAATAGATGGCAGGAGGGTCAAAGGTCATAATGGTTTTCACTTGCTGGTCGACTTGTGTAAAAGGTATTAGTTATATAGTTAATAATTGTGGGTTATTTAACACCAATTCACCAAAATTTTTATGGCATTTATTTCAAACTTGATGTTGCATAGGGCCTAAAAACCATAACTAAATAGTTTGCTAAAATTTTTGAAAGTATTGAAATACATTTTTACCAGAGAAATATTCCAATCATTATGTGATAATATTAGAACACCACTAGAATGATATGTGGAAAGTTTTAAGTTCAGTTGTGCTATGAATTTTGTTGGTTGATTAGTCGGTCTCATGTTGTTTGTTGTTGTTTATTCACCATTGATTTCTGTTATTGATGGCTTGTATTTATATACGTTGTTTATTTAGTGCATATTTATGGATTGTTGGCTTTATCAGGTAAAAAGATGTTCATTCAGTATGAAATACTAAATATTATGTTTATCATTGAAAATAATTGATCATGCAATGAGCTTTGAGAATTTTGAAGTTTTATCATTTTTTAAATGAATTGTATAGGCTGTGCGTCAGTTTTGACCTCTTTGGTGAGTACACCATTATCCATGCCTTTATGATGTTGTTAAAAATTGTTACCTGCACACTTACAGACATATGTTATGCTTGGTAATACATATCACTACCAGAAAGACAAAGTTGTTAAAGTTAATGTATTGTTATGTTATAGTTTTAGAATAAATTATATAAAATAACATGAAATACTCATATTAGGTTGATTTCATTAATATTTCCCACTCCCTTATTAATCCAAAACTTTCATTGGTTTTACCTGGTTGGTGCTCTATGAATAATGCTTACTGCCTTCCAATTCCCACCAATGGTAATGGGTATATACTGTCACTTAATGACCTCAATATTATTTATTTATTTGATGTGGACTGATACCTCTCTCTTTTAAAGAAATCTAGTAAGTAGTTATTTTCAAATGTGCAGAAGTGCTGCCATTTGGCATTAAGAGTTAGTGCCACAAATTAAAAGCAAAACCATATATTCCAAGAAAATGACCAGGTTTTCAGGAGCAGCTTTTCCTTTTGCAATGAAATAATATGTGAAAATGTAATATGCTTTGGAAAAGTTTTCCTCATAGAATACATGGAGGATTTTAGTTACAAGAAAAGGGACTTGTCCCAAAATAAGGTTACAAAGTAGATCATCGTGTAATAGACCAGTATATTTGGCAAAGATTAACCTAAGGTGGTAATTGTTATTTTTTTTAGTTGAGTTCATTAATAAAGTATTTAAAGCCTGTAAAGTTCTGCGACACCCCAAAATAGATAAATATTCTTCGTCCTAAACACATGAAGTTACATATACAAAAAAATGTGCTTGTCATAGTAACTGTAGTATTGGCATCAACTGAAAGTAGCTGTACTACTTCATCAAGGTCAGCCAAACTGCCATTGTTGGTGGGGGCTCACATGATTGTTTAGAAAACTGAATTGGTACTTGAAAGTTTCTATATTTGACAATTAATCATTATTGAATAATGTTTATGGTTTTCAGAATGAGAAGTGGAATACAATTGTTGTATTGGAGTAATAACTATATACAATATGACAAAAGGATCGTGTAGTCTTGGTCATTCATATATTGCATCCAAATAAACTTGTCTCCCCCTGATAATCCTAAGTTTATTGTGTTTGTTGCTAGTGCCAACAATCTCATTAAAACTTATAAGCTCCTGGATCTAAAATTTCTGAAAAGGGTGATTTTTCAGTCCCAAGACATCCAAGGTTGTGTCAGTTTAAGAAGATGACTGAAGCTGTGTGCTTAGCATGAGGTAATGAGCAGTCAGTTCTTTAAGTTAATGGACTTACCAAATCATGCAAGTAAGGTTATAATTTCATGAATTGTAAAATTTTGTTGCATGATTGTAAGTCAGCTGTTGGTGGACCAACTCATGGCAGAATACTAGGCTGTTTACCAAATTGATTCCATCCACTTCAGTTTAAAATTCAAGCAATGCACGATACAGTGATGGTGCACATGGCTGCAGGATGCAAGGAAGAATATGGCCTATTAATCATAGGTATGGATCTTATCATGAATTTGGGTGGGCACTTTGGACTGTGGGTTGTAATATTTTGTCAGTAGATATCCCTACTGTCACAGTAGTTTGTGATATAAATTTTATTGAAACTTTTCTGAAACTACCCATTGCTCCAATTAGATTATTGAAATGGATTATGTCACTAATACTTCTGAAGGCTCATTTTTTGTGGTAGAAACCATTATTGTGCTTCATGAAGCAAGCAACATTTAGATTAGGCGCAACATTTAGATTAGGCCCTTCTTAACATCTTAACAATCGAAAGGACCAGCCAACATTTGTATGCCTCTAAATTTGTGCCATGAATTTTAAATTAGTTCTTTGATTCTATCAAAAATAGATTTCTGATTGAAAATGGGAAATTATTACTCTTTCCCATTTTATCAGGGAATCTTAAGGGTTCTTAAGCAAAAGCTTATTTTTTGTATGGAGTTTGATAGTTCAACCTACATAGTAGCCCACATAATTTGCCAACATTTTGTCATGGGGCTGTGATAACTTCAACGTCTTTAGCAGGATGAGAATTGATCTGTCTTCTGTGATATCACCATTGATTACATTTATAGTATACTAATTCTCAATGCATAAGAAATAGGACTTGCTCATATTTTTTCGTACTTTGATAATTGTTGTTTGGTTTTTCCTATTCTGTCAATCTAAGACATGAGTTAACATTTGATTTAACATCTCTCAAAATATTTTATTTTAATTTCATTCCATTTACTGTTACCATCAAAATCCTTATGAAAATATGACCGCGAAATAAGGACTTAAACGATACAGTTACTGTTGAGTGATATACTGTACATTGAAAAGTCACTGATGCTTCATTAAAAATTCACCAGTCTTTGAGGAGTAACGCAATGGATAATCAGTTGTGAAATGGATGCTTGTATCTTTGCCTTCCTTTTGTACCAATGATTTTGTTCTGATGACCAGTACATGTTAACCAGAATTACTTGTTCCATTGTCATCCCTCCTTAAAAATTAATTGAAATCTTTGGTGTATTAGAGAATGGAAGTTGAGCTCCATATATATAGGTAATTGCTTCAATTCAGGACCAGTTGTGACCAAATGAGAGGAAATCCCTCCAAAGTTTTTCACATAGTGAAAGGAGCTGCATGCATTTGAATAACAAAACATTTCATATTTTGGGTTAAATGAAAGTGCAAAATATTTATATTCGGTTGTTTACTTGAAACAATTTTTCTGCAACACATTTCTATTCTACATGCATGTCATGGCATAGCCCTGTTCCTTTTTGTGTGGAATTTATTGTAAATTTCATGCCCTTTTATGCAATTAGTCTGTGCAAATGATGCTCTTACTTGGTGGCCACATGTCTGGAAAATTTGGAAATGTTCTGGGTTAGGAGTACCTGGAGGATTCAGGAAATATCCTGAAATCATTACATTATTAGGGTCGCAGATATTTCTTTACGTATTTACTAGCAAATTTGCTTTGGTTACACTGCCATTGTGGAGCTCGCTCGCTTCTCATATCCCCCATTCTCTGAAAAACCACCTGACATTGTTCAAAGTCTTATGCATATGCTTACCCTGAATTCATTTATTTCATGCTTTTCTCCTTATCCAAATATATCTTGTGATAGAAAAAACTTATTTAAAAGTACTATTATGCTTATTCTTAAGAAGAAATTGGTTCTCAGTAGAATTAAGAATTTATTTCATAAAGGGAAAGATTTTTGTGGTTTTGTAAACAAATCTATAGTTGAAGAAATGGCCTAGAAATGTGGCAGACATGGTCAGGAAAACTTGGAAACGTCCCAGAATTTGATCTGAAAATTTTTTGTGCCCACTCTTAAGTAAAGTTTATATAAAAGTTATTGTGGCATTATGATGTGAGCCAGAATATATAACCTTGGCCTTTGACATTTTAGAACTGCCACTTCTATCAAACTGCTGTTGGTAGTATAGCATCCTATTAATCACATGTAATATACGTTTAATGTTTCTGAAGTTTCTACTATTTGTTTTGTAGTCCCAAAATTCAATGAAATGTAAGGATAACTGCTGTATTTCTGCTAAGCAATTTTTTACAATTGGTTGGTGTGGTGGCAACAATGCTCTGACTTCACATCCTGAGGAAGGCCTGAGTTTCAATCCCAGCAGTGGCTAAATTCTTCAGAGCTAACCCTTCTCGAGTGCCAAGTGGGGAGCACTTTGAGGAGAAAATGATAGCTATCGGATAGGATATTAGTTAAGCAGCTTCTCTTGTGTCTAATCTCTTCAAAAGAGAAGGTAAACTGCCCTCCGCTGTCACCCTATTCCCCAGAAATCCCATCTTTAATAAAACCTCGACCCACCTATCCCCAATGGTACAAATGATCTCTCAACTCAACTGTCCCCCAGGAATTACCAGTAATTTTTTGAAAGTAGATAACCCTAGACTGATGGCTGTCTCTCATTTACCCATTCAATTATATCTCATTTCTGTGCATTGTTGACTGTTCATTTTGCTGCAGTGTCCTTGCTCCTTGGGCTGTATAGTATGTATGTCGTGAGTGATTCAGTATACATTTCCATCTCTGCTCAAAATGTCTTTGCATCCTTTATTTCTTCAGTGCAGAGTTCCTTGAATGCTTTATTTCCCAAGACAATGTATGGAGTTTCTTAGGTATATCAAATTTCAACACTCTAGGGCATGAACCTTCCATGCTGGCCATTTGTTACCTTTCAGTTCCCTAATTGGTGCAGTTCTCTGACTTTTCCCCTTACTGTCTTGGTCCTCAACCTCCAAACAGTAAGAAGGGGCTCTGCAAGCCAGCATACCTTAATGAACTGGTATTTGGAATTTAATTGGCAGTAAATGCAGGCACATGGAAGATCATTTTATTAGTCTCAATTTTAGGTACATAATAGTGTTTTTGCCTCATTTCCAAGTGGAAATATGCCACAAAATGTTGTATTTACTCAGAAATTTCTCCTGAGGTTACGGTATGTTGTTAACTGTAGGGGCTTTGGTCAACAGAAAATCATGATCATATTTCTGATGATTATTTGACACTTAAGGAGAATGATGTGGTTTTACTTAAATTTGAAAAATACATGCAATGAGACACTGAGAGTGAACTAGAAACCACAGCTCAAGAGCTGAAGTCCTCATTATTAAGAAAAGGAAGTAATTGTGTGTTCATTGATTCATAACAATGGAAAGAATCATGAGAGTCATTCTTCATCTCAAGTACACACTCTTTCTAGCATGGACTGTTGTTATATTGGTAGCCCTGGCCAACTATCAATGCGTTGGGAAACAGTAAGATCCATTGGAGGACTTGACAACAAAGTAATCACCACATACAGTAAAAGGCAACTGGATATTAAGTCAAGTAAAGATTATGCCAGATTGAAAAAGTGAAATGTTTTGCAAATGCAAATAAAGACATGTAAGAGGATGTGTTTGAAGTTAAAAGAGGATTGGATCTCTGAAGATAGCATAAAATATTAATGAATCCAAAAATATTGGAAAAAATAAGAAAGGGAAAATCAGAAATAATGTGAATATAGAAATGGAGATAGTATAGAATACAAATTGACCATACACAACATGGGCATAGTCAAATCTCTGGTGGATAACATTCTCAAAATGAAGGCTGGAACAGTTTACTCTAATTAAAATACAAATACCATAATGTAAATCATTATTTGATATAATATTGCTCTGTAATACAACATTCGTCTAAGAAACATTGCAAACTTTATCTTTGAAAATTTTTGATTGTTGAAAACAAATTAGACCTGGATGTTCTATTGGCCACAAATCCAAGCTATCAGTCCGTTAAAAACTTCTGGTTTTAAAATTATGCTGTGATTTATGAAGATAAATATATTTAAAAAAATAAAGTTCACCACTTGTGAGTGTGCCATAAACCACCACAGTGGTGATCCAGCAAGTTGTGTATGCACACAGATGAGGATGGATGGTAATCAATGAATGCCATGCTACAGAAGCAGTCCTCTCCAATTCCTGCTGAGTGACATCGTCTGCCTTGTGGCCATCATAAACAGGTGTCCTGGTTGGAAGCCTAGAAGCCAGAGGTGACTAGATGTGGCACAGCCGTATCAATTTCCCTCGGCTATGCCGACATCTTGCCTACTCTGCCACTAGTGTACCCCCTGGATAATTGTTTGTAGTTGCTCACTTCTCCATACTTGAACTCTGAAAAACAGTGAGAGAAGAGAGAGGTGATCATCACAGTAATCAACTGACATTGTTTGTAGCTGACCCTAAAATAAACCTCAAGGCTTTCAAATCTTCCTTCCCTTTTGTTACCATTAGGTTTCCTGTAAACTGTTTAAAGTTTTCAATTTGGATCCCTAAAGGCATTCCCTGGGTTTTGTACCAGATTGCTGTTGGTCTCTGGATCAGCAGTCGTCCTCTCTGCTATCTGTCTGCTGCTATATATATATATATATATATATATATATATATATATATATATATATATATATATATATATATATATATATATATATATATATATATATATATATATATATATATATATATATATATATATATATATACATATTCAAACTTGAAAATCCCGCCATATGGCGCACAAATATTCATTCAAACAGAAATAGATATAAGGAAAGGGGATAGGAAAACACATAATAGGCGAAGACAGGACATGTGGGGAAGGCGGTTTTTGAGCAGATCACGAAAGTAAAAATATTTCCCTATCCGAGTGGAAGGTCCGTGGTTCAAATCCCGGATAGGGAAATATTTTTACTTTCGTGATCTGCTCAAAAACCGCCTTCCCCACATGTCCTGTCTTCGCCTATTATGTGTTTTCCTATCCCCTTTCCTTATACCTATTTCTGTTTGAATGAATATATATATATATATATATATATATATATATATATATATATATATATATATATATATATATATATATATATATATATATATATATATATATATATATATATATATATACATTCAAACACGAAATACCGCCATATGGCGAATAAATATTCATTCAAATTGAAATAGAGATAAGGAAAATGGTAAAGGAACACATATAAAGGACAAACACAACAGAGGTGGGGATGGCGGATGTGAGCAGATCACGAATGTAAAAATATTTTTTTTATATAATGTAAAAATATTTATTCGCCATATGGCGGTATTTCGTGTTTGAATGTGTATTTGGCCAATGTGGCTCGTCTCTTCTTCTGGCTATGCGTGCCATGAAACGCACCGTTCCTATCCTTTATGATGTTGTATGCTTGCTAACCTACTGTCCATTCTCCTCTTGTGTTTGTCAATTTCTCCTTTGGTGGGTGTAACAGCTCCCTAACGCCATCTTCTGGGTAATGATTCGGAGCACTTTGGCGCTTTATAAGATCGCAGATTTCAATGTAAAAGTACTCTTCCTCGATAGCTCAGGTGGTTTAGAGCATCCGCCCGGCAAGTGGAGAGATCCGGTGTTCAAGTCCCGGTCGAGGAAAATATTTTTACATTCGTGATCTGCTCACATCCGCCATCCCCACCTCTGTTGTGTTTGTCCTTTATATGTGTTCCTTTACCATTTTCCTTATCTCTATTTCAATTTGAATGAATATTTATTCGCCATATGGCGGTATTTCGTGTTTGAATGTGTATTTGGCCAATGTGGCTCGTCTCTTCTTCTGGCTATGCGTGCCATGAAACGCACCGTTCCTATCCTTTATGATGTTGTATGCTTGCTAACCTACTGTCCATTCTCCTCTTGTGTTTGTCAATTTCTCCTTTGGTGGGTGTAACAGCTCCCTAACGCCATCTTCTGGGCAATGATTCGGAGCACTTTGGCGCTTTATAAAGATCGCAGATTTCAATGTAAAAGTACTCTTCCTCGATAGCTCAGGTGGTTTAGAGCATCCGCCCGGCAAGTGGAGAGATCCGGTGTTCAAGTCCCGGTCGAGGAAAATATTTTTACATTCGTGATCTGCTCACATCCGCCATCCCCACCTCTGTTGTGTTTGTCCTTTATATGTGTTCCTTTACCATTTTCCTTATCTCTATTTCAATATATATATATATATATATATATATATATATATATATATATATATATATATATATATATATATATATATACACTTTTTTGGAAAACCCACAAACGTGTAATGTAAATTCACTGATAGTCATAACAAACACAGAAACCAAAACACACAAAAGAGGGAAAACTCACTGGTTCTCCAATTTTCGGTGGTCCAACCACCTTTCTCAAGAGGAATTAGGAACAGAACAGGTTCTGTTCCTAATTCCTCCTTCCTCCTCTTTTGTGTGTTTTGGTTTCTGTGTTTGTTATGACTATCAGTGAATTTATATATATATATATATATATATATATATATATATATATATATATATATATATATATATATATATATATATATATATATATATATATATCAGCCAGTCTCTCTGTCATCATATCATGAGACAAAGATGTATAAAGCTTTTTTCATGAGCATATTCAAGTGGAGGGGATTTAGGAGTTAACTCGGTAGAATTTCTCAATGTTGAAAAAACTCAAGAAATCCTGTCCTTTGAGTTAATGGTGTCCACATTGTAGTTCACCAAAAAGGTACACTATTGGTGCTAGTACTCAATATTTACAGCCTAATTGCTATTCCTCCATTTCTCAGCAACTGCTTTATGTGACGCCACCAAACATATTAGGAAATTGCTACAAAATGTATTTCATTGAGTTGTGCAGAGGTTTTTGAACTCATGGAAAAGAGGTTTGTTTCCATATTGCATTCTCATTCTTTCATTGGTACATATTAATGTGAGTTTTCGTATTGGTATTAATATTGGCATTTTAATACTGGTTTAGGTAGGTTTTGGATGAACACAGGCTACACAATGGTACAACAATTATTCCCTTACCTCTCCCAGCCAGAATGCAGCCTAACATCCAACGCTACAATACGTAAGCCCCTCTTCAATTCGGAATACTGCCTTCCTCCATTCCATCCAACATCCCTATCCTATGTCCACTCATTCCTTGATTGCCTAGCATATGAATATGTATTTTTAGCAATTCCAAACATCGCGCCTAACCTACTCCTTTTCCTTCTATTCTTCATACTCTCCCATTGTGACACTCTCTTTTCTTTTGTACCTTCTGAGTACATATCATACTGCCTTTCTTTCAACTTTTTCTAACTTTTTAATATGTCCCACCTTATATGGATCCCATGCTATGGACGAGTATTCTAAAATATGGCTAACCAGTACATTATATGCTTTTTCTTTGCGGCTATGATACTTACTTTTAAATTTCTCAATATTCAATGAAGTACTTTCAATACCTTCTGTATCACACTATCTACTTGGACTTCCCACTCAAGAACCCTAGTTATGTAAGTGCCTAAATATTTACAATGACTGCTATATGAGAATCTTTCTCCAAAGAGGATGTAAATATCCTTTCGTGCATTCTCTTTGTTTGAAAAATTTATATGCTAACTGTAACTAAAATTAATGCCCTTATTATTATTTGTAACCCAGTTACCAAGGCGATTGATGTCATTTTGTAGTATTACTTGGTCATTCACGTGCTCTACCCATCTGTATATAATTCAATCATCAGCAAAGAGTCTTATTTGGGAATGTAAATTGTTTGGTAGATCATTTACGTACATTAGGAAGAGTAATGGTCCTAGAACACTGCGTTGTGGGACTCCTGCTAAACGTTCACCTCTTTTGAAAATGCATCCCCTATTTTTACTTTTTGAATTCTGGCCGTAAGAAAATTTTTTATTCATTGCTTTACCCTAAAATCCAATAGTAACAACTCCAACTTTAACAATAATTTATCGTGAGGCACTCAACTGAAAGCTGCAGAAAAATGAACGATTAGTGCATCAACATCCTTTCCTTCATCTATTGCATCGCTGATATTTTGGTTTAAACCCAAAATCTGCATTTCACACGAGTATCCTGTTCTATACCCATGTTGGTGTTTGAATAGCCATCTATCTCTTGTCCATCCATCAATTATATCTCTTGAATCTTTTCTGGCTCCATAATCTTCCTGATGCATCTTTAATAGCATGCATTGATATTACCTTCTTCATTCCTGATATATCTTTCTGTCCAGCACACCCATTTAAAATTCTCCACGTCATCACATTGTGTCTTTTACACACATCTTTCACTCTGTTAGCTCCAACTTCAGTTGATCAATTAAATCTTTGTACTTCCATCTTCCGCATTCTTTATTCACTTTTTTCCATTTACTTCCCCTGTCAGTCTTTCTAATCATATGACCTGTAATCTTTGGTTTCCATGTCATTTTCTATTTAGAGTTCAAGTATATAAAGTCACATCTATCAATAACCATTCGAGAAGCAATTACTTTCTCTCTCTGGTGGGTAAGATTTTTCTTGTAAAAATAGTCCAACTCTTAAAATTTTCACTAGGGAATTAGTCATTTTGTAAAGCTGTTTGTCTTGTTAAAGTGAGGAAGGATCTTAGAAAGTGGAACCTTCAGTTGCCACCCATTTCTGATTCCGGAGGGATGGATTTTGTCAGATCAATTGTTGAGGAGTTTTATCATATTTTTAAATGGTCTTACATAAACAACTCCAAACAGCTCTCTCTCTGTCTCTCTGCAACAATATTCCCCATCTTGGGGAAGCAATTGTAAATCCCAGTTTCAAAATTCTCCGTCAATGGAGACGACTATTATCTTGAGAACTACGCACTCTACGATTAAAGTAAAGAAGCTATGGAAAAACACAGATGATTACTGTAGTAAATCTATTCACGCCTGCTAAATTTCATTCCTCTTTCCGATAGATGTATATCTGATTTTTCCAGACCCATGGTCTCTTTGAATACAGCGGGGGCGGCGGAAAACGCAAGGCAAAAGAACGAATCAATCATCGTAGTGGTGCGACTTCAAACTGTTGGAACACTGTTAGAGGCAGTGTTTGGCACTCTGTATCGCATTAACACCTTGTTTGTGTTCTCGAAAATATATTGTGTACTATTTTTGTGCCAGAAATGTCTCTGGCAAGATCAATCACCAGTGAGTATACCAATGAGAGGCATGCAGAAGAGGGGAGGACGCCCTCCAAAGAATCCTCATAAAGGCACTATTTAATGGTCACATTGACTTGAAATGTTTTCTTTAAGAGTTTTCCCTGTTGGTTGAGATATAAACAATTTATTGGTTGTATTCTCATCTTCGTTGTCGGAATTCGATTAGAATGAGTCCGTAGGTCGGCGATGCTTGTTCATTTCCGTATGACCAACGCCACGAACGGTTCTTCAATACGCTCGCACCTAAAAGCTAACCAAATTTTGTTCTGCAGACAACACTTATTTCTAGATTGCAGGCTCTTTCCGCATTCGTGTTTTATTTCACAAACATCCCTTATTGCTCGTTTAACGAGGCTTTTTCCTTCCGCTCGCAGAACCCATACACAATGGTTTGTGATTTTGTGAGGGGCTGAAGTCAGCTGTTGTCTTACTATATACAGTAGTTGAGTTGGATAAGTAGTCCTCCGTTAATCATTTTCAGGGATGTGTGGATTCGATGTATTTTGCAGGTCTACGTGGAACAGAGCGGTCGAACACAGAGGTGAACTGATTGCCTGCGTTATGCGGCGGTGGAGTTGGACTTTTGAGGACTTCTGTGGTGTTTTTCGAATCTAGCAAGATTGGTCTTGTTGTAGCATTAAGCAAACGGAGACGTTGGCCATTCTCAGATGAAAATAATTGAAGGATGCTTGAACTCTGTAAACGAATGCGACCATTCCAATACCACCAAAAATCCAAAAAAGTATCCAAATACCAATACCAAAATCCAATACCCAAAAAATTCCAAAAATCCGATGAGGCGACAACAAGATAGTTTACCAAGGTAACAGCGCTCCAAATGATGCTCGGAAAGTCGCGCCTGGAAGCGCTTATTTTTCATTTTCGACAGAGAATATAGGAGCTAAATATTCCCTTTCTTTTAGCCCATTTATGTCAAAACCTCACGTCCTCAACTCAATTCTTTGATATTCCATTGCTGCCAACCTTTCGAAATCGACTCCGTCATCTCCCAAGGGCTTCCGAAGCCCCGGTTTTCAATTTGTTGGCAGCCCTAACCCGAGACACCTACAGACAGTCGAGACACTGACCCGGTGGAAGACCCGAGAGCATTTCGTAAACAAATACGCCGCGAAAGCACAAGATCTTTAGGTAAACGACTGACTCGTATGGCATTGACGGATACGTGTATGTCTTTCTATTTCATTGCTTTTTAATGGAGGAAAACGGCCATTCCTGGAGTCGAGCCCGGGCTTCTTGGGGTTTTCGAAATCACTGCTTGGCTCCAGCACGACCTGAACAACCTGTGAATATTTCGGCTATGCACTACGTTTGCAAGCGGCCAAGTTTTCCAAAAGCTTGCTTTTATATCTTTTCCAACTATCGAGGTCGAACCAAATCTTCTTCTCGCCTAGATTTCTCATCTAAGAATCTTCTCCTCGCCTAGTAGATTTGCCTCATTTTATCTGTCGATTTCCCGAGGCCCGTTCTCGAAATCAAATTCAAAAGGATCACTCGCTTCTTAGCACAGAATATTTTAAAAGTATCGTTATGCTCTTTCAAACCTGCTTTTTGTAACTCGAAACGATTGTTTATTTACGAATTCAAACCTAACCTTGTGTACTTTGGAACTTTTTCAAATGAAATTCACAAGTCCAAACTTTTTTTATCACTTCTTCTAACAGCATTCCCTCTTAGTAAATGCTTCTAGACATGGCACATTTCTTCTTCTTAAGTTTTCGTCCAAAAATCTCCGTACCAATGGGTGGAAGTGTTCTACCTGATCTATTTTACACACGCCTTCCTACTTTTAGTCTTTAGCTTAATCTTACAACTGCTTGAGAACATACTAATGCCTTGAGAACTGTTTACGCTTTATAAAAGATTGAACGAAAACGCAATTAATGTACTGGAGGGGATTGTCATACATTAGAAAACCTAAAACAATGACAAAACTTCGCATGGTTTAAGACTGTACACTCCTTAACGCACATCCTATTTTGCATTCAGTTAAATTGCATACCTGTATATTTGCGTGATACTTAAGGATGTCGAACATTAGGAAGGTAATAGGAAATTGAATACGGAATAAAATGCGCCATAAAAAGGTAGATCAGTGTTCATAAGAATATATGAACACCGATCTGAAATTTAAGTTATTATTTGGGGGGAGTAAGAAGCTTTTTGCGTGGAAACGAAGAATGTATTCATGGAGTGGGAAGATATTTGGTTGATCTGATGATTTAAATTCGGTATCATATTTTCCGAAATATCATAATTCGCACAGTTTCCGGGTAGCGGATACGGACTCTGATCACAAATTAGTGTTTATGAAGTGTAATGTCTAATTGAAAGAAATAAAGCAGGGGAGGTGGGTTAGGAAATAGAATTTAGAAGCATTAACTGGATTAATAATAAGAAAGGAGTATCAGCAGGCCATAGAGAAAATCATGAGTGTAGGAAAGGAGCTGAGTACTATTGAGGAAAAATGGAAATACGAGTATCAGAATCGTATATCGTATCATATATTAAAAAATGGATATCGAAAGCCGCAGAAGAAACTATAGCAACTGTTGATAGGAAAAGATCAAAGAGACCCTGGATCACGGATGAGATTATTAGAAAGCTAGATGAGAGGAGAATATGGAAACGAGTAAATACAGAGTTAGGTAGAAGGAAATACAAAGAATTAAATAATTTAGACGGGTACAAATTGACCAAAAGAATCGTGGTGGAAGACGCAGTGCGAGGATATGGAAAGTTTGCAGAGGTACGGTGAAATTGATGCTCTATGAAAACCGGTTAAAACACTATCGGGAAGCAAGAAGGGAAAATCTGTGTTAACAATCGTTAAGTCGGGGAAAATAACAGTTGAAATAGAAAGGAATCAGGCCTGGAGACTTTGCCAGATAAGTGTTAGTTCCTATTTATAAAAAAAGGTAAAGGCTATATCATGTGAGGACAACAGAACAATAAGTTTAATTTCGCATGCAGCTGAAGTAGTTCTAAGGATCATCAACATAAGGATGGAGAGCAAGGCAAATGAGTACTTAGGGGATGATCAGCATGGGCTCAGGTAGGGCAGAGCGCGATTCCATTGCAGCAATGAGATCACTAATGGAGAGGAACATACGTAGAATACAATGAGGACGTATTTGCCTGTTTTGTAGATTTCAAAAACCGTTCGATTGAGTGAATTGGGAAAAACTAATGAATATAATAAGGTAGCCAAGGGGTTGTAAGCATTGCTGATTGAATTCAGTACGATAAATATAGAATGAGAATAAATACAAATAAAACAAAGATTATGGGGTTTTCCAGAAAGAGGCTAAATTTAACGTTAAAGCAGAAAAGCAAAATATAGAGCAGTTAGAATAGTTTACGTATCTCGGAAATGTTTTGGGCTGTGTAGAAGGATAAAGAAGGTGAAGTAGACTTTAAGGAAAATAAATGAGGAGGAGTTAATTATGGTGGGGGAGGAGAGGGGATTGTTGCAGACTGTGATAGAGGGGAGAATGTTAGGAAAACGAGGAAGGGGTAGAAAGAGGATAGCTATGTTGGACGAAACGAAGGAACGAGTATACGGAGCTGAAAAGGGGCTTATTGTAGAATAGGATGTTGGGGTGTGTTTTTTTAGTAGAGACAAGATATTTATTTGGTAGTTGTGTCCATCCAAAAACTAGTACTTTTGTAAAAACGAATACTCGAATCCTCTCCCGTTAACAGAAAGTATTGCGGTCTTATTAGGCATGAAGAATTATTAGGGTCATTATTCTATTATTAGGGTTTTTATACTATTATTTTTGTCGTCACTCGCCAATGACATAAAGGTGACTTACTCAGAAAATAACTATCCCATTTTCCTCATATCAAGGAGTTACCTTTTTGCAAGACAAAGCATGCTTATATTTGAGGATAACATTTTTCGCTGCGATTAACTGCCGATCACTTCAGCTGCTTTAAATAATAAGTATGCGTATCATCTCTGTACATAGTCTGTCGCTTTAAGGAAGATTTATCGGCAATGTCTAAGAATTATGATGCTTTCGTGTACCCCTCGGAAATTCTTTCGCATCTCTAAATGTTATTTGTCGTCCTCTGTTTTCTTCGTAATTTCTTCATACTTCTAAATTGTCTTGATTATGCCCAAATAGCTTGCTCTCTGCCTTCACCATCTCCGCTTCTCCATAAAGTTTACCCCTCTTTATCAACATCCCCCTGCCTGCTTCTAAGTATGCCCTCAATTTTTTCTTCTTTCTGCCTTGTTCGGATTTCTTACAGCTGCTTCCTCACTTTTCCCACCATGTTCTCTTAATTCTCACGCACAGGAAGTGACGGCAAATACAGTCAAACCGAAAGTCGCGTCTGACCAGCGGCACGAGTAGAATGACTGTACGGTGTGTGTCAATGGAGAAACAGTCGAACAAAAGAATGAAAAGCTAAATCTTGGAAGTAATATTCGGGAATGATGGCAGGGTAGATGAAAATATTGGTCGTAAAGGGACGTCGAGCTCGATACCTAAACTGTTGTTGATGGATTTGCAAATAGTAATACTGGACGCCTGTATTTTGTTCTGTAAATAAGTTTTAACTATTTAAAAAAATATATGGAAGGTCTAAAAAAATATTTATGGTTATGTAATGTTATTTTACGAGGATCAATATTAATAAAACAAAGATTATGCGATTTTCCAGAAAGAAAAAGGCTAAGCTAAACATTAAAATAGGAGGGGAAAATAGAGCAGATAGAACAGTTTACGTATCTCGGAAGTGTTTTTGACCAATACGGTCAAAGTAGTAGGGACGTAAGGAGAAGAATTGCACTAGGCAAGGAGGCTTTCTCAAGGAGGAGGGAGTTGATGACGGGGACGTTGAGTAGGGAGGTTAAGAAAAGACTCGTAAAAACTCTGATATGGAGCGTAGCTATGTGCGGCGCGGAAACGTTGTCACTGAAGCAGGAGGATAGACGTAGATTGGAGGCTTTTGAAATGTGGACGTGGAAAAGAATGGAGAAGGTTAAATGGACCGAAAGGAAAACAAATGAGGAAGTACTGGAGATGGTGGGTGAGGAGAGGGGTTTGTTGAGAGAGATCCTATGGAGGCAGGAAAAATGGATGGAAGGCGTATTGAGCGGCAGTGAGATGTTGAAAAAGGTAATAGAGGGGAGAATGTTGGGCAAACGAGGAAAGGGCAGGAACAGGATAGGGATGTCGGATGGGATGTAGGGAGGAAAGAAGTACGCAGAGATGAAAAGAGGCCTGATATAGAGTATGTTGCTTGATTGGGTTATGTTTGGAGTTATAAAATAATTATTTGATAGTTGTGCCCATCCAAAAACCTGCCTTAATCTGTAGATTATCTATTATTATTATTAATGTTATTTTCTCAAGCAACGGCAAGACTCTCTGAACGCCCGTCCCTCACAAATCCGAAGCCTTCATCCGATCCTTCTAATTCGTGGGCATGTACGGAAGGGTCGCCACGCCACGGCACGCCACGGCAAACGCACAACAGGTGTTTCTCGCATTTTACGGGCCGCACCAGGAATGTTGCGGACAATTTAGATCCACTTTGTGCATTTCAATTATTTCAGCTATGCGATATCAGGTACGAAAGGAAGCTGCGAAGCGAACTTTTTAATTCAATGTGACAACGAAATTAAATTTTTCTTATAATTTCCAAACCAAAAAAAAATGTCTAATACCTTTCGTTTAACTTTAAAAGATCAGCCCCGGTGGTGACTGGTCGCATCGGGAGCAAAGTTCAGCCCCTCGGAGGTATGGCTCGCACCGAATTAGGCATGGCATGGCTGGCACTCGATGGTTCGCCGTCAGAGAGAAGAGGGCCTCCGCCTCTCCCGCTGGAACCATCTCATTGTTTCTAACCCCCTCCCCCTTCCCATCCGATCAACGCACGTGACCGGAAGTACGTCAGCTATCGGATCGAACGCGCCCCTACCCTTTCTCTCTCTCTCTCTCTCTCATTTTTTCCCTATTCGTCGCCTCTGTTGAATGGCAAAACAGGGCGCACGGGTAGGGTTTATTAAGGGACACATGCCGGGAGGACATTCGTATTCAGGGAGTGCTGCTTCACCCCCACCCCTTTTGTCGCCCGACTCTTTCTTCGACGGGAGGAAGCGTGCATTTGTTTTTTTTTAATTTTTAATTTCGTTCCCAAATATGGCGATAGAATGCAGAAGAGGGAGTGCGTGTATAGGCGCTTTCCTTTAAAACCCTCAGGACCTCATCCTGCCCCTCGACCGCTCGGCCTCTCCAAAGAAGGCCCGCCCGCCTAACCGTCCTAGCTGCGGTCGCTAGAGGTCGTTTCACGCCGAATGTGAGAACATAGATACACAATTAGACATAAACTGGCTCGGAACTCAAGACGGATAACCAAAGATATGCTGAAAATTTCACCGAATCATATCTGAACATTTGTCCAATTAGAATTTTTTTATAACGAAGCTTTAAACCTCCGCTTTCCCGCGTATTTTTTCTTTCATTAACGAATAGGTAAGTGTAAAGTGAGTTATTTAGAGAGTGGAAACATATTTCGTAAACATAATTTATTTCTATGTGAAGTATTGCCCTCATTATCTTTTTGGCATATTAATGAAGTCTTTTCATATTCGTAAATAAATAAAAGTAGCTTCCAAGAATACCTCAGAAGATGTAAATGATTTTCCAATGCACTCGGGAAAGGGGAAAATGGCGCCTCGACTCGAACACTTTGGGCAATTGTTGACGTGTAATCAGTAGACAGTTAAAAAAATCAGCTGCTGAAGAAACAACTAAGTTTTTTCCATGAAAATATTTTGTAAAAAGTACTCAATTAGTGACTGAATTCCGACAATAACTTGTAAAGTATTATATGGCAATATACGAGGCATATTTTTAAAGTAAGCACATTTTGCTTATATTTAAACATTGGCGCTTTAGAACACAGTTTTGCTCCTGCAACGCCATTTACTGATTCATTGAGAAGCTATAGCAGCATTTGTTTTGTTTCAGAAGTCGTTTGCTTGTCCGTGCATGCAAACAACAATGTCCGCGACAATCATTGATCCCGCCAGCTGTGAAGTGCGTTCTGTCATACGATTCTTGTTTGCAAAAGGATTATCGGCTGCTGAAATTCATCGGGAATTATGCCTAGTTTATAAACCTACAGTTATGAGTGAAGGAAATGTTAGACAATGGTGCTGTGATTTTAAAAATGGACGAACAAATGTCCACGACGAAGAGCGAAGTGGTAGGCCCAGTATTCTGACCGATGAAATTGTTTCGCAAGTGGAACAAAAACTGCGATGTGATCGTCGATTGACAATTAATGGCCTGACTGAAAAATTTCCTCAACTTGGACGCACTACTGTCTACAATATTGTTACGGAAAACCTCGGATACCACACATTGCGTGCAAGGTGGGTACCGAAAATGCTCACAGACCACCACAAAGAGCAAAGAATGTCTAGTGGACGAGAGTTTTTGGGTCGTTGGGAACTCTTTAAACCACCCACCGTACAGTCCTGACCTTACACCCAGCGACTACTTCCTCTTCTTGCACTTGAAACAGTGGTTTGGTGGACAACGTTTCGAAACCGAAGAGGAACTCAAGAATGGCGTTGTCGATTGGTTCAACCCTCAGGCGGCGAGTTTCTATGCAGAGGGGTTAAAGAAGCTGGTGCAGCGGTACGAAAAATACTTAGAAGTGAACGGCGATTATGTAAATAAGTGAAGTAGGTTTGTAGCTAACTAAAAGTGCCTATAAAATGTTTTTCATATGAGTATATTTTTTCCTGTGACCAAACGGATCTTACTTTATGAACACGCCTCGTATATTATAATTCGTAACAGCAATGAATGTTGTTTTCTTTCCAAAGGCTTCCTTAGCAACGGTGGGTCAAGTTTCACTATAGTCCATCAGTCCGTTAACATTTCATAAATTATATGTCAGGGATATAGATAATGCTTCAGGGACATAGATAATGTTATTCAGGAACAACATTCAGTATATAAACACTGTTGTATCCTTTAATTTAGATTAATCCCCATTTCACTTTTACTTATAGAGAGTGATTGAGAAGATTATTTATGTCTCTAGAACTTCTCCGAATACTTCTCCAAGAACTTTACTTACAGGACCACCTCAAGTCTAAATCTTGTATCATTCCAAGCAATTATGTGTTTTCACCAATAGTGGTCATTTGGAAAAAAATAGACACATTCTTGAATATAGTATAACCAGTGGATGGACTCCATTACGTCACACGAAACATCTCGAAATTTTTGGAAGAATGTTGGGAGCCACGGCGGAATACGCGCAAGTGGTAGATGCAAGATTTAAAGCACTCGATGAACATACAAATTTAACGCTGGCTCGGAAGGCGAACTCCAGCCCCGAATCGCATTGATCTGCGAGAGTACACCGATCAAGGAAATGGACGGCAGAAAAGAGCTACTCGTGTAAGTAAGAAATATTTTTTGCCTATTAAAATTCTTGATAGCAGAAGTGTGAAATCAAATATCACGTACGACAATACGATATTCCAGGACAAAATGACAAGGAATCCATGTTATTACTGATAACACTGATGCCCCACACACCCTCTTGGTGGGTTCAAGGGTTAGAGGTACGGATATTTTCAAGCTCGTCATTGGATGACTTAAAACCTTCCTCTCACTCATGTGATTCTATAACTTGTGAATTATATAACTTAGAAGTTCATGTCTAATATTTGTCCTTAAAAAAGTTAATTAAATATGAACATTAAGCATGCTTTGAATTACGTCATCACGTCCTCTTTTTCAACCAAATGTCCTCCCTTCCTTCACTTAGCATTGTCTGTTACCTTTGTCGTGCATTTCAATGCCGTACATAAGAGGAGGTTCATAAAAGACATCATATATATTTGTCCGAACCTCGACAGTTACGAAGTGTTGACGTCAGAGCCTCGATGAACACCGATACGAGATTCGTGCACACAACAATCGGGGTTTTCCGAGACCGTGATGTCACAAGCGCGATATTATAGAGTTTTGGAAATTTCCCAAGTCCTTCCTGATTAAGCCCACGTGACCTACTCTTAGCAATTGCCATCTTTTGAGTCGTGTTTCAATTGGTTTCATGCTCGTGGTTATCATGTTTCAAATTAAGTTCTTATGTTGTGTTATTACATTTAATAGAATCGATCTAAAATTTTTCTTTCGTGTATCGAATATAATCGCCTATAAAGTTTCCTTCACTGTCAAGAGCAACTTGCAGTCCTTCTTTCCTTGATGTGTATGATTGCCATTAATCGCGTCCGTTCAGACTTTTCTCGCAGCACAAATTGAAAATAGGCAAATTGCGAAAGAATATGTTTCCATCTTCCGTCATAGTAGAAAATCTTCCGAACAACTTCACGTGTAGTGCACAGCGTGGACTGACTTTCGTTTTCCTTACGTCATTTCATTCTTCATTTGTTCCTAATTCCTGCCAGCGATAATGTCTTAAGAAAATTCCAATTGTCTTCCTTCCTCTTTCCGCTTAGCCGACCGACATCCTCCCTTCTGTCACAACCTCATCAGCATCCATTTCAATGTAAATATAAAATGAACGTACCTACGGTCGTGAAGCAATGAAAAACGAAATAGCGGAGACCCAAGTAAACTTGATTGGCACTAGGTTTGTAAAGGGGCTGAGGTAAAAACAAAGTTGCAAATAAGGGGAAAGATAGGGAACACACACTCTAGGTCACTTGGGTGTGTATGGGAAACAGTCACCCACGTATAACTCAATCACATACAAAAAGGCAAATATTAATAAAAAATGAAACAAACTTACAACCACTCGATTACTAGGGTGCGTCATGTGTTAAGGAATAACGGTCATTGTGTGATTGACGGGTCACTGGCATAGGAGGAATCCTTGTAAATCCTGAACGAGTGAGTGAGTGCGATTTACAAAGGTCTAACACACCCGAGTGATTGAGTGATTGCGAACATGAACTTGGCCCTTTTTCTTTTTCATTTGTATTGTTTTTTTATTCCTGTGTGAGTAAAACGGGTCCCTGACAGAGGAAATATCCTTGCAAAGCCTGAGTGTGTGTGTGAATGCGATTCACGAGAGTGATTGTTATTCCTTAACAAACCCTAGTGATCCGAGTTGTTGTAAGTTTTTTGCTTATTTATTATTGTTGCAATGTCTGTGAGTGCTTGAGATACACGTGGGTCACTGTTTCCCAAACACACTCAAGTGACCTAGTGTGTGTTCCCTATCTTTCCCCTTACTTGTGATTTTGTTTTCACCTCCCCTGCTTAAACAAACCTAGTGCCAATCAAGTTTATGGTCTCGGCTCTTTCGTTTTTCATTTAATTTCAATCATTTATTCTTTCTGTCTCCTTCGAATTTCATTTTTAGAAAATTTATCTCTTATTCCCCCATTATTTCCCCAATTTTCAATATTTTCCCAAAATCTTGTTGTTATCTTTTTTAATGAGACCACAAGAGTGTTTCAGTTGTAGTGTTTTATATTATGCGAGTCCTGTTTTTGAAATAACGATTTCGAGATGTTGGTCGACTGTTTTACGTACTTTCTACAATGCATAACGTCCATTGATATTTTAAGCGCATGCGCAGAAGATATCTCTTTCCTTTAATTTATACATTGCCAAATGAAATATCATGTATAATTGGTGGAGTATCGCAAATTTTAGTAGGTATGGCCTAACTATATCGATACTATGGTATATTTTTTAAAATAAATCGACAACGGTCGATGTGTCGGTTATCACGATGTTATTTTTCTGTATGCGGTTAGGTATTCGTCAATGCAGGCAGTGGAAAAAATATTAAACCCAAGTAAATACTTCGTCCTAAGCTTTTTATTTAGCATCGACGATGAAGTTTCCCAGGCATATGATGACTACATTCTTTTTTGTAAGTCAATTCTTCTACCTAAACTAGTTTCTGCCATCCAACTAATCTTTTACTCAGCCTTCCTATTTCTTGAAAAGTTTAAGAAGATTTTAAATGCGGAAAGTGGTAGAGAACGCCGATTGTTACGATAGGGCTTTGGTTTTATTGGGTAGGTTGTCGTAGCCGTAACGCTACACGTGGCTTAGGGGAGGGAAAAGACTGGTAACTTTGCAGTACCCTTTATTTCGTTATTCATAAGGGTCAAAATATTGCTTCATAAGACCGATACCGGTGTGTGCCACAAAACATTCCCAGGCCCCCCCGCAAGAGACGGAAGAGGAAATTTTGCCTTGACTATTGGTCCTCGGAGAATGAGAGGTGTGCTCGGCAAGGTACAAGAGTTTGCGAGTGAAATGAATTGTGGGATGAATGGTGTCTCCTCCTTTTTTTGTGTGATTACCCAAAAGGAATCGATTGAGTGGAATATTCCGCGGTCGAGATGTTACGTTAGTGTGCGATGCATGTCTATCGTCATAGAATTCCGATTGAGGCGTGATTCTCAAAGAGTTTTGCGAGTTGCACGCAAGAAAGTACGAGACACTTTTAGGTTGCTTTGGGATTGTGTGAAAGCTGACATTCGAAGAGTTTCTCTCTACTTTCTTTGACCCTGGTGAATGTCGAGACTGGAAGCGTGATTTCTGTCGAATATCGAAGGAATTATCGAATGAATGAAACTATGACGGGGGATTTCTAGTGGAAGGAGACTTCAACGGCTGGAGCGTCATAATGAGGTACAAATATAAGAGGAAAGAGGCGAAAGCCATTTATTTGGTGACGCCGAATCGAATTAAAATGGATAGTAGGTATTTATCGGGTGTGGGTGCGCTTGGAAAAATCAATGCTTGTGCAATTGATTTAAGCATGGTCAATACATAAAAAGAGACGTTTCAGGCGTGATATGATGGAATATCATAACTGATTAAAGATTGGCAATTTTCCACAAAATAAAATTTAATACAACCGGTTTCAATGCAACTATATCATCATCAGGCCACCTAAATTGCCAATTTTTAATCAAGAATGGTCTATACAATTTTCTACTTGGAGAATGAGTGATTCTGAGAACAAAGTTGATTTCGCTGTGGGTATATACAATGTGAAAGATACCGGGTATGTTTCTTACTGAAGGACACGAGGTCGGTTGACTGCGCTGTACGTAGAGCAGACCACCAATTGATGGTCCCAAAACTTAATTCGTCAAAGGAGATGATCGATCGTAAGCTGAGGCGGAGCGAGCACTTGGCAGTCAGTGTCAAACCAATGCATGGCCATAAGGTGAGAGTTCGGTATGAACGCAAGCACAAGGATAATCTGTATTCGAATCAGACGCGTTTGGGCCAATGTATATCGGAAACGGAAGTGCTTAGGAGGGTGTGTGGAAGGAATGATTGCCGAATGCGTAGAGGGTGCTGTAGTACACGAGGAGTGAGAATGAAATGCCTGGGGTAGAGAATCGATTCAGCGAGTGGCCATTGGGCAGGACAAATAGCTGACCCATGAAATCGTTATAGTATAACGTATTTAATTGCCAGGTTCTTCGACTATGAAGCTTACTGCACGTAATAATCATAATTCCAAGTTAATATCCGTTATGTAATCAGAGACGTATCGATAGGACAATCGCCGGGTCGATCTTAGATCACAGTGAGTAGAAAATTAATAAAGTATTAATTAACGTAAATAAGAGTGAGCGCTTTCAAATTTTTCCAGGATCTCGCTTTAGTGTCGTATCGTAGGCTGAGACTTTTTTGTTTGATGTCAAAAACGATTTTTCTTCAAAACGGTAAAAATTACGAGATAAAAAATAGGTTTCTCGCAAAACTAAAGAACTCTGTATTAAAGTTTTCTTGAGGGAGGGGGTCATGACACCTCTCACCTCTTCATGGTACCATGTCTCCATCAGCACTCTTGACTTGAGTTGGGGGTATCCATGGTGTCCATTCGCTCCGCTTCGAACCATGGAGCACTTCCATGGCTATTAGGGAGGCTGGAAGAAAGAGAGACATTGTTAAGTACCCCGAACTGAAGACTAGCGTGTGCTTCATATTCTTCTGATATCGACCGAGATTCTTAAAGATACGTGAAAGTGGGAACGATGCACCGACGCATCGATAATTTTCGGACATATTGAGTAATATCGACTGCACATTGAATCGAATACATCATCTCTATCGTCTTTTTGAAAATGCTGTGTGTGTGATGGGTACATTTGCCTTTGTCGACCTCCGATTTGAAGTAAATATAGAAAAGGCCATGAGACGTCAATATCGGGACAATTTTCTGACAAATCGAGTATGATTGACTTTTTACTGTGTCAAATATAGTTTAAATATAGCGACAGCATATAGCGACATAGCGACAGAATTTTACAAACGTAAATAAATAAAAACTAAATAAACCAAATAAATAAGGTTTTTAAAAATAAATAATAAACAAAATTTAGGTTTCCAAACCTAAATAAAACATCGTTAAATCGACGAAAATTATCGATCTGGTTTATTCCCAATTATCCACATGTTAATGAATGTTCTCGATGCGTTTCTCTCTTTGAAGTCAAAGTGACCCGTTGATAATCAGCTGCCAAAGAACCATTTTGTATTTTTATGTTTGAACGAGGCGAAAAAGTACATTTTTCAAAACTGACGTTCAACTTACGTTATTGAAATATGACTTAGTGATATATTTTTTCAAGTTTTAAATGCTTTCTCCTGCCATTGGCTGAGCGGAAGGGCTTTGAAATCCTTTGAATTTGTAGACTCTCTCTCCCCATTATTCATTTCCGACGGTCTTCTTTTGTTTCGAAGGGAGGGAATGCTGGGAGTGGCGATCCCGCCCGGTGGAACGGAGAGTGGACCATTTCCCTTTGCGCACTCACCATAATTTCGAAGTTTTTTTATCACATCGACATGACCGATGTGGTTAAACATAAGGAATCGATACACTGAGCGCCATTGCTGGTCTTTTTATGCCAATGTGTGAATTGTCAATGTGACAGTACGGAATGTTATATCAACTAATTAAACCTTTTTTCAATGGTCATCAGCGGTCAACTTGGATAATTTGTGTCCGAGGATGATTTACATTTACGTTATCTTATTAGCAGTGGAAGTATACCTGATTAGGAATTGGTTTTTGGTAGATCATGATACAACACACGGCTATAATTATCAGTACTAACTAACATGCCCTAAAATATCCTTAAACCAATTGTATAACTTAATATTGCAATACCTCATTATTTATATCTGCATTCTTCCTTTCTCCCTTAGTTCCATCCAAAATGCCTATTCTCCCTTTCTCCTTCCATATTATTTTATCCATTCTTCTCCACATCTGCATCTCAAAAAAACCCATTAAACTCTTGTCCTTCTGCCTCAAAGTCCAAGTTTCCGAGCCGTACGAAATTACGCTTCACATTAGAGAGTTTTCGCTAGTATTTTCTTAAAATCCTTAATCAACTTCCCTATCGACAACTAATGCGTCTTTGTGAAAGTTTACCTAATGCAATTCTTCTTTGAATGCCCTTACTACTCCAAGACACTTAGTAAGTAGGTGAAATAATTAACCTGTTCTAGTTTATGCCCTACATCTATAAGGCTTATATTAGCCTTCCTACTGCTGGGAATTTTCATTACCTTCGTCCTCTTTTGATTAATTTTCATTTCATGCACCGGAACAGGGCTAGTGGCAATGATTGTATCCCTTTGGCTGACTGTCGTAACTAAACCTTGACCATCCGCTAACGTAATGGATTTGAAGAGTTGCCCACCCACTCACTCCCCCTCCAGAGAAAGAGCGCAATTAGGGGTACACTCTTCGAGGTCGCTATTGGGAGTGGCTTTGTTTTTCGTTCTCTCGAGAGCTCGAGGCGTCGCTGACAACGGGAGTAAATAAAAGTCCTCCCTCGCTTGTTTACATCTCCAGTTCTGCAAACACTGTTGCGTAGCGTTAGGCAAAAGCGGCGCGATGAGCGGCTCTAGCCGGTGTGCCACGTGCCACTCACCTTTTTGCGGTTTGGAATTTGGTGCGTTCCATCGGTATCCCCAAGTCTGCTTCCAAATCCGTCGAAATAAATCAGGCCTCCTTGGTCTTATTCGTATTATTACGGCAACCGTGCAACGGAGGAAGGCGAAAATGGTCGTTATGATGGAATTCCGTGGCTGCGATTGTTTTCCGCTACTCAATCCATGGTTGCCATTGGATGCCAACATAACAAGAATTTTATCCTTTTTCCAAATTCCTGGCATTCTGCTGGATGCCCAGTGGACTGTAGATATGCTCGTATTTCTGATATCAAATGTGTGCTAAGGAAATCGTCATGATCTCGCTCCAAGTTTTGCAACAAATCGAGATTGCAAATCTACGTGATCGATCGCACTAACGTTTTCCTTAACGTCTTAACTTGGGGCAGTTCAGTCTCCAAGTGGCTGTGAGATATTCGGAAAATGTCACCAAAGTATCTCTGAAGATAACCTCAGGCCGGCCGGCCATAATCACCTAGAACGAGTACGCGTTTCATCAATTCCTTTTCGTGCAATTATGCTGCACACCTTAATAATGACAATCAGACTGTTTGAGTTACACCACAGTGATGATAACGAAAGTTTTAAGCGCCACATTTTCGCATTTTATCCGTCGGATACTTTTCTGTGCTATCGCTGACTACTTTGCATTCTTCGTCTTGTTAATTCAGTCTGAGTTATCTCAGTGAAGTCGGTGATATAATGTCAATGCCCTCCACACTGCCATGTCCTTACTTCCTCCTCCTCTATTCATCGGCACCACATATTTTTAACACAATCCTTTCTGTTCATCTGGGACTTGTATGTTTTCATTTTTCCGACGACAACGACTTAAATACCCGGCGGTTCACCGCGGAGGTGTGTGGCAGGGGGTGTAAGTGCCGGCTGGAAAGGGTAAATTATAAGGGAGGATACGTATGGGAGAGGGAGGGAAAAGGGAAAAATATCCATTAAAAATCTATTTAAAAACGTGTAAATTTGTAGGCACCCTGGAGGAAGACTTTCTTATTCTAATTTCACTAACAAATTAGTCATTTGGTAAATGAAGGAAGACTTCCACCGAGTAACGTGTCTTATTTCGTTAGTTACTTGCTATGGGACAAAAGGAATTAAAATGAACCGCAAGCATTTATACGACAAGCCTCTTCCATGACAAGACAGAATGAGGCACGTTCTGTCTTACCATCACGAGGCACGTCCCAGGCGAAATGTGTAGCTTTGTGTATTTTTTCGATGTAAGAGTTTGGAAGATGGTCTTGATGAAATGGGTGAGGCATTGAGAACCTTAATTGCAAATGCAATTTACAAACTTCCAGAATAATCCTGAATTGATATGTATTAATTGAATAAAAATGATTCAATGGAAAGATTCAGGGGACTCTTCCCCTTCCCTCCTTTGTTGTTTTGTAAGGGTTCACAAACTTCGAACTCCTAAGGCACGCTTTAACTACTTAGCCTGAACGGAAGTAGGCTGAGTCCTGGGCCTTAAGATGACTACTTGACTCAGCTTCAACAACCTTTTGTTGATCTTCAATCATTTGGTTGCTTTAATTAATTAATTACTCCGTACATTTATTCACAACCGTCATTAATATTCATAGATTGTTGAGTTGATGTGAGTTTTTTAAACCTTAACTTAAGGTGGAACTCCTATCAAAAAAACCTTGGACAAGGCACCTTGACTTACGCATGCATTTTAAATTATTCTGTCCTTGTCGATGCTTGAAAATAGCAGGTGGTCGAGGTATACTTAACGATAACTTACTTTTTATATTATATATATATATATATATTTATATATATATATATATATATATATATATATATATATATATACATATATGCGGGTCGCGGTGGTCTAGTAGGTAGAGCGTTGGACTACTGACCGGAGAGTCCCGGGTTCGATTCCCGGGCAAGGCACTTTAGACACCTGCAGCTCCACCCAAGCTAGTTGATTTTTCGGGTACCAGATCTTCCTGGGAAACCATAACCAGCACAGGGAAAGGAACTGGCCCCCCTGATGTGTGAATATTCACACGCTGTCGGGCTTGGTACACGGGTGAGCTCTACAATCACCTACTAAACCGACCTTCGGGTTGATTACTGTGTTTATATGCACATATATACATGTGTGTGTGTATATATATATATATATATATGTGTGTGTGTGTATAACTATATATATATATAGTTAAGTATACCTCGACCACCTGATATTACCACCTCGGTCTTCCGGTCAGACTGCAGTCTGACCAAGTGTTATCTATTTTATTGTATTCTATTGTGCCGTCCAAATGTTATATAAATGCATACATATAAAAGGTAATGCACAAAGTTGGTCTGAAAAGTTTCCGACCTAACAAAGATACAAGACATATTTTTGGAAATTTTCTGAGGTCGGAAACTATTCAGACCACCCATGTGGATATATATATATAGTATGTATAGGTTTGTTTAAAGGGACCACCCAGGACCCTCTGGCCAGTAGATACACGCTCTACCTACTGCTACTACTACTAACATCACGTGCCATTCATAATATGCATTGCTACGTTTACATAATGTCATTTGCATGTTAGTCCCCAGTCCATGCCACATCCCAGAGGCTGGCGCTACCGTCTGCGGTTGGAGAGGGGGGGAGGGGAAATTTTCTGAGGTCGGAAACTATTCAGACCACCCATGTGGATATATATATATATAGTATGTATAGGTTTGTTTAAAGGGACCACCCAGGACCCTCTGGCCAGTAGATACACGCTCTACCTACTGCTACTACTACTAACATCACGTGCCATTCATAATATGCATTGCTACGTTTACATAATGTCATTTGCATGTTAGTCCCCAGTCCATGCCACATCCCAGAGGCTGGCGCTACCGTCTGCGGTTGGAGAGGGGGCTCCCCCCCCCACCCTGGCAGCGGGGGGGGGGCAGTTGCGGGCCAACCTTTTCGCGCCTCGCCGCTAATGGGGGGCACAAGCGAGGGAGGACCGGATCACGTGACCAGAGCCGGCGGGTCCTTCCGCGGAGAGGCCTTTGACCACCGAGCGATGAATGTGCCGGTCGTGGTACGTCCCGCCACCCGGGTGACGGCGATTACCGGTGATTCGAGCCGATACCAACTGGCAGTTGAATCGAATCGATCGATGAAAATGCTGAGCGCACAATTAGATAGAATGTCGTTAAGATACTCAGACACATTTGAATCAGTGTTATCGATACAATAATAATAAATAATTAGGTAATCTACCGGTTAAGGTAGGTTTTTGGATGGACACAACTATCAAGTAAACATTTTGTGACTCCCCACCTAGCAAACTAATCTATATCAGGTCCCTCTTCATCTCGGTGTACTTCTTTCCTCCCTTCATCCCGTCCAACATCCCTATCCTGTTCCTACCCTTACCTCGCTTGCCCAACATTCTCCCCTCTATTACCCTCTTCAACATTCCACTACCGCTCAATACGCCTTTCATCCATTTTTCCTGCCTCCATAGGATTTCTCTCAACAAACCCCTCTCCTCCCCCACCATTTCTAGTACTTCCTCATTTGTTTTCCTTTCGGTCCATTTCACCTTCTCCATTCTTCTCCACACCCACATTTCAAAAGCCTCCAATCTACGTCTATCCTCCTGCTTCAGTGACCACGTTTCCGCGCCGTACATAGCTATGCTCCATATCAGAGGAGTTTTTACGAGTCTTGTCTTAACATCCCTACTCAACGTCCCCGTCATCAACTCCCTCCTCCTTGAGAAAGCCTCCTTGCCTAGCGCAATTCTTCTCCTTACGTCCCTACCACTTTGGCCGTGTTGGTCCAAAACACTTCCGAGATATGTAAACTGCTCTACCTGCTCTATTCTTTCCCCGCCTATTTTAATATTTAGCTTAGCCTTTTTCTTTCTGAAATATCGCATAACCTTTGTTTTATTAATATTGATTCTCATCCCATATTTATCGCAATGAACTTCCAATTCACTCAACAATGCTTGCAACCCCTTGGTTGACTGAGCAACTAATGCTTGGTCATCAGCAAACCTAACCGATTTTACGAATTCCCCTCCGACTTTCATTCCTACCTCCAGTTCTACAATACTGTATCGAATCAAATTCCCTCGTGAAATAAGCCGAAATTTGCACTTGTATTTGACAAGGAGATTTGATTCTTTTTACGAGAAATGGAACATATCTGTCAGCAGTGATTACCGGTGATTTTTATATTATATTTTCAAATCGTTTTTTGATATGCTTTTTACCTATCTTTATTACGATTTGTCCGAAAAAGACGGTATTACAAATTAATGGTGTCTCACGTCACAGCGCATAAAATAGGAATCACACGCGCCTAAAAATCGATTTAAAAAAACATGTTTAGCCAAACCTCAGAGGGGGGGAGGCGATTAGGGTGGCGGCATTGAGTTGCGTTGGTAAATACGATAAGAGGAGAACGAAAACAGATCAGTGTTGTCGTGAAGTGAATTCACGATTGGAGAGAAGAAAACGGAGGATATCGATCGAGTTGATCCGCCATTGACTCGGAATGACAGCGCGCGAACAATCATCAATTAGTAATCCAACACGTGACATTCCTCCATCAAATATACGTAACAATATAATTGCGTAATGGTCGTATTGATGAGTTCAACAAGTTTGCTAGAGGTCGAACTTGGCTAAATCGCAAACGAAATGGAAGATCAAAATCCCTTTCATTAGAATCCATAGGCCCACATGTTTGGGATGGAATTCATAAACTAGAATGGCTCACCTTATAATACAGGATAAGGTAAGGAAACTATCGAGACCGAATAAGATGATCGAAGTGAATATCTCAAGGAAGTGATTGGGGAAAATTGGCATGAGTGGTCTCAAAGTGTTCACGAAGAATTCTCCGAAAGGGCGAGGTTATATCCGAAGGAAAGGGTCGCTGTTGAACGACGAATTACCGCGGGAAGCAGACTCCGATTCCGCGTCGTGTCGATTCCAGGGCTCCGTGTAGTAAACGAGACATGTTACATGCGGGAATGACGTGAATTCTATGACGCAAAGCCTCACAAAGGTTGTGGCAACTTATTTTCGCCTCGTGCATCGACGAATGTGGCAAATATAATCTATTGAAGAATGGCGAAGATAGAGGAAGAGTTCTCAAGTGAGGATCGGTTTGGCTTTTAGAAGGGTCGGTGAGGAAGAGACCTTCTTCCTCTGTGCGAGGGGAGGATGCAGAACGCAGATGAAGCGACCTGGACATAATCAGGGAGAAACTGTAAGTCCGCAAAGGGGGACATGTCACGATAGTTTACTGAAGACCATGATATTGAAGAAAACATGGAAGGGGAAGAATTGCGGATGAAAGCCTGCATATATTTTATCATAGGCAAACATTTTATATTAGCCTAAAGTTTCCTCATTGTATAGTTTCGATAATAAATCGTCAATTGACTAACGGAGTCGAGTAAGAACGGCCATTATTAACCGAAAAGGTTGAGACTATTCGTGAAGGATTAACAAATTGCTCCCAGTTGGTGTTTGTCTTGCATTTGATTTCGAAGTATTTCTCGAGATGCGCAGTATAGCGCAGGACTAACGGTTTCATTGGAAGAATGGATTATCTAGGTTAGTAAGTGTTTTAGCAGCGTAGTGGTCTGAGATGACTTGTCTCAAGATTGTTAAGTCTGTGAGTGAAGAAGAGGTTGGAAAGATATCCGCGCTATTGTGTAAAACGCTGACAATTTTTAATTGAGTGTAAGGAAGATAAGATGTAATGAAGGTTAGTGGTCCACAAAGGTTAATTGCAAGGGAGAAAGGTGGATGTCTTCCTCAGAGGAATAATCGGAATGAATGGCAGGGTAATGCTTATTTGTACAATCCTATACAAAATAAGAACTTCGCGGAATACTGAATGGTGGCACGCGGGGAAAGGAACAAATTTGCCCTCGCGTATTACCTGTGGTTTACGCACGCTGAATAAGACTCAGTTCACGGTGTGTTCCAACTTCATCTAATCAAAAACTAAATTTCCAGTTGATTTGCCGCGGCTTATTTTAAAACTATCGCGAAACGTGTATCGCTGGATAACTGTTTATTTTCCCACCCGTGAAAAATCACGAGTTTCAGTGATTACTCTGTCACGCTGAATAATACGGATCCGCAGTTGTTTCTTTCAGACATTTTATATAATCCTCGCCAACCAAGTTGAAATTCCCTTATTGACATTCAATCAAAACAAATAAACGACTCGTTGCTAGGAAATAACGAAAAGCAAGAAATAACAAAATAGCAAACTATAAGAAATCCATTTCTCACAATATTACGGACAATATCACTTTGGTTTTCAATATGTGCAAAATGTATGAATGACCTTCGACTTTAGAAATGCGGTCATTGAGCGGATTGGGTGGTTTCTGTTCTCGACTGGAATGGTAACATAAAAGCAGGAATTCCAGCAAAGAAAGAGACTTTTAGTCGTTAGAATATTCTTCTTTTCCTAGTTTTATCCCTTACTTTGTCTGCAGTAGAAATATGCTTAAGTCTGAACTCTCATACTGGTATCATTCGGTAAAGAAACAAAGAAAACCCTGTTTTTTTTTAAATTTAACATTTAAGAAACCTATTATATTAATACTTACACAGTTGCGGAAATACATGTGCACTTTCCCACGTCACTTCGGGAAAAATAATATTTTTAAGTCCAACTATTTTCGAATTTTTCGTCGTCGTCGAGGGGAAAATTGCGAATTGACTCGAATATGTATGGCCAGTTGGTCGAAGAGACTCTCAGTTTGGAATTTAAGCGACTCGTTGATAGCCAGAAAACAACCGAATTAAAAAAAATAAATGAGGCAAAAGGTATTCATTTTAAGATTAGTCACATAACGTTTGACAGAACATTTTTAACGGGATTGAGCACTATTTATAAATTCGACCTACTAATAATAAACAATTCTATTTTCCCAAATATTTAATACTTCCTTAGCAACGATGAGTGACGCTTCAAATAACGCCAAGGCCATGATTGGATTTCAATAATAAACTTTCAGCAATAAACGTGAATATTTAAATGAAATAAAATTATATACTTTGTAATTCCACACATCAGACCTGATGATGTCGTTCACCCTCGAAACATGGGTCGTGTTTTTAAATAAAGTGTGCGGAATTACAAAGTCAATAATTTCTTTTCAATGTGTTTTGCAAATTCCATAAAGTTACGCTGGAGGCAACAAATTTTAATAAACGTGAAATCTTAAATCAGTAATATAATATTAAAATAATGACACCATTGAGTGATAGCGAAACAATTTCAATTTAATGCACGAATAGGATATGCAAAGAGTTTGATTTTATCCTCACGTAATGTAACACAAGCCAACTCACATTTGAAACACTTAGTGAAGCCCATTGGAAGACTATTTCACTTTCTTGACCCAAGGTTTCAAATGATGCGAAAGTCACGTTCAAGGTTTCATTTTCTTTAAGTCTGAACCTGGGTCGGTAAATAAGAAAAAGTTTTTGAGAGCTTTACCAAGTTTATTCCATTAAAAAAAATGTCGTCCGGCAAATTGACGTTGGCAAATATGAAGTGTAGTACGAACCTTTCTGTATTGAACCACGTGTGGTCGCGCGAGTCGTATCTCTTGGGCGACGATGCCGGGTCGAGTTCCTAATTGCGTGCCGATGCGGCATAAACTCACGATTCCACACGTGCGCGGAGCCCGCGATAGGCTCGCGGTCACGTGATCCGTGAGCCGTCACGACAGTTTGAACGCGTTAACTTCCTCCACCGTCGCGCGTCGTTTGGGTTCCAACCAGGGCCCGTGCCGCGTCACCAAAATCCAGCACACTCGCACACCGCGCGCGAAAGCGATGCCCTTTGGTGGGCCGCATTACTATTCAGCGGATCGCTTCCCTTTCCTTCACCACCACCCAACCAACCAACCAACCGACCACAGTGGTTCCCAGGTAGCCCCCGACCCAGAAGTTTTTGGTGGTTGGGGCCACCGAAATATAGTATTTAAAGTGAGTTATTCTTTCTTCGATACGCGTTTCTTTTCTGTGGCTGTATTTTATCTTCATTTATATAACGATAGCATATAAATCTTTCCTTGACCAGGAAATGAACCACCGACTTTCGTCGCGCCTCGTTGGGAATGCTCTACGAATAAAAAATCGAAGAATCCGTAATGCCTTTGAAATTCGCTGGGTTGTTATGCAACCAAGTACCTCAATCTGATCTTTGGCAAGAGACGGAGAGTAGATGTAGATATATATATATATATATATATATATATATATATATATATATATATATATATATAATTATATATATATATAATTATATATATATATATAATTATATATATATATATATATATATATATATATAATTATATATATATATAATTATATATATATATAATTATATATATATATATATATACATACACACGTACGAAGCAGAATTCCTTTCACGCCTAGCTCTGGGAATTTTTCCATACAAATTGCCGCGTCAGAATATCGCTAATAAACGTACCAGCTTTCATCGGTTACGACACGTTTGAAACAGTTCCAAACCAGACCGCGTTATAAATTGCTATATTTTAGACCCTGGAATGGTGAAAAATGCTGGTGTCCATCTGGCAAAAAAAAATCCGCAATCTTTCCCCTCTTCCGCTTTATCCCTTTCTCCTACCTCGCCCACGCTCTTTCCGTTTTGTATCGCACGTCCAAAATAAGAAGCGATTAGTTCAGTGCAATTGTTTTCACTTTTGAGAATTGATGAATTTCATGTGTGCTCATTGTCTCATGTTTTTCCACCGATGCCCAACAACCATTTCAGTGTTGTTCTTTGAGTGGCCAAGAATCTTAGACGGAGCATGCGTACGCTTTGTAACACTTGAATTCTCTGAAGATGCTAAAATGATAAGATGACGCAATGCTCCATTTTTCAATTCTTACAAGGTGCTAATGCGCGGATTGCTACAATGTCAACAATTAATGAATCACGTTTTATGGTCGTGCGTGAAAACCAATGTTTTCGGGTTGAAACCCGAAGGGTCGGGTCGGGTTCGGGTTCTCCAAGAAGATCTGGTCACACAGGTTAGTTCCGCATAGGAATCGCCGTGATACTGGGATCGGGGCCAGCGGGGTCAGGCAGTTGGACTGTTGATAGAAGTAATTAGCTCCATCAAAAATTGAAATGGGATCACTGGAGACCGTTAAAGATATCGATGAGCATTTGCTTTCCGGCGTTCAAAGGGCAACACGAAGAAATATCGACCTAAAGGACGTTCTTCCCATCGGCTTTTGTAGAAAACACCTTCCTACTAATGTTTTGAGGTAATGACTTCAATGGATATTTTAATTTTGCGATGAATAGAACGCAAAGAAGCCGCGGTGACGTACTGAACAGGGCGTTTGACTGCCTAACATTAGATCCAAATGGTCAAAATTCCTGGGTACCACCATCACGTTTTGCAAAAACCACAAGCGACACTGGAAGAGGAGCTGACACCTTCATTGCCCTTGCTAACTTTTGAATTTCACAGGCCTCAACTCCATGTGTGAAAATCAATCTCCAGTTCAATTTCTATGATTGAATAATAATAAATTGGTTGAATAAACCAATAACTGCATCGGGTTTATTTCATCAATGTATCGGAAACTTTTCTAACGTAAGGCAGTGGCAAGTTACCGACGTCACAACCTCGCCAAATCCTCAAGATTGCTTTTGTGTATAACTTTCCCTAATTTCTTCGCTTTGGCGTTAAAACTCCGTCACTGTCGAAGCTGGATTCCGTGGATACTTTCATGAATGGACCCTCAGGGAAAGAGTTGAGTTGAGGAAAGACTCGTGGGTAATCGACTCGAGAGTGCCGAAGTTGTTACGTCAAGGACTCGGTAAATGACGAAGTCCGTGCTTCAGAATGGGGATTTATCAAGGGCGTGTCGAGACCACGTTGGAATTGATATCTGACCCCATTTCTTGTCCTAACTCAAATAACAGTGCACTTTATGTGGATGTGTGTTTGTGCGTGTGTGTGTGCATGCATAAATCCATGTTGTTTCAACACAAAATGTATTATCCACGCGTGAAAATTTAGTTTACTCCACCCCAGTTTTATTCTCCATCCTCTTGTTCTTTCAATTTGAAAACTTTGAGACGAACTCGCTTGCCACAATATGATGTATAACAATCACTACGCGACGACCTACGCTGTGAACTCAATCCATCAACCCAATGTTTAACTGTTCCGGAGAAAAAAGTATTTTATGTCAAAAGTTGTCTGGTGTGCAATCATCCCTTGCCACACACCCTAGCGTTGGCTTGGGGGGTACTAATTAATGTAATGATTAATTATAACACGCCGTCCGTCTCCCGCACGGGAACAAAATCGACCGTTGACTTGTTTGCGAAAGCGACCGACCCTTCACTTTTGCACTGACCGGGGAAAGGGGGTGGGAAATCAGTTAGTCGCGTCACCCCTTTCAAATTCCCCCGGGGGCCTCAATTCTCCTCCTCGGTATGCAGACCTCCCGTTTTCCCAGAGTTCCTTCAAACCCCTTCGATTACGACTAGCGGTCGACGATCGAACTCCCCGATTTCGATTCTCTCTTTCATGGTCTCTCTTTTCGGATTTGTTTCCAAAGATCTTAACTCAATGAAGGGCGCTGTTCGTGGTTCGAAGGATATTCATTCAAATATAAGATCACTTGGTTAAGTCCGCTTGCTTCAACCGACATATTGGTTTCGGCACAGTGCGCCAACGAGGTGATGGGAGACTCGCTGCCGAAATTACTACTTCCGGTTGAAACAAATAAAAGCGTGCAAATCAGTCGGAAGATTTCAATTTAACACAGAGAGCGCAAATCATTTCCAATCGTTACCTTAATTAATGCCGTTATTGGATAACCAATGAGTTCATGCCAATAATGCTGTTACCATTTTGAAAATGACGATATCCTCAAATCACTGCATCGGGTGAACAATGGTTTTCACGCGCAATAATCAGGGACTGTTTGTTAGGGTCTTGATGTCTCGTAACCTTTGTTGTTGGAGTAACGTCGAGGAAGGACGGAACCACGGCAGTGTCGAGACCATTGCCGAACGATCACCAAGTCCACAAGAATTGGTTGGTGCCAGGAGGGCAGTGACAGTGGTTGGTCGCTCTCGGACTTCTAGGGACACTCGGCGAGAGCGTGGCCTCACTTACCTCTTGGGCGATTCGGCGACAATCCCATCAATGGGTAACCAGTGAGTACAGGGCGAAGTTCCGAACACTTCCGAAGGGGCAGGCGTGTCTTCGGACGGACGGGCGAACGAGTGACTGACAGGAGGAGTGTCGGGAGAGGATTATGGGAAGAGGAGACACATCACGACTCTTTTTCTTGAAACTGCCACCCCCCTTCTCCTCTCCTCCCTTCCCCTATCCCCCTCCCCCCCGCCTTCACGTGCGTGCGTGCACGGACAGAGGGTAGCTGCTGTGCAACACGCGCGCGCGCGCGCCTCTCTCCAAGGCGCTTCAAAGCACGTCTTAGTTTCCTCCTCCCCCCCCTCCACTTCGCAACCACCTGCAAACAAACGAAGGGCTACACCCGCAAGGAGCCCCTCCCCCTCCAAACCCCTTTCCTTTCCTCCCCAACCTACAATAATCATCAACTTCTTCGGAGCACTTCGCCACCCCCGCCCCCGTGCACCGACTGCGCCCTCTCCTCCTCCCGTGCCCCACCCACGCACCGCTCCTTGATATTAGCGCCTCCCCGAAAAAGAAACCGTTTCTCCGCCTTCCTCCACCCCCACCCACCCGCCCGCCATCTCCCTCCACGTTCAATGCGTCCAAAAAAGACCAAACGATTCGTCCCAAGTCCTTTCCCTCCCGTTTCCTTCGATCGTCTTCAAGTATCTCCCCGATCCCCTAGGGTGATTCCGCCGCACCTCTTCCTCTTTCCGCGATTTCCCGACGACCAAGTCATGACTAGATGCTATGACGTCACGGACGTCATGTGTCGGTTTCTTAATTAAAAGTTAAGAGTTTGTCAGGGGTTTAGTAGCCTGTGAAAATAAACCTGGTCACCCGACGTCTCGTAACGAGTGGTGTAAATTCTACAAGACACTGATACCTGGTAACCAGTACCCGGGGTTACGTGTGTGCCGGTACGTATGCTAGCTACAGAGATAATAGGTACCAGAAACTAGGCTAGTAATACCCTGGTAAGGTGAAAAGTTCTCGGCATGACGCAGATATGGCATTCCAAATCAGCAAAAATTTATGACTCCTGCCTGCGTGCACGTGTCATTTGTTCGTAAGACAAGTTTCAACTTGTTCTCTTCAAGTAATTTGTTCACACCTATTGTTTCAGCAGACGTCTTTCTTGTTTTTCGTTTCAATGGAAAAACTTGAATTTCGTGCGGTCATAAAATTCTTCCTTTTTTTTAACCGATTAATTCCTAAGGAAATTCATCGGAAGTTGACAAAACACTTACGGGGACTATGCTCCTTCGATGTCAACCATTAAAAAGTGGGCAGCTGAATTTAAACGTGTTCACACATCTCTCGAAGATGACCCACGTGAAAGACGGCCAAAAACCGCAACCATGCCGTTTTAGAGGAATCAGCTTCTCGGTGCAGATGTCTAGGGCACGATATTCGGGCATTTCTCGTTACCTATACACTGGTATTAATCCATGCTTAAAAATATGCCCAATATCGGTATTTTTCTACATGTTGGCATTAGTTTATGTAGTCGGTTGACAGTGCCAACCTCCCTGCCCTCGAGAACAACAGCACTGATTCATGATTTGACGCTGGCGCTGAACGTGACTTATTTGGACGAAATATTAATTGGCAGCGTTTCTCTTATAATGGCGGATAAACATATGGAACGTGTTTAAAAACCTCGGGTAATAATCTAAGCGCCGGAACCTAAGTACTGGTACATAGAGGAAGAATCCTAGGTTTGTTCGATACTAATCCGTCGCTTGTATTTTTCGCAATGAAGTATGCTTGTAGCACGCGACCACTTTCGTCGAACAAATCCTCCTCGAACAAAAAGGTCCTACCAAGCTTATTGAAATAAAATAAATGAATTTCTTAATTCCAAACGCGCACACTTAAACACATATAAATTTAGGATAAAGGAGAACAAAACATTTTTGAAGAATAAGAACACAACATCGCTCTTTGCAAAGCACTTTATCGAACGTGACCACAAAGTGACTTTGAGACTGAAATTCTCCATTTCGAAAATTGAGGCCATTGACTTGATGCGTTGGACCAATTAGAAATTTTACAATGCATCCGTAATAAGGATGAACGCAATTTTGTATCCCTAACACCACCCCCTCATAGATCTACCACTCTTACACGTCCAGTTTCCCAAGTCTGTCCAACTTTTCCTCTCATCTACATTTTCACTTTTTTACCCCCCTCTGATCAACCCCCCTCCCTCGCTCTGAAGGTATCTAACTGTATATATATATATATATATATATATATATATATATATATATATATATATATATATATATATATATATGATTTCGTCGTAGTAACACGAAAGTGTTGAATAAAAAACTTTGACAGCAACAAACAATTTAAGAACACATAAAAAGAACACTCATCTCGCTCTACCCCTTTGACTACCGCGACCCAAGTGTATATATATATAAATATGTATAATATATACATATCCATACATACATGCATGCATATATATAGACAAGGTAATGAAGGATCAGAATAATACTATCCGACCGCGGTAGGGTCACATTGGGGTCAATATTCGTCAGGTGTGTATTCACCCCCTGCCACACAACCTAGCGGTGGCTAGCAAGGTACTAAAATATCAAATAACCTAGGTACTGTTCTCAACAAAGTGTGAGTGGATTTTCCAAGTTACTAATTTAATTTCAATATTTTTTGTGTAAATTACTCAAAATTACGCCGGAGACAACAAGTTACTACCAATTTTTTTACAAATACAAGTGTATCCATCGCTATCAGCGGCAAGGGAAACAAGGATTAGGGCAACAGGACAAGGGATACGCCCTAAATAGACCATTTATATGGTCTAACAGTGGTTTTGTGGGCAGAATAGTAATCATATATGATTGACAGGTGTACCGTGATAATATCGTCATTTTTCGAGATAGGTCGCGTGGTGTAAGCTTATTGTGTTTTCATTAAAATCGAGTGGTTTTTTTTACTCCGAGGATGCGAGTATAAAATACATTAGGTTTTTACCCCACATGCGTGTTCATTTCTATTTAGCGCATAAGATTTGAATGGTTTGCCCAAATTCTTTTTTTACATCTTAATTTATTATTTTACACTTTTATCTGAGTTCTGAATGTCAGACCTCCGAGTTATCTTATTCCTATTCGTAAATACTCACACTTCACATTTCATAGCGCCGGATTCTTCCGTCGTCGGCATCTCGTTGTTCACTTTTGTCCTTCCCCGTGCAATTCTTCCCATACCTCTTTCCTTTAATTAAGGTTTTCGCCAAAATGGCATCCCTTAGATTAGTAGTATTATTATCATTATGAAGAAATTCCGCATAATATTCTGGATGGGATAATTGGGCGGAAAGGAAGAAGACTGGTTACGACTCGCGACCCATTATTAGCGAGAGTTGCTTACAATAATTCATTCGAAGGAATTGTCGCCGCAGGCCATACCTGCAATAACATTAACTTACGATTTCCTCTTCTTGATTTGTTTTTCCACTCGGAATTGTATGATTGATCTGTCGAATAGAAAATATATACTTTTGGGGAATTCTTTTTAAGTTTTTTCTTGCATTTTTTTAATTATTCAAATTCCAACTGGATGAAAGTCCTCTAGGTGGACATTGTTCGTCCTTTGTTTTCAGAGAGCGGGAATGGTCGTGGCCAACATTGTTGCCCATCCTTTTCACATGAGACGCCATTTTACATGTTGCCGACGATGTGGTGGTTTACCGTGATATCCGTGATCCTGAGACCACATCAGCAATATCAGATGACCTTAATGCTATACAACTCTGATGTGACATTTGGCAATCAGATTTAAACTTAAAAAAGTGCGTAGTGATGAATTTTTGTAAAAAGAACAATTCTCTCCCGAACGCATACTGCATGGGGGAGACCGAAATGGAATGTGTAGACTCGATTGAATGCCTAGGCGTTACCCTCACTCACGATATGTCCTGAGTGAAACATATGCAGGGAACATGTGACCAAGCTAACAAAAAATTAGGATTTATTAGAAGTGTGTTTGGGAAATGTAATTAAAAGATCAAAGAGAAATGTTATCTGTCGTTGGTTAGGACTCATTTAGAATATGCTGCTATTAAATGGCATCCTCACGAAGTTGGATTTATTGCCGAACTTGATCGCGTGCAGCGTAGAGGAGCTAGATATCTAAAACGTTGTTATGATAAACTTAGTAGCGTATCCAGAATGGCTAGAGCAGCTAGGCTGGGAATCACTCACTGAGCGAAGGTTAAATTACATATTGAAGATCTCTTGCATAAATTGGAAGGACGTGTCTTTAGCATTGATGTTGAAAATGTATTATTACCCCCATCGTACTACGGTAGGAGAGATCATGCTAGTGAAATTAGAGAGATCAAGTGTAGAAGAAATGGATTTAAGATGCCATATTTTTCCTCGAACGATAAGGGATAGGAATAACATTGTTCGACCTCGGTAGGGGTAAACATATTCGGATTAAAATTAGTCTGGTGTGTATTCAACCCCTGCCACACACCCTAGTGGTGGCTTGCAGGATACTAAAATATCTAAATTGTTTCAGATATTACCAATACCTAAAATTACGAATGATATTGTAGGGAGGTAAAAAGTATATTGAATAATATGGTGAAAAACAATTAAGTTATACTTAAGGGTGCCATATTCTTATGTATGAAAAAGCCAACGGAGGCTCTTCCTCTTCTCGCAGTTTCCCATCGCAAGCTGATTGCAGTCTCTCCTCGCATTGCCAATCCTCTGCATCCTGCTTCCTTCGTCGAAATACTCCCGACAACCCTTCCCCGCTACGCCTTCCCTTAACTTCCTTTCCATCCGATGCAACAATTTCAGAGAGTAAAAATCATTCGCCTTGACTGGGATTCGAACCCGGATCCCTCGATATCCGGCCGAGTGCTTTGGCCAGTTAAGCTACCGAGACGTCCTCTTACACTCTGAAATTTTGGTCAAGGTGAATGATTTTTACTCTCTGAAATGGTTGCATTGTAATGCACACGTAGCGGATGACTCCGTTAAAGTTTCTGTTGCGGCATCTCCCGCAGTTTCTTTGAAATTTTTCCTTTCCATCCATTTTACTACGTCTATAAGTCTCCTCACCCGCATCTCGAATTCCTCCAGTTCAACAGTTATCCTCTTGTCCCATCGTTCGAGTTTCCGAGCCATACAAAGGAAACATTCCCTGTGAAATTGTTCACTTATCTTTCATTTACTTCATCATTCCGGATTCATCTGGATTATGTAGGCAGTACGTTCAACGTTGAATAATTTTAAAATATATGATTATTGATGTTAGCATACATAGCAGAGGTCGAAGCTTGATGCAAACAGTAGAACTATCAGACTAAAACCCGTTGGTCTCTTAGGAACTGTCTGTCCCAATAAACAAGGACTAGGAGTTAATTTTACCGTCTATTCCATATATGTCGCTATGATTTGTCCTAAGGAGTGTAATAATACGTAAGATATATCTAGATTGTAATGAGATCAATAATTGAGAGGAATATAGAATACAATCAGGATGTTTTTGCCTGTTTTGTAGATTTCGAAAAATGGTTTGATAGAGTGAATTGGGAAAAATTGATGCGTGTATTGCAGAAAATAGGAATGAATTGGAGGGACAGGAGACTGATCGGCAATCTGTACATGTCTCAGACTGCTCAGGTGCGAGTGGGGAACGGAGAGTCCGGATGGGCAGTGTTAGGAAGAGGTGTAAGGCAGGGTTCCCATTGTCACCGGTGCTGTTCAACGTATATGTGGAAGAAATGATTAAAGAGGCATGGGAAGAACTAGAGGTAGGGAGGAAAGTCGGAGGGGAATTCGTAAAATCGGTTAGGTTTGCTGATGACCAAGCATTAGTTGCTCAGTCAGCCAAGGGGTTGCAAGCATTGTTGAGTGAATTGGAGGTTCAGTGCGATAAATATGGGATGAGAATCAATATTAGTAAAACAAAGATTATGCGATTTTCCAGAAAGAAAAAAGCTAATCTAAATATTACAATAGGCGGGGAAAAAATAGAGCAGGAAGAACAGTTTACATATCTCGGAAGTGTTTTGGACCAATACGGTCAAAGTGGTAGGGACGTAAGAAGAATTGCGCTAGGCAAGGAGGCTTTCTCAAGGAAGAGGGTGTTGATGACGGGGACGTTGAGTAAGGATGTTAAGACAAGACTCGTAAAAACTCCTCTGATATGGAGCGTAGCTATGTACGGCGCGGAAACGTGGTCACTGAAGCAGGAGGATTGCCTAGATTGGAGGCTTTTGAAATGTGGGTGTGGAGAAGAATGGAGAAGGTGAAATGGACCGAAAGGAAAACAAATGAGGAAGTACTGGAGATGGTGGGGGAGGAGAGGGGTTTGTTGAGAGAAATCCTATGGAGGCAGGAAAAAACGGATGATAGGCGTATTGAGCGGCAGTGGGATGTTGAAGAGGGTAATAGAGGGGAGAATGTTGGACAAGCGAGGTAAGGGCAGGAACAGGATAGGGATGTTAGATGGGATGAAGGGAGGAAAGAAGTAGACAGAGATGAAGAGGGACCTGATATAGATTAGTTTGATAGGTGGGGAGTCACAAAATGTTTATTTGATAGTGGTTTCCATCCAAAAACCTACCTTAACCGGTAGATTACCTAATAATAATAATATCTAGATTGATGACATATGTATACGAATCAGGGACAACATTAAGGTCCAAAAATTCATAGATAACAGACCACTCATATTTTTTGCATTCAATGAAGTTAGTTATTTTAGTGCCATTCAAGCCACTGCTAGGGTATGTGAGAGGGTGTAAGAACCATTTTGAAACGGAGGAAACCTTTCTTTTTTTAATTTTGTCTTATTTTCTGAAAATTCAAACGCGTGGCTGGCTCTCGTAATTCAGTAAATCGACATTGATCTTCCATTATTTATTTCTGTGTTTACTTAACCAAAATAACGCATAACTCTTACATTAGTTATTTCCAACTCGCCCCCTCCAAATAATTTCACCCATAGTCGAGCCTCATCCAAGTCGAGTCTTTTTGGAACCCTTTAAAATGGCGAATCTATCCATTTTCATCGGACCCTTTAATCCTGTCTTTAAGATAAAATTTCAAGCATCGCTCGTTTTATATGTAATAGAAATGATCAAGAATGAAAAATGAGGAATAGTTATTCTGCATAGGATCCTAAATGTGACTTATTTATCCACCGTAATAGGGTGATCGGTTTCACTGACTCAAGTATTCACTGCAGTCGATCGTGAGCCATTAGGGGTCGTGCATAAAAATTACCCTAATAATAATTCAGAAATAAGTAAACCTACGTGTTTAGTAAGTCAGCTTTTCAGGCGTCAGCCTCATTGTTGACTTGCTGGGAAGGGTTCAAAAGACCTCCACCTCCTTGCTGGCCTCCGAGGGAATGTATTGGAAGGAATTTCGCCGGTGGACAGAGCGCTTATTGTTCGCGATCTTTTTCGGTGTCGCGGGCTCTTTTCGTTCCGGATAGTCGTGCGGTGACGTCATCGGCGTCGACATCGCTATGTTTCGCTAGCGCTTCACTTAGAGTCGGACGGAGGCCAAGACTATGGATTCCATTCGCCCAGCGCCTGCCCAAGGAAGTATTTTCCGTGGGCTTTGCACCAATCGTGGACTCCTCTGGCATAAGAAGAAACATAGTTGGAGAAGGGCGATTAGAGCCAATTACGATTTTGAGCTGGAGACAGGTGAGAGAATTGTCAAACGTCGACGGCCGACATTAAAGAATTATTGATGTGGTGACGGAAAGTATGTTGACACGATATTGTTGTGTTTTCGATAAGAATGTTGATAGATGTATCGAGAAAATTCTCCACACGATACATCGAGTACATCGTAGAGTGTCTGGTTCGTCTGTATAGATCATTAGACATCCATATAGTTCATCGAAGTTTTGACCATCTGCTAAAGGTATTTGCGTTTAATAGCAACCATAGGTGGCAACGCTGCCCACGAATTAGGTAGAATCCATTTTGCGGCGGCGTGGTATACTATATGTAGTTGACCAACGTTTGAATGGTGTGTTCTTGCTGCTCTGGTGATTGTTTTGGTGTAACTCCTTACTTATTTAGTTATATATTAATTATACGTATATATATGGAAATATAGAAATGTAAAACATAAAACTGTAGTATGTCTATATATGTACATAAAAATGGAATCGTGTGCTTCGATAATTATATATATATATATGCATATATTATATATATATATATATATACATTTCATATGGAAATATATTCATTTACATGAAAAGAGAAAAAGGAAAATGGATAAGAATACACACAAAAGACGAACACGAGAGAGGTGGGGAAAACGGAATCAAGCAGACCACAAGTGTACAAATATTTCTTTGACCGGGACTTGAACACCGGATCTTTCGAATTACCAGGCCGATGCTGTAACCACTATATATAGATTTATAATATATGCATATCTATAATACATATATATATATATTATTATTATTAGGTAATCTACCGGTTAAGGTAGGTTTTTGGATGGACACAACTATCAAATAAACATTTTATGACTCCCCACCTAGCAAACTAATCTATATCAGGTCCCTCTTCATCTCGGTGTACTTCTTTCCTCCCTTCATCCCGTCCAACATCCCTATCCTGTTCCTACCCTTACCTCGCTTGCCCAACATTCTCCCCTCTATTACCCTCTTCAACATTCCACTACCGCTCAATACGCCTTTCATCCATTTTTCCTGCCTCCATAGGATTTCTCTCAACAAACCCCTCTCCTCCCCCACCATTTCTAGTACTTCCTCATTTGTTTTCCTTTCTGTCCATTTCACCTTCTCCATTCTTCTCCACACCCACATTTCAAAAGCCTCCAATCTACGCCTATCCTCCTGCTTCAGCGACCACGTTTCCGCGCCGTACATAGCTACGCTCCATATCAGAGTTTTTACGAGTCTTGTCTTAACATCCCTACTCAACGTCCCCGTCCATCATTATATTCTTGGGAATCATAATTGAGGTGATTTCCCGTTGCCTTCCTCAATAGTGTTTTTAACGTGACACCATCACTTAATGGCCGCCCCACTGGGGTCAGACGCCATTGTAGCCGCCTCACTGAGGACCAGACGCTGCGTGGACTACCTTTCGTCTGGCTCCTAACCTTCGACGTATCTGGATGGGTGACCCTTCCAGGAGTAATTATTATTACTCCCGCCAGCACAGCTCTAGGGGTCATGGGAACACACAAGCCCTTCCACCACGACAAGGTTGTAGTCCATGGGAGGGATATATATATATATATATATATATATATATATATATATATATATATATATATATATATACACTTATTTGGAAAACCCACAAACGTGTAATGTAAATTCACTGATAGTCATAACAAACACACAAGAGTTCTGTTCCTAATTCCTCTTGAGAAAGGTGGTTGGACCACCGAAAATTCGAGAACCAGTGAGTCCCTCTTTTGTGTGTTTTGGTTTTTGTGTTTGTTATGACTATCAGTGAATTTATATATATATATATATATAATACATATATGTGTATATATATAAAATACATATATGTATATACATATATGTATATTTATATATTTTTTTTAGGTAATCTACCGGTTAAGGTAGGTTTTTGGATGGACAAAACTATCAAATAAACATTTTGTGACTCCCCACCTAGCAAACTAATCTATATCAGGTCCCTCTTCATCTCGTATATATATATATATATATATATATATATATATATATATATATATATATATATATATATATATATATATATATATATATATAACCATAAAGACAGTATTCAACCCGAAGGTCGGTTTGGTAGATGGAGTCCGTTTGGTTGCGAATTGCGAAGAACTTTCCGAGATTGCGAGAAAGAAGATTGCGAAGAACTCGATGGTTCAGATCCCCAAAACCTAAGAAAACGAAGGGAGTCAGGTCCTCAAGAGGTCCTCAGGAGAGCCCGTGTTCAATGCCCAGGCAAGCCTCTCCGAGCACCCTCAGCTTCACCCAAGCAATGTGATTTTTCGGGTACCAGATCTTCCTGGAAAACCACAACCGGCACTAGGACTGGCCCCCCTGGTGGACCTGGCCACCATACCCTGATGTGTGAATTTCATACTTACTACTGAGTGAGTTCTTCCATCACCTAATAAACCGATCTTCGGGTTGATTACTCTGTTTATGGCATAAATATATGTATACAAATGGGTGGAATGTCAGCGAAAGATATTGGTCGATAGTCTTCGACCTGAAGACGCTCTTTGGAACACGGGTGAAACTGTCGTCCGAAAAACGACCTACGCGGTGACATCCCGAGAATGGAGAGTCATTCATCTGAACGCCGCGAAAATCTACGATCCAATATCACATTATAAAAGCTGACCATAGAATGAAATCAGGATGCATTTGTTCCCTGTCGGATGCCTAATGTAGAAAAATGCCCAGCCACGAACCCTAGTGGTGACATCAACGCTAGCATGTGCATATAGACCTCTTTTCAACACACAACTAACATTCTCCCCTCTACCATAGAGCCTTAAATATCACAGCGTCGCTCAATATATCCTTCATCCAACCGCATCTGAAACTCATTGTATCGGAATTGCTGTTTAAGCCGACACGCCGCACAGTGGTTTGAAACCCCAGGAAAGCTGGTCAAACAGTTGAGAAAAAAGTTTCTAGTTAGGGCATTTTGAATGTTCGGGTGGCAAGATAGTTCCTCTAAGCGCCTGAAAGCGGCAGGTTTTGATCGAAAGGTGCGATCCTGCTCGTCTGCGGCACTGTCAAAGTGAGCGCTGCGCAGGTAACTTACGTTTAGTGACTAAGCGCAGCGAAACACGTCAGGTTGGCAGCAGTGCAGCAAGTGTTTTAATTTATTGATTTAGATTTTTCAGACTGGAAACAACTCACAGGGGTAAGAACTGCACATTTATATATACATTAAATCCATAAGTTTTTTAGCCACTCCAATAATTGGAGTTAAAAATCTTACTAATTCAAACTACAGATTCAAAAGATATATGTTTCAATGATAAAAAAGTATGTTTGTATTACTTTGTAGGGTCAAACAAATTATTTGAGCTTTTAGTTTATGTTATTAGCTTTAAAATGGCGCAAGATTTGTGTCCCTAGGTAAAACTATTAGTTAATTATTGATGAAAACTGGCCGATTCATGATATGCGCTGCGATAAAATCGACTGAAAACCATAATTTTATAAAAGCCAGGCGCGCCGGCCTGACACGAAGCCTTCAGCTTCACAATCTCGACGCTTCGTATTTGTACTTTTGATCGCCTACACGGTGTGCAGAGTTCCTCGCACTTCCATAAGTGCCTTACCGATATCCAGATATGATATCTTAGATATCCTCCCACGTCCGAGCGCCGACGACACCCGTCGATTCATTGTGAGACAGGAGGCCTTTCTTGGGCAATGAGCGATTCGATTCCGATTTGAAGCCTTCGCCCTTCTTTTAAAGGCCTTATGCCTAAGATTTACTCCCATGCAAGAGGTGCGCAGCTGTGAGGCAGTTAGTGATTCACGATCCGAAAGTCCACGTACACACCGCCGACAAAAAATCTCAAAGCATAGGAGCCAGAGGGAACATTTTCTGATCCAAAATGCAGCAGTAACTGAGTCCACAAACATATTCATACGCATTAGATTAATTTCGCCGTAACACTCACTCTGATATAAATAGGAATTTGGCATAAAATAATTGACATTACTATGTAAACATACTACGTGGTTGGCAAGTTGAGAATATCATCTCATAGAATATTTCGGTGGCAAAATTTGTGACTTAAAAAATAGCATTTGAAGACCGTCAAAGTCATAATTTGCATTAGGCATAAATCTCCCTAAGCTGTAAATTCCCAGATCGGTAATATTTAAATGTGAATCTGGCTGGTACCCAAACACACAAAATACCACGCGCCCTTGTGACGACTTTCAGGGTATTGTGTAGATTCTTTGTTGTCATCGCTGAGACGCCATATTCGATTCTCAATGTATCGGAACTAGCTTATTTCAAAGCAGTCACCCGAAACTCACTCCGTAACGGCTGCCCGGCGAGTGGCGTTATGTTTGCTCCGCAATTACCTTTCCTCCACGACGACGCGTGACTGTTTCAAACCGTCGGCTAATTGGGATTGAGACTCTTGCAGGGAAAAGAGCATCCACTCACCTGATTTCGCTTGGCTCCTCTTCTCCTTCCGACTTGAGGGGCCGCGGGAGTTGTTAGTGGAGACAGGCGGATCTCTCGATATCGTCGCGAATGAGAGGCCAAGGAGGAGAGGTCAATGACCACCGGAGCGGATTAGTGGAACCCTTAAGAAGTGTTTCAATAAAATGAGCGGAATACAAGATTCCATTTTGCAAAATTATGGCGTGAATGTGCAGGAGAGCGTGAGAATTTATCTCTTTAAGTGTCCTTTTGGGCACCACAACATTGCGAAGAACTCGATGGGTTAGGTTCCCAAATCCTAAGGAAACGAAGCAAGTGAGGTTCTCGAGTTCTAATAAGGTTAAGATAAATTTGGGGGATCTAGAAAAATTTTAACCCTTCACTTATCCAGTCTATAAGAAAGGAATGGATAAACCCACTCTGTCAGGCGTCATTGACTTTATTGGAACGCATTCTTTACTAAAATTGAAAAAAAAGATTGTCCGCTCATGATATTCTTACTTCGGAAGAGAGCAATGTTCCAGTGAACGAGATTTTTCTATATTTTAAGAAAGCCTTCGACAAAGTACCTCATGGTAAACTACTCGTAAAGCTAGAAGCTTACACGTATGTCATAGATAAAATATCCTGGGTTGGAATAATGACTTTTTGAATGGTCATGTACAAAGAGTAGTCATAGATGGAGTTATCCTCAAATGCAGTAGAAGTTACTTCCTACTTTACGTTAACAACATTGACTCCGTAGTCACTAGCAAGATAAGTTTACTTGTCGACGACGCAGTGATTCACCGTGATATTCGTGATCCTGAGAACATTGCAGCTTTATCGGATGGCATCAATGTTATACAGCGCTGGTGCGACACTTAAAAACTAGAAAAACTTAAAAAATTGCGTAGTCATAAATATTTGGAAAGAGAGCACTTTCCTCCCGAACGCCTACTGCATTGGGAACACCGAAATGGAATGTGTAGACTCGATTGAATGCCTAGGCGTTACCCTCACTCACGATCTCTCCCGGGTGAAACACATACTAGGAGGCTAGGGGGAATATGTGGAAAAGATAACAAAAAAATTAAGTTTTATTAGAAGAGTACTGGGTAAATGTGATGAAAAGGTCAAAGGGAAATGTTATCTTTCGCTGTTTAGGCCTCATTTAGAATATGCTGCAAGTACATGGGATCCTCACGAAGTTGGATTGATTGCAGAATTGGATCGCGTGCAACGTAGAGTAGCAAGATTTGTAAAACGTTGTTTTAAAAAAATTAGCGTATCCAAAATATTAGAGGAGCTAGGTTGGGAATCACTCACGGAGCGACTCACCTGCTCTGGTGGGTGAAATAGCTCCCCAACGCCATCTTCTGGCCAAAGAATAGGAGCAAAGGATTGCATAAAATCTCTGCAGATTTCAGTGCAATATACGTTTCATAGAGAGCTAGCACGTGCCTGCCTTTACCGAGTGTCTGTTTTCGCCGGCGACCTCGGCGCCGCTTACCGCGATTTGGAGAGCGGTGCTGCCGGACTCCGTCAAAGATCGAGGCTCGGATAGTGTTTTTTTTCGTGCGGTGTTTGACCGTCAAGCTTTTCGGGAAGCGTGACGTTTGACTCTAGTCGTTCTTCCGCCGGGAAGGCCTTGCTTTGGTTTTGTTTGCTGCTTTAAGGCGAACCTTATCTCTTGGTAGAGATCTCAAGACTCCTTCTGTTTTGCTATTGCCGGGTGCGTGTAGCGGGGAGTGAGCGTACACGTGTTTTTTTCTCTTTGGAGTTCTCATTCTTTTGGGGCGTTTTCCTCCTTCCCGCAAGCGTGCTGAATTTGATTTTTTTAGAATGGCTGTTCGTCGTGTAAACACGCTCGACTCGCAAGTTGACGAGAAGGCGAAGCCCCATACCCCGTTGGAGGACCACCTATTCACGCTGGAGTCGCTGGGCCTCACACCCGAAGAGATAGTGGCGATCCAATTTGGATACAATCGCCATTTAATATTCCTGAAGTTGGAAACCGAAGCTACAGTGACTAAGATTTTAGACAATACTCCACGGAAACTACCGTTTCCGTCCCTAAGTGATCAGAGGACAGGAATTACTATTGACGAGACTTACGGTAACCCTTGTAATGTCAGGGTTCTTTTTCTCTCCGCGGAGACCCCGTTGGTAGTCATAACAGGCGAGCTCCAAAGTTTTGCAAAAAGTCATCGCTCGTGGGAGAACAGGTGGGAGGGAGACAAGATGACGCGTGTGCTGACGAGCACCAGGGTGGTACGGATCACCGTTGAGAGGAATGTACCCTCGTACCTCCACATCGGCGGCAGCCAAGCCATCATCATCTATGAGGGTCAGCGCCACACTTAACGCCCGCTGCAACCAAGAAGGCCACGAGTGCAAGACCTGAGCTCGGAACCATGGAGGGAAGAACTTTGGAGGCGATGGTCTCCAACCCGAACGCCCCCGTGGTGATGGACCAACCCGAGGTACTGTGGAGAATAGGGCGCGGTCACTGCTACTCATCGAGGGTGCGGCCCTAGCTGTTCCCGTTGGTCCCCTGCATCCCCCTCCACTTGGGAAGGAAATGTCAGCGGGAGCGAAAATCGTCAAGGGAAGAGAGGGATCCGAAAAAGAAGAGAACAGATGACCCTGAACTCCTGGTCTCGAATACCGATCTACAAGCAGATTAGGTAGCTACAACTTCGCCTGATTTCACTCGACCTCCGGCCCCTGTCTCCGTGACCCCGTCAAATGAGGAGGGATCATCTTTCGCCCCTCCTTTCCCCGTCCCCGCCGCCCTCTCCTCGCAATCCTTGATTCACGGGCTTCAAACACCCCGAGAACCCCTAGTGACAGGTGAGGAGGATGCATCTGACTGCAATTGTTTCCCAACTCCAACGGCTCGCCCTCCGACACCTTTGTCATTGACAATAAAGAAAACGTCACCGACCCTGTAAGTCTACACATATACAAGTTTCCTTTCGTCAAAAACCCCAGATATCCCATCGTCGTCCATCGAGGACAGCCAAGAAAGACAGATGTCGACGGTCTTCCCATCGCTCCCCTAGAGGCGGACTACGTCGAACTATCTCCCCTGATTTTTTCCGACCATAACCCTACGGTAGATGACCCCCAGTCCTGCACTCAGACCCTGAACGAGGCCACCTCTTGCCCCGAGACGGCCCCCATCGGTGCTCTCTCGAAGAAAGCCCTCCGTAGAACGCTGCCGAATTACCCGCTCTTCGAGGAAACCACGGCTGGATCTACGGGGGAGAAATGTGGCGACATGCCACGCCCTCGCTCGTCGACCCGTCGGATGGGGTGTCCCGCGAAGCGGCGAAGGACTCGTCGCCCGGGGTCGAGCCGCGACCGGAGCGACGCACACCACGACCACAACTGGTAAGTGATGCCGATGATGGTACCCACCCAATGCCGGACAGAATTCGTCCGTGGTTGAAGAGTTTTCTTTGCAGAATGACTGTGTTGTCATCTATAATTTCTTACTGTGCATAAAGTTCCATTGTTAATTAAAATCTTTCTCCTATTTTCTGTGGACCTTGCCTTGGTTTCTATGTTTCCACAGTAGTAATGGTCACATGTACGTGTACGAGGTGTGTTCAGAAAAATGACGGGACTTTTTAAATTTAGCTGGTTTGAAGTGTCCGATTGTTAATTTTTTTATTATGTTGGTATTCATCCCTATAAAGTATGATAAAATTCTCAGCTGTATTCATTGTTTACTTCGTCTGTGGCAGCCGCTAAGGTTGGACGTGTTTTATGAGCTCGGCGAGTCTCGTAAACGTTTTTCTACGTTTTCATCGGTTTTTGATGTGCCGAGGCATCCAGGGCGTTCGTGATCTTCGACGTCTTCATGGTCATATTGGAAATGCTTATAACACACATGAAATCTTGTTTTAGTAATAGCAGACTCACCAAAGGCTTTTGTTAACATTTCACACACTTTGCTACACCTTATTTAATTTTTTATGCAAAATTTGATTCAAATTCATAACATTTGCAATAGAACACAGAATAATATAGATAACACGTAAAAGAGCCCTCACATTGTGGATTGTTTGAGCTTTCGGCCTACTCCAAGGCTTCCAGGTCAGACTCTGAGTAGGGCGTAGGTAGTGAGTAGGCCGATAGCTCACACAATCTACAATGTGAGTGCTCTTTTACGTGTTATCTATTTTATTGTGTTCTATTGTGCCGTCCAAATGTTATATTGCTCTCGTGAGCACTTCCACATCATCGATAAAAATATAATACAGCCGTTCAATATCAGTTTTAATTAAGAAATTTTTATGCAAGTACAAATCGTTTAAGGTTAATGCCGATACAGGAATGCTTTATTTCCGCAGTAAATTGGTAGGCGAGACCACGACGAGGGAGGGAAAATTGGCTGCCAAAGAGAACGATTGATTTTGAACGAGGAATTCTTATTCCTTTGAATTGTAGTAAAAGTTTGTAGTATTGCCAATCCGTTTATTCCACATATGTCACAATTACACGAAGTGAATATGCCGACCTTAACCAGAAGTACAGGTGTGCAGCTAGGTATTGGAAAAGTTATCAGCCCAGCACCTGGACGCTTCTCCACACTTCGTTCCTAGCAGTAAGAGGATTGTAGTCGATTATCGTCAAAACTCACACCATTAGATTACGTGTCGATAGCTCTGTTCGTCCTCGCAGTCGCCGACGCAACCATAAATGGAGGAGGCCCTTCCGATACGGCCTGTGGACGTGGTCATGGCTTTTACCGGCGAAAGTGACCACACACGCAGGGCGCATGCCCGCCGAACTCACACCTTCCCTCAGGGCAGAACAAAGGGAGGAGGCGTTGCACCTCTGCGTCTCCGTCTTACCCACTTATTGTTGAACACATTAAGACGTCGTTGAGAATATTGTTGGCGCACAATATGAGTTATGCGTCATCTGCTTATTTCGATAATTTTTCAGAAGAAGAGTTCGCATTCAGGAGTACCAAGTCAGCCTGTCTTAAACTTCTAGTTTACTTCAGCAGGGAGATGCGCTTATGGATTTAGCGATTAAATTATGTAGAATCTCACGCGCAATACACATCTGAAATGGGAAATTCTCGGAATTCACGCAGAATTGAGTTCTGAAAGAATGTTGCTAAAAATATTTATTTTGAAACGTTTTACGTTTATTTATCTTTTTTGGATTTTGATAAATTATTAAATAAATCAATGGATTTCCGCGGAAACTTTGACTAATTTTTTAAACGAATTTCTATTGTCCGTCGTGGTATGACATACTAGGCTTTCCAATGTTATTTTGGGAAATATTGTGCAAGTTGAAATATAACGTTAAAATATATTTGCGTTTACAATATATATTAAAGTCATTAAAAACATTTAAAGATGGGCCCTTTTCCGATGACATCAAGGATATAATACGAGCCCCAACGTATTACGGTCGAAGGGATCACGAATATAAGATTAGAGAGATAGACTGCAAGACTGACAGGTTTAAAATGTCATTTTTTCCAAGAACGGTAAGGGACCAGAATGCTTGTAGCTGAAATTCCCCAGGACTTAGTTCATTACAATAAGTATTAACGTAGAGGTTAGGGACTGCGCGAGGATACGTATATATATATATATGCATATATGTTGTGTGTATATATATATATATATATGTATGTATATGTATGTATGTATATATATATATATATATATATATATATATATATTTCTTACAGGTTCCCCCTACCTTTCCTTACCTATTTGATAACCCCCAACCCCCTCATCCCTTACCCTTCCCTAATGGTGCTACACCCCCTGCCACACGCCTTTTTTGGTGGCTCGCAGGGTATTTATGTAGATGTAGATTACATATAAATACTGTGGGGAAAGTATTTCTTGTGCCCGTAAAATCATTGCGTTATCTTAGACAAACCTAAGGAAGTTAAGGCACATAAGGTTAAAATCATTATCTTTTTTAATGTCTGAGTTGAGATAATCCCTGTCAACTAATATAGTTAGTTCATTAGAATTGAACTTGAGATATATAATTGGGGCTAGTTTTGCGCGTAGGTTTCTTAATTTTCGATTATAACTAGATGGAACCATGTTAAATGATGCAATTTATTCGATTCCTTAAGATAAATCATCGCGAGTCATTCTTTTATCGTTAAATTTCGGTATTTCAGTTTTTTTCTTGAAGAGATAATGGAATAATCATTATCCACGGATATTCTTTTTGAAACTAGGGAAGAACATTTAGAATATTATTTTTTGCATCACTCTTGGATTAGACCCTTGGACGAGGTGCGCTGATGTAATGGAGAGTACGTAGATGGTCGTTAGCATGGAGAGTGGAATCGGGGACCAGGGACGAAGTGTTGGCGCCCAACCTACGTTGGAAGACTCATATTGGGTCATCCAATTATCAGCAACACAGTTTATCTTTAGTTTTCCTGCCCAAAAGTAAATAATTCTGCGGCGTAAGAATGGTGAATGATTAGATAATATATAATAATGTAGCCAAGAGATGAAATACTAGTGTATGTGAAAGAAAACTGTTAGGAGTTTTCCCTCGTGTTTCACACACATGCACACTTCGCAAAAACTGTTGATCCACGCATATCTTCTTGCTTCTACGACCAAATTTCCATGCTGTACTAAGGTCCCTATCGATTTATTCATATTGGCCACCGCCAGGGGGTGTGGCGGTTTGATCCAAGTGTGAATCATTACGGGAAGCATGAAGAGCAAGATGTTATTGCGTGGAGCTCCGAGGGAATGAAAAAATTGGTGAATCGTAGAAGGATCGCAGATGACATGGCTGACATGTAATTAAAGGAACAAAAGAACCTGAAAAATAATCTTCGAACACAATGGAACGGCTACCTCAAGGATATGGAGAAACAGTAGAGATGAAATACGAGTTGGAAGAAAATTGGCAATCCCAGTATTATATAGTATACGGAAGGAAGAATTAGAATAGGAGAGTAGAGTATACAATGAGGCACTAAAACATGGCGGGTATGAAGAAGAGTTCATTCCTCAAACTAAGTACCCCTTCATTGTTGAAGAGGCGGCGGATGTACTTGAAGGAGATAAGATATCAACTAAAGTTTTTACCGAAGTCCTTTATTATCCGTTTAGTTATTTTCGTGTGATTGGCGGGTCCCTGACCTAGGAGGAATCCTGGTGAACCCTGAATGGTGAGTGCGTGCGTTTCACAAAGGTCGGATACACCTGAGTGAGTGAGTGAATGCGTTTTTAGCGAAGTCCCTTATTTCCGTTTAGTTATTTCCGTGTGATTGGCGGGTCCCTGACCTAGGAGGAATCCTCGTAAACCCTGAATGGGTGAGTGCGTGCGTTTCACAAAGGTCGGATACACCTGAGTGAGTGAGTGAATGCGTTTTTAGCGAAGTCCCTTATTTCCGTTTAGTTATTTCCGTGTGATTGGCGGGTCCCTGACCTAGGAGGAATCCTCGTAAACCCTGAATGGGTGAGTGCGTGCGTTTCACAAAGGTCGGATACACCTGAGTGAGTGAGTGAATGCGTTTTTAGCGAAGTCCCTTATTTCCGTTTAGTTATTTCCGTGTGATTGGCGGGTCCCTGACCTAGGAGGAATCCTCGTAAACCCTGAATGGGTGAGTGCGTGCGTTTCAAAAAGGTCGGATACACCTGAGTGAGTGAGTGAATGCGTTTTTAGCGAAGTCCCTTATTTCCGTTTAGTTATTTCCGTGTGATTGGCGGGTCCCTGACCTAGGAGGAATCCTCGTAAACCCTGAATGGGTGAGTGCGTGCGTTTCACAAAGGTCGGATACACCTGAGTGAGTGAGTGAATGCGTTTTTAGCGAAGTCCCTTATTTCCGTTTAGTTATTTCCGTGTGATTGGCGGGTCCCTGACCTAGGAGGAATCCTCGTAAACCCTGAATGGGTGAGTGCGTGCGTTTCACAAAGGTCGGATACACCTGAGTGAGTGAGTGAATGCGTTTTTAGCGAAGTCCCTTATTTCCGTTTAGTTATTTCCGTGTGATTGGCGGGTCCCTGACCTAGGAGGAATCCTCGTAAACCCTGAATGGGTGAGTGCGTGCGTTTCACAAAGGTCGGATACATCTGAGTGAGTGAGTGAATGCGTTTTTAGCGAAGTCCCTTATTTCCGTTTAGTTATTTCCGTGTGATTAGCGGATCCCTGACCTAGGAGGAATCCTGGTAAACCCTGAACGTGTGAGTATATGTGAATCACAAATGTCAATGTTTTCGAGCATACCTGAGTGATTGAGTGACTGTGTATTCACATAAGCTGCTATGTTTCTTTACATCCTTTAATAATTTTCATTTATTTGTGTGATTGACGGGTCACTGACATAGGAGGGATCCTTGCAAACCCTGAGTGTGTACATGTGAATGTGATTCACGAGAGTGAAAGTTATTTCGTAACTCAGCCTAGTGATCGAGTGGTTGTAAGTTTATTTTATTATTTATTTTATTATTATTATTTTATTTCTTTAATTATTTGTTACGAATTTGTGTGTGTGGTGTTTTTTAATTCAATTTTTTCATTATTTTTAAATTATAAATTTCATTATTATTATTTATTTATTTAAATTTATTATTATTAATTATGATTATTCCATTTATTTATTTTTATTTATTATTATAATTTTTTAAAATTATTATTTGGTGCCATTCAAGTTTACGGTCCCGGTATTTTTTGTTTACAAAGAAATAGTATGTAAAACATTCTTGTGGAGTTGGGTATTCCATGGCTCGGGTACATGGGCCATAGAAAAATTAGACAGTAGAAAAATTGAAACCCTCAGAAACCAGAGTGAAATGAGTTGCTTCGGAGCGAGAAGCGATAAAGGGTGCAGGAGAGATACTTTGGGGAATACCGCAGGAAATGAAATGGATGAGCCCCTTGAGACGGTGCGGATTTCTTAGGAGCACAATAGCAGCAGTGTATCGCATAGCCCACCTGGAGGAGACGCGAAGGCGAACACTTGGGCCAAATGAGGGAATCTAAGGAGTAATGGCCTTCAAGATTGTGAATCATAATTGGGCAAAAGGAAAAATTGGTATCCGGTAAGAGGAAGGGCTGCACAGACATATTTACTTCATAACGACCAGATCATTATAGAATATGTTCAGGACCGGATATCCTAGGGAAAATAGTCGTCGTAATTATTTTATTATTATAAGGAAATCTACCGGTTAAGGTTGGTTTTTCGATGGACACAACTATCAAATAATCATTTTGTAACTCCAAACAAAACCCAATACAGCACCTAATCTACATGAGGTCCCTCTGCATCTCTGTGTACTTCTTTCCTCCCTTCATCACGTCCAACATCCCTATCCTGTTCCTGCCCTTTCCTTGTTTACCTAACATTCTCCCCTCTATTACCGTCTTCAACATTCCACTACCGCTCAATACGCCTTTCATCCATTTTTCCTGCCTCCATAGGATTTCTCTCAACAAACCCCTCTCCTCACCCAACATCTCCAGTACTTCCTCATTTGTTTTCCTTTCGGTCCATTTCACCTTCTCCATTCTTCTCCACACCCACATTTCAAAAGCCTCCAGTCTACGTCTATCCTCCTGATTCAGCGACCACGTTTCCGCGCCGTCCATAGCTACGCTCTATATCAAAATTGTGACGAGTCTTTTCTCAACCGCCGACTGACAAACCAAAGTCTGGTCATCAGCCACCCTAACCGATTTTACGAATTCCCCTCCGACTTTCATTCCTACCTCCACTTCTTCCCATGCCTCTTTAATCATTTCCTCCACATATACGTTGAACAGCACCGGTGACAATGGGCAACCCTGCCTTACACCTCTTCTTAAAACTGCCCATCCAGATTCTCCGTTCCCCACTCGCACCTGAGCAATCTGAGACATGTACAGGTTGCGGATCAGTCTCCTGTCCCTCCAATCCATTCCTATTTTCTGCATAATACGCATTATTTTTTCCCAATTCACTCTATCAAATGCCTTTTCGAAATCTACGAAACAGGCAAACACGTTCCTGATTGTATTCTATATTCCTCTCGATTAATGATCATCACAGCAAAGATTCGTCGTAATATTTTATGAAAGATACTCTGTGGAAGATACGATATCTTAGAAAGTCGATCAGGTGATGCATACAATATGGCTTGATTAAATAATGTTGAAGATAGTCTTCCACGTGATAATAAACATGTCACCTCTGTAGGATACGGCTTTGTCTTCGATAGGTCATAAATATATATATATACATATATATATGTACACATATATATATATATATGATTGCAAAGGTGGATGAGAGAAGAAGATGGAAAAATGTAAACACAGAGTTAGGCAAAATGAAGTACAAAGAGTTAAACAATAAATTGAGAAGGGCCACAAATAAAGCAAAAGAAGAATGGTGGAAAACGCAATGCGAGGATATGGAAAGTTTACAGAAGAAGGGTGAAATTGGTGCTCTATACAGCAAGGTTAAGTTATTATCGGGAAGTAAGAAGGCAAGATGTGTGCTAACAGTTAAAGATAAATGGGGTAAGATAATAGTTGAACCAGGAAAAATCCAAGAGAGATGGAAGGAATATATAGAAACACTGTATGGTAAAGAACTTAGGCCGACAAGGTTAGACATAGAAAAGGAACATGACGTAGAAGAAGATAGCTTAGGTCCAGGCATACTCGACGATGAAATAGAAAGGGCATTAAAGGAGATGAAAGCAAATAAGGCTGTGGGGCTGGACAATATTCCTGTAGAAATGTTGAAATGGTTAGGGAAAGGTGGGAAAAAGGCCATATATGGACTGATTCGTAGTATCTATGAGGAAGGAATCTTGCCGGAAGATTTTGTGAGATCGGTGTTAGTTCCTATTCCAAAAAAGGCAAAGGCTTCGTCATGTGAGGATTACAGAACAATAAGTTTGATATCCCACGCAGCTAAAGTTATTCTCAGGATCATCAACAAAAGGATAGAGAGTAAGGCAAATGATTACTTAGGGGATGATCAGTTTGGGTTCAGGAAAGGAAGAGGTACGCGTGATGCCATTGCAGTAATGAGATCACTAGTCGAGAGGAATATAGAATACAATCAGGACGTTTTTGCCTGTTTTGTAGATTTCGAAAAAGCGTTTGATAGAGTGAATTGGGAAAAATTAATGCGTGTATTGCAGAAAATAGGAATGGACTGGAGGGACAGGAGACTGATCCGCAACCTGTACATGTCTCAGACTGCTCAGGTGCGAGTGGGGAACGGAGAGTCCGAATGGGCAGTGTTAGGAAGAGGTGTAAGGCAGGGTTGCCCATTGTCACCGGTACTGTTCAACGTATATGTAGAGGAAATGATTAAAGAGGCATGGGAAGAACTGGAGGTAGGAATGAAAGTCGGAGGGGAATTCGTAAAATCGGTTAGGTTTGCTGATGACCAAGCATTAGTTGCTCAGTCAGCCAAGGGGTTGCAAGCATTGTTGAGTGAATTGGAGGTTCAGTGCGATAAATATGGGATGAGAATAAATATTAATAAAACAAAGGTTATGCGATTTTCCAGAAAGAAAAAGGCTAAGCTAAATATTAAAATAGGCGGGGAAAAAATAGAGCAGGTAGAACAGTTTACATATCTCGGAAGTGTTTTGGACCAACACGGTCAAAGTGGTAGGGACGTGAGGAGAAGAATTGCGCTAGGCAAGGAGGCTTTCTCAAGGAGGAGGGAGTTGATGACGGGGACGTTGAGTAGGGATGTTAAGACAAGACTCGTAAAAACTCTGATATGGAGCGTAGCTATGTACGGCGCGGAAACGTGGTCGCTGAAGCAGGAGGATAGACGTAGATTGGAGGCTTTTGAAATGTGGGTGTGGAGAAGAATGGAAAAGGTGAAATGGACCGAAAGGAAAACAAATGAGGAAGTATTAGAAATGGTGGGGGAGGAGAGGGGTTTGTTGAGAGAAATCCTATGGAGGCAGGAAAAATGGATGAAGGGCGTATTGAGCGGTAGTGGAATGTTGAAGAGGGTAATAGAGGGAAGAATGTTGGGCAAGCGAGGTAAGGGTAGGAACAGGATAGGGATGTTGGACGAGATGAAGGGAGGAAAGAAGTACACCGAGATGAAGAGGGACCTGATATAGATTAGTTTGCTAGGTGGGGAGTCACAAAATGTTTATTTGATAGTTGGGTCCATCCAAAAACCTACCTTAACCGGTAGATTACCTAAAAATATATATATATATATATATATACATATATATATATATATGTACATATATATGTACATATATATATATATATATATATATATATATATATATATGTCGATATAGGATATTGAGCATCCCATCACACCGCCCTCTAGAACGAACGGGAGCCCTAGTCGATGATTCGTCTCCTCTGAGCCACCGCCGCCGGCGCAAGAGGCAGTCTTGGGGAAGGGTGGGGAGGGCGATGGGTGGGGGTCACTGTCACCCCCATCACACTTCGCATGCCCGCACGTACCCCGGTGACGCGTCGGAAGGAAGCAGGGTTGCCAACCGTCCCGCAATTCCAGGTATCTCTCATTTCATATTTCGTCTTCCTTTTTCATCGAATTTCACAGTCTCCTCCCCCCCCCCTCCCCCGAGGCTTCCATATTTGTCCATCCAATTCCCCCCCCCCCGCGATTTCCTTAGCAATCGCAACACCACCAACAGGTGCTGGAATAACCCCCCTTTGGAGGTAAAGTACGCAAAATCATCTGACGCGTAATTTTTGATGTAGTCGATTACAGTTTCCGACGCCATGAATTCATTTTTTCTTCTGCCCCTTTTCACTCAGAAGTCTCGATTTCGAATTGATTCAAAGATTGAATCGTTTAAATATTAATTTGAAATGTTGTCGTGGAGCCCATAAAAAGGCGTGGGGTTTGTGTTCGACAGTGTATCCGCTTATTTTTGTAACCCAATCACTGGTTTCCAAAGTATTCAATCACCAATGCCGGATGTAGTCTGCGGTATATCCCTTAAATAAGTGGATTTTCACAGGTCTAACTTAAAAAAACATCTAAATTCTCCGCACCATATTAATGTATTGTCAATCTCGGATTCAAAGTGTGGAGATATTTTGGCAGAACCGCCCCAACGATATTGTAATAATAATCGCCAGTCTCCATGCTTGCCTCAAAAATGATTTTTAATGCATTGGAAACTGCGCTAGACAATGCGTTAAAATTCTGTGGGACGGTTTCCCAGTATCTTTCATCCATCACCAATTTTGGCTTGACATAATGACTTTGTTTTTGATATGCTGACCCGATATATTGACAATATTCACTTGGTACATGCCTGGTTTAACCATAGAACTCAGTAATATTTCTAGTTTTTAGACTATCCCATTTTTGTGTTTTCCGTGTGAAAAATTCAGTAAAATTTCAGAGTATTTTCTTGAGGCAAAAATATTTAAAATGCGTAAAAAATAAAAAAGATGAAATTAACTGAAAAAAATATGCTTGACGCCACAAAAAAATTCAAGGCAATCGTGCCTTTTTTTTTAAAATCTCTTTTCTTTTCTTGGTCATATTTGACGAGGTACTTACATCTATCGTCTTCATTTCCACAAGTTTTTCTGTCAAACTGGTAATTGAGCACCCTCGTTCTCGTGGATATCCGTGGATACCCCGTCCCCCGTTTACCCTTTCTTCAAAACAACTCCACCGTAATTAGTGACCGATTTAATATAAATTCGTTTTCACGCAAAAATAATTAGCTTAAGACCGTATTTCATTACTCAATGGCATCTTCCATGACGCTATTGAGTTTTCGAATTGTTCTGGAAGTCAAATTAAGATCGTTCTAACTTGAATGTTTGGGGCCCTAGGAATGTAGAAATTCTCGAAAAATTGATTTTGTTTGCATCAAATTAAAACTGATTTTTCGTTACCGAATACTACACTATTGCGCGAAAGTTACTGAAAATTTCAACGAGTTTTTACTTTCGTCAGGTTACGCCTGAAACTCTTTCAGCTCATGTCAAGGGTGCGGTGCTTCGGTGAAATTTTCAGACTCTCCTCGCGATGTTTCTTCCCTCGACGGCGGAACCACCCTAAAAGTGGTCGCGTATGAAATTTGATGTGCGCAGGCGCATTGCGATTCGTTGCGTCGCCATTCATGGAAGAATCTCGCCAAGTTGAGGCGGAAAACATAGTGTCCCTCCTTCCCCCGACCGATGCCCTCCTTCATAGTCCCCGAAAGACATCGTCTCGGGGAAGGAACCTGATTGGCCGAAATCTCGACGATACGATGCGCTGGCAAGTCTTTGCGCCACGGCCTCCAACAAACCCGATTAATTGTATTCTGTACGAAGATAGTGACTTCCTTCCCACTCACTTCGAGCACGTGGTGACGAGTCACTTGTGATTTCCATGCCATGAAGATAGGAGGGTGGATCGATTAATTGACAGTGTCCGGTCCCAGTTGGGAGAAAGTATTTAGCACAGGTAAAGCAGGTCGCATATTAAGGAATTGTCTTGGAGGAGGGCGAGCGAAGCAGTGAGGACGTTTCGTAAGGTGAAGAAGCGTTTATTAAGAGATGGAAGTTGACGACAGGCACCTTAAGTAAATATGTCGAGGAAAGACTATTGAAAACTGTCATGTGAAGCGTAGTTTTGTATGGCTCGGAAACTTGGTCGTTGAGGCAGGAGAATAAGCGTAGATAGTGGGTCTTTGAGATGTGTTTGTGGAGAAGAATGGAGAAAATAAAATGGACGGAAAGGAAAATAATTGAGTTAAAGGCATGATAGGGGAAGAGAAGACGTTTGATAGAAATTCGAAAGAGGCAGGCCAAGTGGATGCAGGATATGGATTTGGAAGGCAATGGGATGGATCCTGAAGACTGCGATCTTTAAATATGGGAATAATCCTGAGAAAACGGGGCCTAGGGAGGAAGGAAGGAATAATAGGCCCTTTGGATTGGAAGAACTAGGGAATGTGGGAAGTGTGCAGAGCTAAAAAAAATGGGATATTGTAATATGAAGTTATGTATGGGTTTAAGGATATTTTATGACGTGTTAGTTAGGGTTCACGATTACGGTAGCGTGTGGTGCCAAGGTTCACCAGAAATCAATTCCTAATCCGTTAGACTACTGCCAATGAATATTTCCACTTTCACCAACCTTCTGTTGAACCTCGATCACTTTATCAACTCGTACAACCACAACTTATCAAGTCTAAAGTAGCGCCAAGTTTGTTCAGTTAATTTCATCTTGTTCAGAATTATCAACAATATTAATTGATTTTTTGGCTTTATGGATTTTTTGATGGCCATTAATTAAAAAAAATTCCATTAACGATCCCTTTAATAGTGAAACTAACGTCTTGATCGAAGCGGGGGAAACATTTTCGATCGAGCACCGATTTTTGTTTGGTGGATTTCAACTCATTTAGTGAATCCAATTCGAAACGCGAATGCCTTCTTACGATTTAGACGCCGTCGATGTAGACCCTTGTCTTTCGCGACATGGGTAGTGTATGGGCCTCAATGCGATTTTGTAAATTTCGAAATTTATTAATTGAATGGCAAGGTGTTGCTCGGTGCATCTCAGAGACAAACCTTCCTGAAGTGAAAGACATCGATGACGTCTTGGAGAAGCCACAAAACAAGGAAGCGCGTGCGCTGCCACTTGTTGGCCCTGCACGCATGGATCAGCACTTTTGACCATGTGATAACTACTCATGGCACACGCGAAAGTCGACCGTAACTCACTGCAGTCGACTTCTGCACGATTTCTGCCCTACAAGGGTCTCTTCGTGGGCCCTTATGATTAAACTCAGTCTTTTTTCGGGACCAGAATCGATTGCTCCCTCGTCGACGTCAAACTTGGACGCTCTCGACGTCATACTGAGGCAAGGGCGGATGTAATGTGCACGTACACACACTCTTTTAATTACTGAAACAACACGGTAATGTGATGGGACTCTTCCAAATGAGAATGGTCCAAATATCACGGGAGTACCACCCAAGCCTCCGTAAATAAATTGAAATTTCAATGATCGAAAGGGTTAAGGTTAAGAAGTTTGAACCATTTACGAGTGTTTAACAAAGCAACCAAAAACGGCACAAAGGCTTTTAAATTGGCTGACAGGCAATACATAAAATATACATGAAGAAAAAGAAAGGGTAAAAGCGATGAACAGTAATGAAAAATTAGCAAAATAAATCTCAAGAACAAATATGGCAGGAGAGCGCATATGCAACCAGAAAGAGCTAAGTTACTATCCGGCGTTTAAGGAAGGAGATGAAAGCGTTGAGGGAGGAAGAGAGGTCCAGGGAAGGAGACTGGATGCTTAGGGAATTAAATGAAGCGGGGAGTCGATTGATTCGGATGTGACGATCGGCATTCTAGTTTTTAAATCATAATGCTGAGCTCTTGACATTTTTAATGATTCATTGAAATGTTATAAGGAAAACCTATGTAAATTTTAAGTATGAAATCATTTTTGTGAAATTTTTATGGCATTATTTATCTATTTTATCGATTATTCTGTTTGTATAATAGCACATGTGATTGGGGTTACCTATCGAGTTAAATATATTATTTTATTAAGTTCAGTTTCTACTGCAGTGCACACGCAATTTGATTTTTTTAAAGTGTGTTTAGCGTGGAATAATCTTGGAAGAAGCCGGTATCTCTAGTGATATGCATTTAAAGCGTGAAGTAATGCGAAATGTTTCGGAGAAATAATACTTAACAAATTGATGCAATATTTTCATTTTTGTGAAAGATAAATACACTAATGCCTTCCCGCGTTATTCTGGAAAATATAAGATGGAATTTCTAATATTTTTGAATTTGTAGTCGCGAATAGACTATTTTACACGTTGAAGGTTTACGGTGGTGTTCACGTGATTTGGTGCTATGCACTACTCGTATTCCTGGCAAAAAAAAAAGAATCTCCCCATTGATGGCAGCGCGGAAGAAATCGTCATCTTCGACATTATTATGCCATTACAATATCCCAGGTTATTGGTCCATTTCCCGCTTCTCGTACTTTCTATAAGCTTCTCTTGACCTCTCGGCGATATGCCTGTTATGTATTGAATGTTTTTTGTGATTAAAAACGTATTTTGTGGTTGTGGGTGTTACTCTATTTTAAAGTTTGCTCACTCTGACATCAATGAAATTTAATGTCTGTTTCACTTTATGTGTTTGGATAAACTAGGAGAGTACAACGTGGAAGGTTCTTCATTTATAATTAGTCAGTTGTCAAAGACAGTTTAGCAATCAAGGGGAAAAGGCAAGAAGAGTGTCGTGGCGTGACAATGGCAATTGCAAGGGAAAGGAATTTTAAATCCCAACAAGTACTTGTAAGATATCACAGCATTGGTTCCCACCCTCTTCGGCTATTACTCGTAGATGCGAACTTCCTCACCCCACCAGACCCATCGTTGAAATCCCCTCGGACTGTGGAGACTCAACAAAGTAGTATTATTATTATTAGGTAATCTACCTAATAATAAACCTAGGTTTTTGGATGGACACAACTACCAAATCAATATTTTCTAACTCCAAACAAAACCCAATCCAGCGACCTAATCTACATCCAACAAAGTAGGACCTGGTGTAAATGTTTGACCCTTGTTGAACAAGCCGTCCACCGAAGGAAGCGGTCAGTCCCCACGAGCCTCCACTTGTTGTAGAGATAGAGTGGGCTGGTTGTCATTTCGTCCATTCTCTACCGTCAATGCTAACATCGATTAGTATGTACGACCATCCTGCTAAAATGAGGGTGATCTGAGAAGTTCTCGGCCTGATGATGAAATGGACAATTTATGTTTAAAAAAAAGTTTTATTTTCCAACATATTCGCCTTTACCATTAATACATTTCGCCCAGCAGAGTCATTACTGACATTATCCATTCTCTGAAGTGTTCTTTCGCGTGTGCTGCAAAGCACTCGTCTACAGCCGCTTCTTGATTGGACGAAAAACGTTGACCAGTGAGAAGACTGTTGAGTTTTCGGAAGAGGTGTAAGTGTGAGGGGGCCAAATCCGGGGAATGGGGTGGATAGGCCGAGCAATTCATAGTAGCGCAAATCCCTTAACTTTCCCATTGCCAAGACACTTGTGTGGACTTGGTGTTCATGATGGAATTTTTTCGTCTTTAATCCGAGGGTCTGCTTTCACGAATTTTTGCGTCCAGTTTCGTTAGACGGCTAGAATAGTACTCCTCAACTATTTTTTTTTACCTGTTGCAATTGTCGATCAACAAAATTCCTTTCGCATCCCAAGCAACCGACGCCATGACCTTTCCCGTCCGTTGACACCGTGTTCGCCCTTCTTCTTTGGAGCTGAATGACCGCGAGAGTAGATTCCTTTAAATACTTGGGTTTAACAATAAAATTACATAAAAAATGCATAAAATGGTGATGGAGGGTCGCAGGCTGAAAGTGCGAGAAATCGCTGAAGCTGTAGGGATGCCATCTAAACTGGCATATCACATTTTAACGGTGAAATTTGATATTAGAAAATTAACTGCTAGTTGAGTGCCACGACTCTTGAAGTGGGAACACGAACGCATCAGAATGGAAATTTCCGAACAATATTTGATCCGTTTTAAGAGCAACCGACAACTTGGGTCCACTACAGCATCACTATTGTATCCCAGAGACAAAATAGCAGTCAAAGGAGTGGAAGAATGTTGATTCACCACCACCAAAGAAAAAAAAAGGCAATGTGTTCGGCTGGGAAGGTGATGGCTTCAGTTTTCTGGGATGCGAAAGGTACTCTGCTGATAGATTATCTTCCCACTGGTCAAACAATTACGCTAACCTCCTGGACCAACTACAGCAAAAGATACACATACAAGGCCTGGTTTGGCAAGGAAGAAACTCATCTTTCATCAAGACAATGCACGCCCACACACAAGTGTGGTTGCCATGGCAAAAATATGTGAATAAGAACTAAAATACGAATTGTTGCCACACCCGCTTGATTTGACTCCATCAGATTTCCATCTCTTCCCTATGTTCAAATTTACTTTTTCTCGGTGGATGGAGATTCTCTTCAAGCAAAGAACCAACAGCAGCACCAAACGGGTATTTTGCAGGCAAGAAAGAATTTAATTTTAGACATGGGATTATGACATTGGAACATCGTTGGACCAAGTGCGTTAACATACAGGGAGACTTCAGCGAAAAATACAAAAATTTTCCGATAGTTTTTCTGATTACCCTCGCATTATGTACGCATTTATACGCTCCTCACATATTCACGATCGGACCCCCGCAAATGTTATTCTGCAAGTACCAATATCGTCGGAAATTGCCCCCTCCCCCCTTGGATCGGTCACGCGCCAACCCTTCTGCAAGGGTCGTCGTCCCCCCCTTCAGTCGCTGGCAAATCAATCGTCTCCGGGGCCGGATGTCCTTCTTCCTGCCTTTGCTTTGACGTCCGTTCCAGCGACCAGGGACCCCTTACCTTTTCGGGGGTCCTCTCAAACGCCGCTTCCTGGTGCCGAGGTGGGGGCGACGTGAGTCAGCCGCCTCTCGTCCCCTCCCCACTTCGTCTGGGGCCGGCGCCAACATGACCCCGGGGGCACCCACCCACGCTCGCTCGAAAGACCCCCCGCGGTTGATGGCCACGTGGACGCATCGCTTTTCATCCGCGACCATTACGTGAAATTCACGCAACAGAAACGAAGAAACCTTCCGGCTCAATCGGCGTGGAGACGGACGCTAGGGGGCATCGGAGACTGTGAGCACGGAGCGTAATTCGACGCAATTGAAGCCAATCACATAAGGCTGATATGATTGTTCTTACGCCATTATATATTGTTAAGAAAAAATTAATAATTGCAAGTAAACTAAATATTTACAGACGTCACGTTGTTGTGCTACATTTTATTGTAAAAAAGTCGAACCTTGAAAATTACTTTTGTTTGAATCGAAACGTTGGTCGAAGAATAACAAAGCTTTTGTGGACCTTATTAAATTCATTTCTTTAGGATTGATAGTTGAACGTAACGAGGTTGAACGTAAATATTTCCATCGTCAAACCATTCGGCGGGAGGCTTTTATAATTTTTTGGCTACACAAAATGACCATATTTTTCAAGCTGCTTTACGTTGGCTGTTAAATTCTTTTCTTTAGGATTGATAGTTGAACGTAAAAATTTCCATCGTCAAACCATTCGGCGGGAGGCTTTTATAATTTTTTGGCTACACAAAATGGCCGTATTTGTCAAGCTGTTTTACGTTGGCTGTGGAGCCAAAGCGACAAAGAGCTTGTACACCGGTGATTGGTGAGCTGTAAATGTCGTTGCGTTTTATATTGTTTATGTAATCGTTGTTTCAACATGGTTTCCGCCATCGACTACTCCCGTCGAAAGCGAGGTTCGCTCTGTCGTCCGATTCCTCCTGAAGCAGAAGACTGAAGCACGACCGAACTTCGTGACTCGGAAAATGTGTATTTTGCATGGATAGCACTTCGTGGGCGACATTTCTGATTTAATTCGGCATTGAAAATTTCGATACGGATGAACCTATGACCCTCTACGTGAAAACGCACTGACCCTCTAACGGAGGCACGGAGCAACACGGGATTTACCCCGATTTCGGGTGGGAATCGATCACCCGCCTGCCTCACAGTCCGGCCTTGTCACGAAGAATATCCAATGTTTAGTCAGCCTAGACTTTCAATTTTGACTCTATCGAAGCTGCTAGTGTTATGACAGTCGAACTTATTTATACGGGATTGTAGTATAGAGACCTATCGTTACTGTCGTTGCTATATACTTTTTCCGTCAGAGTATAATTATATATCGAGTTCGAATTTCGTATCTCGAAATTCGGGAATAATATTATCCTGTCGTGTTAGATTCATGTTTTACTTTGCGGATCCGAAATGTAAATGTGAATGATTCAGTGGTGTGTTGCTCCAAAACATTTTTACTAGAATATTTTTAATCCCTCTCTCTCTCCACAGAAGAGTCAAATTGACACTAGCTATATGCCTGCCATATAATAAAGATTGGCCATTCCCGAACAAAATGCTGTACGCAGAAGTTCCTTGAACAAAATTAAAAAACAGTTAGTCACACGAAGTTTGATTTGATAGATTAGGGTAGAGCTCACCTATTAGTCCCTAAGGCGCATAAGGGTCACACGTGAATAGGTCAATGAGAGAGTCTCAATGATGGGAGGAAGGTGAGTTTCCTATTTTGAGTGTCATTTAAAGAGTCATCATTTCATTAGTTGGCTTGTGGTGTGGTCCAAAATCATTATTTTTACATAGCTTCAATTACAATAATTTATGATAAAATAATCACATGCTTACTTTCACAATACACATAATTCAGAGTTAACAGTAAGTTTAAAAATAAATCTTTACTTGTTACATAATATTATTAGTAATAGTTTTAGGGGAGGAGACTGACAGTTGAGGACATTTGCATCGTTAGGGATGGACAGGAAAGGATGAAGGGTGGAGAGAAACCTGGTGTTGGCATTAGCCTACTCTAAGCAAAAGGTGCTAAGGGGTCTGCAATTTAACGTCCCATTGTACACTTGGCATACTCACCCAAAGTGCTCCCCACAAAGCACCTCAAGTAGGGCTCAGAATACCTCTGAAAAATATCTGCCATCTCCAGGATTCAAACCTGGGCTCTCTCAGTGGAAAGACAGTATGTTAGCCACTGCACCATCTCGATCCCCCACACAATGTTCTGTAACAATCAGGCATTGCATAAAATTGTAAATCAAATGTCATATATATGCTTACATAAGACAATCAATCCTCTTGTTCATAAAATAGATCCATACCTTTATGTCATTTGCCATTCTTTCATATCAATTAATTTGTCCTTAATACTAGCATATGCACATATTTATACATAGTTTCAGCCCTGGTAATGAAATAGATTAATGTATTTTTGATGCAAGTGAAGCACATTTTATTTTACATGTTCCTCCAATTGGAATCACAGTTAATGCAGTTTCAAATACTCACTTCTCTTGGGAGCAACTTAAAAATAAATATCTTGTGCAATTAATGCAGGTTGCTTAGGATTCACTACAAGTGTTGTAAATTTAATGATCAGCTATTTGCTGAGTAGATAGCTTGGTGCAGCTTGATAGAGTGAAAAGGATGTGACATTTTAGAGTGGATATGGGGTATTTATTGGAAGAGTATTCCTCTTTTTGACATACTTTTACCTAATTAGCAATTGTCATGCTTCTGTGTAAGCCCTACATGAGAACACATAATAGTATACCTCCCTATCTTTTTGAGCTATCACCTTACTTCCTCGTTATTTACTTCGACTTACTATTTATCTTCCTGCTTATTTGCCTTTATGTCTGCATTTCTTTGCATACAGTGCTTACCTCATTCCTGTTTTATGGATTATTATTTCATGCAGTAATGATAAAAATTTTGTGAAAATGTGCAAATTTTGAATCACTCAAACAGAAAGTGGAACAGTTGATAGCTATTTGAGTATAAATATATTTAAGGGATTAGAAAATGTATAAATTGCATGAAAATTTATTCTTAGATTTATTAGAGATTGGAAAGAAATTAAGAGTTAAGAAAATAAGATTGATTCAGAAGAACATGAACGAAAAGGGATTTTTGCTGTTGTCACTTCATACAAAGGGAAGCATCTTTCACTATTTGAAGAAATAAGAAAGCACAGACTTTTTGATAAGAAACTTTTGCTTGATACTGTGGCTAATTTAATCACACATTAGGATGGGATATGATCCTATTAGTGCTTCCTGCTGATACATTTTTTTCCTTTAATCTGCTGTTCCTTTGTTTAGGGCGAGTTTTAAGGAAGCACCAATTTCATCAGCGTTGAAGTAGTGATCGCTCAATCCCAGTCAGAGTCTTGGGAAATGATCTTTCATTCCTAAAATTTGTTATGGAAGTGTTGATACTTAATGTTTCCATGGCAATGCTGCCATAATTAATACACCGTCATTGCCTGAATCAAGTCAATCTTTGAGTCTTTTAAAATTTATGACTCGTACTTATAAATTACATATTAGAGGATTTTCAGCTCTAACAGAGTAAAGAATGAATAAAATGGATGGCTCAGAGATAATGATTAATGGTGAATATGTGTTGTGGATAGAGGGGAGATTGTCAGGTGATATTTGAAGAAACAGGAAGGTGAATTGAGGAAATATTGAGATTCATATTGGAATGCTAAAAGTTGAGTTAGCATAGAAGATGTTAAGTGTATGGGAGAAGGAAAAGGACAAGTTTCTTAGATGGCATGAAGACAAGTAGATAGTATGAAGAACCAATGAAGACAGTTATGAACAAAAAATTAGAATCTAGGGACTGGTGAATATTTATATGATATTAAGTATGCTGTTGGCAAACATTAAAAGCCTACTTTCAGCTGATAGACTAGGTACCTACCTATAAAAAAAACCATAAACACAGTAATCAACCCGAAGGTCGGTTTAGTAGGTGATGGTAGAGCTCACCCATGTACCAAGCCCGATGGCGTGTGAATATTCACCCATCAGGGTAGGAGGGCCAGCTCCTTTCCCTGTGCCGGTTATGGTTTCCCAGGAAGATCTGGTACCCGGAAAATCAACTAGCTTGGGAGGAGCTGCAGGTGCCCAGAGTGCCTCGCCTGGGAATCGAACCCGGGACCCTCCGGTCAGTAGTCCAACGCTCTACCCACTGGACCATCGCAACCTATAATGATAGTGAAATCATTCTGAAATTCTTTCTCTGGTTGGTCCATTGATGAGCCATTGCATCACCATTTTCTTGTCCAGTTCTTCAGAATCTCACATAGTCAGCTTCTTACTTCTGCAGCCCTTATTGAATGACTTTTTGATTTTTTACCATTGTTTCTTTAGTGCAACCATGGTGGATTGCAAACATCCAACACTTATAAAACCTAAAAGTAAATTTTCAAGTTCTTTGCAGATAATCTTAAATGTAATGTTAAACATTCAAAGTTGCATGCTATGTAATGTAGACAAGTAGCAAGTGTTACATTCATTTTTACCATCAGAAAATCCATGTGTGACAACTACAATAACTTGTCTTTAAATGTTAAGAAAGAGGCTTTATAAGTCATTCCCTCGTTACTACTGGCCATCCACCCATTACCAAAGCCTCATCAGTTTCCACTTTTGAAACTTTTGTCACACCGTGGACATTTAAACTTGATGAACACATCACAATAGTACATAAACATTTGATTAGGGATCAAAAAGCCAATTTTCTGGAAGCAACATGCATGCCTTATGATAATGCTGCTAATGCTAATTCTGATGGTTCTATACTTCTAAAATGAACAGTGGTTTTGTGCTTTGCTGGTGTGCTTTGACCTTTGACATAGATCAGATTGGAGAGCATCAAAACAGCAAACAGTAAACCAGGGGCATGATTGTCTTCAGAATCTTTGTTCATTGCTGTCGTTAACATGGCTGATAATCCATATTCTATGACTGGTCTTAAATTTAATAATATATACTACATACATGTAATGAGATCCCTTGACAAATCATTAGTCAATTGTGCCACAACCACCAACTGTGCTATCGAGAAAAATTGTGGTATGGATGTTAATAACTTTAATACTAAGAAAAAGATCCATATCTGCACCCATGTTGCTCAATGCTCACAACTTGGCACTTATACCAAAAAACATTCAGGGCAACTACAAAGGATTGCCTTTATATTCGGTTGCCTGTATATGTCTGTGTTCCTCTATTCTAAGGATTTCAATCATTGGGTGAAATTTCTAGTACATCATGGGATCAATGCAAATGAATGGGAATGAATCATAAGGAAATGAAGGTATTCAAAATCTTCAGAATAAGAAGGCTGAGATAAGCATTAAAGTTGGAGGATATTAACTTGAACATATGGAACATATCACTTATGTGGAAAGTTCATTAGAAGAAGGTGGGCGAAGTAGAAAGGACATTAAATGAGGTGAAGAAAAGTCAAAGGGGAATCAGTTGATGAAGGTAACACTGAGTAATATGAAGAAGAGACTGGTGAATATTTTTATATGGAGCATAGTGTAGATTGGGGGTCTATCAGATGTGGGCGTGGAAGAGAATGGAACTAATAAAATGGACAGAAAGGTGAAAAACCAAAGAGGTACTACATGTTGTAGGGGAAGAGAGACGGCTGTAGGGATAAATTTGAAAAGGCCAGGACAATTGGATGCAGGAGATTATACTGAAAGATACTGAAGGTGGGATGGAGGGGGAGAATGCTGGGAAAGCAAGGTAGAGGAAGGAAAATAATAAGCATTTTGGATTGAATGGATTGAGATAGGAAGCATTAAAGTATGCTCAGCTCAAGAATGATTTATTTTAACATGTGGTGTAGGGTTTTAAGGACATATGGTGTCATGTTATTCAGGGATTATTAGTTTAGTAGTGTGTACTGCTGGGGTAGATCAAAAATCTACCTTCACCCTGTTAATAATGGTAATAATAATCTGTGTAGATCTATCAGTTTGACTTTCAGAATGCCAACATAACAATTAAAAGCCATCAAACACAGTCATGTAGACTTCTGAATTGCAAGCCTGAAATAGGGAAGTTTTTTGTGTGTTGTTCCTTTTACATGATGTAGTTTCCAGTATTACTTTTTGGAAGTAATCCATGACTCCAAGAATACGCTTTACATTTCATCATCAATATTTACTCAGATGACCTAGGTTTCAATGTATAACATCATCATCAGGTGTACATACAGGCATTGCATTTAATATATACCCTTGACAGATGGGGTGGGCATTTTGGATGGTGACGGTCATTGGTGGGTGTTAGGCAGGGAGGGGAAAACATGGGCTAGGGGGTGGAAAATTTGATGTAGGAATGTCAGAATGAGTGGGGATGGTTTCCATTCAGGAAACAGGCTCTATACTCTCCATCACTCTTCCCTTTGACATCCTTCAGATTTAGCTCAGGCACCCTGCTGAGAACTAGCACTTGGGTTTGTACCCTCCTTTTTTCCTGACTGCGCTGTGGGATTGGCACATATTTTTATTCCTCCATCTGCTATCAGTTTCCTCCCACGTACTTCCCCGACTGCTCTAAACTCCCAAATTTTGGTAAGAGAACCCTCATTCTCCTTGCTTTAAGTTTGAAGTATCTGTGTATAAGCCTCTAAGGCATTACATTCATTAAAAAATATAGGGGAAATCGTTATCTCAACTCACACATACATGGACCACAAATGGTGCACCATATTTTAATAGTGCCTCAGGGAATAATTTGCTGGCTATTATTTGGGGGAGTATTTGTTGTCCTAAAGGGGCAAGTTCAGGGACCATTTATTTAATGGTTATAGCTAGTAAAAGTTTCAAAGTCTAGAGTAAATTGAATTTACCATAATTGCACTTCAATTTTTTTTTACTCTGCAAAACTTTCCTATTTTCCTGGAGTGAGCACACAAACTCTGATTAGTAATCAGAAAGTATTCACTTAAATTTGTTTTGCTAACTTCATTTGTTCATAATTATTATGTTCAGAACAAATATGCAGATAAACTATAAATATGGTTTAAAGCTACCATTTATTTTTAATGAGTCATTAATTTCTACATATAAATTTTTGTAATACATATATAGGACTAAATGCATTGGAATTCAGTTCATTTTTAATCAATCTGGACATTTTTCCTATTAAAAATGTCAGGGAGCACTTCTCTTTCTTCTAATGCACTTAATGATTTTGTTCAATGGAAGCTTTGCCCTTAATTTTAACTCCAAAACTTTATCAAGTGCCATAATTTACACAATATACTTGCAAATGGCATGAATCACTCTTCAGAAGAAGTTCCACGTGAGGCCAAATGCTGTTCAAGTAGTGGAAATAATTTCTCTAACACCTAGGCAGAAACATATTAAATTTTACATAAGCATTCATGTTACATACCCAGATGCTACAAATATCCAAAACATTCCTCTAGTTACTAAATATGAAATACTTTTATTTATTTAATTAAAATATAAAATCAAAACATATAATTTTCGTGAGTTATCATTTTGAAGGGGAGCATTGGGTTGTAGCTGCCCTCCAGTCTATTATCAAGTCATTTTGTGCCAATTTCTTCATTCCATCAATACCTCCTTGGAATAATGTTTCCATTGCCTGCGTATCCAGCAGATAAGGTCTCACTGCTGCTGTATATAATCATTATATGGCTTGTGGTTTCTCCTTTTTCCTATTCTTAGTAAGTAAAACCACAAACCACAACAGACCTTTTGAAGCCATTGTGAGCCCTGTAGTTTCACACCCATGCTGAGCTCCATCCAGTGACTCCTGTGTGAGATTGGTTACTGCATCAGGCTACCTGCCTGTGGCGAGTATTTCTACATCTTCTGCATACCCTTATGTAAATGCACCAGTCTTATTGAGTCTGTAAATTTAAATGTCGACCACCAAGTTTGGGAGTGATGGCAATACCACTCCTCCACGTGGACAGCCTCTAGTCACAGCCACCTTTATCATATTGCCCCCTAAGTTGGGCCGAAATTATTGTGTGTTCTAAAATGCCTCTCAGCCATTTTAAAACATGCCTCTGTGTTGCTCAGAATATTTTATCAAAGGTCGCTTTGTTTAAAATCACACTTGTTGTCAAGAAATGCTCCCTGTCTTTGGTCCAACACTCCTTCCACTCTGCTGACCAGGTGGTAGAGGACCATTTTCACTGACTTTCCTTTCTGGTACACATGTCGTCTTGGATGAAAGGGATATTCTTGCATGGGACCTTGCCTTCTCTCTTCATGATTTAGGATCGGGGTGGTGAAATTATGCATCTGTGCTCAAAGTGGCATGCAGAGTGAGGAAGGTGGTGTAGGCAATTCCATGGTCATCACTCAATGGGTTGCCACGCAACTCAAGAGTGTACCCTTATTACATGCATAAATATTGGCATTCAATTGCCAATAGGTTTGCCATCCCTGGTATAGGGGTTCTCCCAGCACAATTCCTACAATATAACTGTCATGTTTACTCTTTTCTAGTACCAATTTTCAACAAATCCATTCATTTTGTTCAGAGTTTTGGCTAGTTTTTTGAAGTTCATATCCTGAAGCATTCAAGATGTTTAAGTTTGCAAGGTTTTGTTGTGGTCTGGTGAATCAATGATCAATGAGGTATGTAATCTAAAAAGAAAAGCAAGAATAAATGCATTAAGAGTTATCTTAATTATTGATGGCATGGCAGGATAGGTATAATGAGTAATGGAATTACTGCAAATTTTAAGATTTGTTTTCGTGTAGATCCATAAAGCCCTTCAAGTGTATCCCTATGGATCAAACATGGAAAAATTCATGCTTCCAATGGAAACTTAATTATCCAAGAGTTTTCTTCCAGATAAGGCATGTTTTTAAGTGATCTAGTAATGACGGACTACTGTATTTCTAAGCCGTACCTATTAAGGCACAAAATGCAGGTTCAAATCCATAGCTTCTCATAACTCATGAATAATCTAAAAGCCTGCTCTACAATAAACCATTCTTCAACTCCAAATATTCCCTGATTCCCTTGATTTTGCCCAACATGCCTAGTCTTTCTCTACCTCACCATCTAGACCCAGCGTTCTCTTCACTATGGTGCAGTTTTTAGGCATTCCGTTGAATTATTCCCAGCAACCTTCTCTCCCCCCTCACCACTCCTAGCCCTTAGTTAGTTTTTCTTACCATCAATTTCACTCTTTCCACGCCCTCATCTCAAAATCCCACAGTCTACTCTTGTCTTCTTGCCTCAATGACCAAGTACAAAACAATACTTCATGTGAAAGTTTTGACTTATCTTTTCTAATCCAAAGGATCTGATTTCTAATTTTTCTAATACTCAAATTTCCCAGTTACCAACTCCCTCTTCTTTCTTTATGCTTCTTTAACTAGTGAAGTTCCCCTAATACTTCTATTACATTTTAAACATTCTCTGGATTGGTGAAATGCTCTTTCCTGTTCTCATTTATGCCTCCAAATATTACGCTTAAATTGACCTTCCTGTTTCTGGAGGGCCCTATTACTCTCATTTTCTTTTCACTGACTCTCATTCCATAATAATCACACAAAGGTGTAGATAATTCATTTTCCTGGGAGATGAGGGGTCAGCTAGCCTTAAGCTTAAGACTAACTCATTGAATGTTGAGCTACATGTAGTGTTAAGTGAACTGTGGTCTATATAGGCATCCTAGATCTTGAAATATTTTTTATCTTGGCCCTGTAGCGATTTTCATATCAATGTAAGGTATGAAGTACAAGTTGGGGTTAGAGAAAATAGGTGATAGGAACAAAATGAATGAAAGTATTTTTACCAAAATAAATAACATTTGTTAAACGTACAACTAAAAATGAATTTTGTTTCATAATTAATTAGGAGATACATTCATTAAAAAACCTACAAAGGTATCAATGGCTGCAAATGGTGGATTCCAAAGGGTTGTTAACCATTTAGTTTTATCTGAAAATATGAAAACTCAATCACCTATAAATGAAGCTGATAAAATAGTATTCTTGTGTTTTTCCTACTCTTTTTAATAACGATGAATAATTGAATTCTTGAGTTTAAAATTACCAAAGTCATGTTTAATTTTAATATGCAAAACATCCACTACGCTAGGATGACTTCAGTTACTCTAAAGTAGTGCATGTTTTGCATCCACTGCTTTAGAGTAACTGAATATATCTTAAAGTAGTGGATTCCTACATGACTGATACTTTTACTTGCATGACCTGTTGTGTTCTGCAAGTGTACCTATATCCTAGATGACCTCTTTGGATGGATGTCTTTGTTGCATACACAAATTATACTTGTTGCACATGAAGGTCCTAGATTTGTTTGTTTTGATTCCTTCTCCATATCTCTTAAACAAATTAAGTATGAGTCTTAAATTTGTTCAGTTCCCCATCTTATCCTATCACACCCATTACAGGTGTTATAAAAAGTGAAGAAAACCTTGATATAACTGTCTTGAGCATATCAAGCTAAGATTTGAACTCTATCGTAAAACAATCCAAAAGTGGAATGTATACTGCTAATTTGGGCAAATCTTAATGACAATGGACTAATCAGTTTGTTCTATTTCTTTCAATTCTTACTATTTGTGGGACCAAAATTGTGATCAACAGCTTTTGGCACACATCTGGTCCTCTATCAAATAGATTTCTAAAGGTTTGCTATCACCTGGTCTCAGAGCCTCAAAGAGTTTTCCTCATTTTGGATGTCTCTGATGAACCCCTAGGCCATCATGATTAAATTATCAGTGCTTCTCTCAATGACTTAAGAAATTCTGAAAAGCCAGTGACTGGATCAAATCAATCATTGAGTTGAACAAACTCTTTTCAATGTTTTTGCAGTGAGTGATGAATCGCATCTGTCAGGGCAATCCAATCAGTCACAAGAGCAGTGGAGTGAGCAGTCCTTGTGATGCCCTAGCAGTTCCTGATGGCATGCACTTCACAAGATTTTGTGCCATGGCTAAATCAAGAGACCAAGCTGAGCAATGAAGGTAAGAGATCACCATCGGATGTGTGTGTCTGTGAGTGTCTGACTCAAGCTTCTAACCCTCTTTGAGTTTTTCTGACATAATTGAGGTCATATCATGCCATTGCCCATTTGCTCCTTGAACATTTTATAATTAATATATAGGAGAATTTTATTTGAACTATTGACATGAATGAATTGCAGAAAACTCTCTCAAATAATTTGCAAATCCAAGTCAATATACAAAACCTAAAGAGAAGTCTTCTCAGTCCCACTGATGTCTGCAGTCTCGACATGTAAAACCGAGGAAAACTTTGATTCGTTCTCTTTTGCAACAAGTTTGTTGAGAACTATTTTATTACATGACTTCATTATTTCATTTTGTATGGACTCTTGTACTTAAATCTTTCTTGAGGATTTATAAAACTGTTTTGACTCAATTTCTACATTGACATGATATCTTAGTACAGCATAGCATAAAAGTGCCCTTTGTAATGAACTGATTGTTCCATATAGTCTCTCTCACCAAAATCCCTACTTCCTCTTCAAGCAAGTTCTTATCTCCTATACAAAATAATGGCTGCAATTACTGATAGTAATTTAGATCAGTTTTCAACTGCATTTCATAGTTTTTCACTTATCAACTGATTAACAACACAATTTGCAGGATTCTTAATCGTAGACAAGAAGTTATCTGCAACATTAACACAATTCTGATGCCACTTGTGAACTGAGTGAATATCAAAACTGTCAACTACTTTTTTTAGTAATCCAATTTTTTACATAAAGAACCATGAAGCTGTGAGTTGATTCCAGTAGCTGACTCTGGAAAAAGTTAAACAGTATTTACAATAGGCACTCCTATCCTTGACACCAGAGTAAGTTAACCACTCCCACCTGAGCCGTCACTAGCGTTGACATCTGAGATTTCCATGCTTTTCCTGACAGTGTTATGTTACTGGAAATGAATATGATTGATCTGCCATCCGCTATTCATTAATTATCAAGCAAGCAAGCTTATTGGTATAACTGATGTCACAATTGCTGAAATATCAAAATATGTCATTTTTTACTCATGGAGTATATGTGAAGAAATAATTGTTAGGTCATTATTTCATTCCAAATCAGCCAAATCGGACTCGTACAAAGGGTTAAAACTAATACTTGGCTGAGTGTGCACTTGGGATTCCTTTGTTTTTTTCATTGATTAATTCGTTTTATTTTATTTTGGGATTCTATTCTTGGTCCCTTGATGCTTAAAAATGATTATGATTCAACTCAAGCTGTTTCTACTGAACTTTTTGGTGCTGTTAGAAGCATTATTACTCCAGAAACGAAACAGCAAAAATGAGTGAATCCTAGCATTGGCACCTGTGACTTAAATGCATTTCAATGATGTACCAAATTGCTCCCCTCAGTCAACAGGAAGAAACTTTGACACAGTAATGCTCTTGCCGTCTCCACAGAGGCAAATGTCATGAATAGGTTCTTCCCATTCAAAACAAGTCAGTTATGCTGATGAAGGATTTGATTGTATGTCTTCTATTTATCTATCTACGTGGTATCCTTCAAGCCACCACTAGTGTGTGTGGCAGAAGGTGATTAAGCATCAGGTATGCAGCATCAAACACTAATAACTCTCCGGAGGAAAACTTAATGCTTATCTGGATGCTGCTGAACATTTTTAGATGGGTTCATGATGCTTATTTCCACTGGATATCTTCCTCCAGAGCAGTGGCACCTCACAGATATAAGGGAATTAGTGGAAGGTCTTTACATGCTGATGCCTTGAGTACCAGTGATGATGTGTGTAGCCAAGTGGGGCGAATGGAAGGATTTTTTCATGACATATGTTTTTCTAAGTGTTAATAAGTGCCATTCACTTGTGATTAAATTTTGATGCACGACACACTTCAGAAGGTGAAATGGACTGAAAGGAAAATGAAGGAGGAAGTACTAGGGATGGTGGGTGAGGAGAGGGGTTTGTTGAGAGAAATCCTATGGAGGCAGGAAAAATGTATGAAAGGCGTATTGAGCGGCAGTGGGATGTTGAAGAAGGTAATAGAGGGGAGAATGTTCGGCAAACGAGGAAAGGGCAGGAACAGGATAGGGATGTTGGACGGGATGAAGGGAGGAAGGAAGTACACCGAGATGAAGAGGGACCTGATGTAGATAAGGTTGCTCAATTGTGTTTTGTTTGGAGTCACAAGATATTTATTTGGTAGTTGTGTCCATCCAAAAACCTACCTTAACCGGTAGATTACCTAATAATAAATAATAGTATACTACTGCTCTTTGCATACAATGTATGGACATATATTTATTCTCTTCATCTTCAACATTGCAGGACATATTTACTTGCTGGACAGTTATTCAATGTGCTCCTCTTTGAAAAATGGTATTATCGAAAATCTTGCTTTTACTTATTCCAAACGGTACCAGATTTATGAGATGCTAACTTATTTAGAAATCCAAATTTAGATAAGCTATGAAAACAGAATTTACCTTTCTCTTAAAAAAATTAGAATAGATACGACGAAACATATTAGTGACTGGTTTTGGCAATTAACTTCTGCTGTTATGTTTAAGCTTTATTTATAATAATGTTCAATATTGACACCCCTTTCTCCCTCCAATTCATACACATCAAAAGCATGGGGTGATGGAGGGGAGGGTCACTAAACTTAGGGTCTTATGCATTGTTTATTCATTTATGTGTTTACTTTCAATATACGCATCTTATTGTATTTGGTAGGGTTCAGAAACACTCACCCCTGCCCCTAATATCTAAGCCCTTGCTATCCCTCTGATTCTGTAATGCACTCAGTAATGTTTCAGTCCCCTGAATACCTGGATAGCTAGAGCCTTTTGCCTTCAGATCTAACCGATATGATTAGTTCTCAACCCTCTTTCATTCTTTTCTCCAGGCCTTTTCATATGTCCCCTTACAAGGCAAACTACACCCACGGAAATATAAGTGATTGCAAAAATCATTCATTTTCTATGAAAGCTGTGCGATAACCCCTAAAGGAATACTATGAAATGTGGGGTTTGTGTGGAACCTATGATATTAAATATTGTTTTTGCAGTATTCAGAATTCTCAGTTGTAAACTCAAAGCTGAAGGTCCTAGATTACAAATTAGGACCTCGTCCCTATTATGCTTTTTAGAACCTTGTCCAAGATGCAATTGTCAGCTTACTGGGAGTATTGTTAGAGTTATGGTCAACTTTGCTCTGACATAATTAGTATAATTTAATCTAGATTAATTGAGATAGGATCCATTAATTTCACGGAGATAATTATGATATAAATATAACCATTAGCCCAACAATGGCATTGAGTACAAGGTTGACCATTATTTGTAAAATAAAGATTGATCATAGAGGTTGTGTTGTGTATTTGGGTCAGAGATTTTGTTTCACTCTTTGCAATTATCTCAACAGGGGAAGATGTTGCTTGTCTGCTCATTAATGTTGCCTTGTACTCTTTATGGCGACAGTTGTTCTGTATATATTATGGTGGTAGTTGGGTAATTTTTATTTGATGGCCCGATGTGTAAACATGTAAAATAAACTCATCCAAAGCAAGCATAAACATAACTATCAATATTGAGTAACGGCGACTTTGCATCACTTGAGTTGGAGACATATGGTACAGTGTTCTCGCTGCGTCACAACCTGTGGGTGCAACTGCAAAGTCACTGGACGTCGATGATTACTTAAAGAAGTTCTTTCAGAATAGACGTGCATTGGGTCAACGGGGTTGCCTCTTATTCTCTCCTGGTGAAGGCGTCAAACCCCTTTCCTCTCCTCCATCCCCCCCTAGAAGTCTCGCCACCTCCGGCGCCTTTCGCGGCTGGTAGTGAAACTTTCAGTTCAGGCATTCGCTGACCCTAGGGTGGTGTCGCCGTAAATTGAGTGCAATCGAGGACTCTCGAAGGGCAATTGTTGGCTATTCAAAGGAGATGAATCGCGTTGTTATCTGCGTTCCGAATTCTTGTTTAGTCTCTTTATCTTCGCCAACGAGGGTTACATATCCATCACGTGCTCGCTTTTCTCCAATTAAAAGTAACCCTAAACATCTCTTATACGTTAGTCGTACGTTTCATCACGCCATTGGGCGGCCTCTGCTGTGCCATTCCGGGCGAGATGATTGTTGAGGGAGCGAGTGAACGTGGCGCCGGACGTAGACAGTATATCGTCCGATGCACTGTCCGTCCGTCCCAGCTGCGCAGTGGCCATTGTTTGCTGCGCCGTTTGTGCGTCGTTGCGCCGGGAGACGAAACCATTCATTGGCGGGAATGGTAGATATACGAGTATGTCCAAAATAAATTCGATGGCTTCAGTCGCTGCCATTTGAGCGTTCATTTAGGATATGAGGAACGATATGCAGCCTCCTACAAAAAATATTTTATTTATTTATTTATTCAAGAATTTGTCGTTGCAATTAGGCAATTGTCCTGGTGGCAACGGTCAAGTCTGGTCAGCTGTCACTCATGACATCTACATCTATATAATACATAATCTTACAATACATAATAATAATATCTTAAATGACATGGACGAACATGCATCACAATAATAACACATAGGCAAACCTCTTTTATCCAATGACACTTAAAGGATTACCAACTACATTATTACATTTACCATCCCCCGTAGGCTAGGTTTACACCATTCGAGAATATACTAGGCACCGTCCATCGTGGCCACACTCCGTCCATAATCACGTACTCTTCAATTTCATATACCGTTCAAAGTCGCGTCCCGTTAACACATCATTCACTTTTGAAATACAACTTGTAATGCCGTCCACATCACATACAAACAATGTTTGAATAGATACAAAAGTATAATAATTACTAATCAATGGTTTATCCCCCAGTGGCTGCTTTACGCTTATTCTTAAAACTCCTAAAATTGGAAGGAAATATTAGATAACGCCTATTAATTATTAGACAATTATTTGGTTATACAAGGACTGTCCCAAAAGAAGCCGCTTGTATCTGCATTTACGGGTCACCTTTGACCTGAAGACGCAGGCAGGATGGCAACGGAACTGTTGTCACCAGAAGACAACTAACGCAGATGGGGAAGGCGGAAGTGCAGAGATAAGCTGTTCAACGCCACGGAAACCCTCCAACGAGTAATATGACTTATTTTTTCCCGGATAGACGGACGTACGGGCGGCAGTTTCCCTGGCTGGGCTCGTGACGAAAATCTTCCAAGAATGAAGGCTTTGTCGGACTGGGATCGCAGATTAAGTTTTCGCATGGTTTCTGATGAACTTGGCACCCCTAAAAGTGATGTGTATCGACTCGTGACCGAAAACATGGGTATGAGAAAGTTGTGTGCGAAGTTGGTGCCGCGAGTGGTCTCGGACGAACAAAAGGAGACTCGCACGCGGATCTCCCAAGAGCTTTTCGACCATGTGGGTAAATATTAAAATTTTTAAGACAGTGTGGTTGCTGGAGATGAGACTTCTTCCTCTTTCTCTGTCTCAAATCCGTGCTGAAAGGACGTCAGCACAACTCGGTGGAAACGTCACAACAGGCCGTGACGAGGGAGCTTAGCAGCATTCCGGGCCCCGCCTTCCAGAAGGCGTACGAGGCGCGGAAAGCTCGTTGGCAGCGGTGTGTGGATGCACAAGGGTGCTACGTCGAAGACTTGAAGAAGCAATTAAAAAAATGAATAAAATTCTATCGTACACAGACTAAGTCAAATGTAGAATACATATTTACAAATGCAAAGGTTATAAGATTGAACGATAAAATTCCATAGTCATGTCACAAGTGGTCGCCAAATGAAACACGTTTATCCTTATTATGCTGTTTAGAACTACGGACAAATGGAAGCTATGTAGGTAAGCAAATGAAAAAAGCCAAATTAACTCGAAAATGCAAAAGCATAGACTAGTTCATCTAATTTTTCATGAAATAAAATGGAAATTATTATGCATTGAAGATAAAATGTTACAGTACTCCAAGGCTATTTTCATTATATTATTTTTGAGTATACGCTACCATAAGTCGACTGCCTCTTGAGACTCCGTCACTTTCATTGAATGTTTGTCCGTGGCTCTCAAGTTCGAACTGCTGGCATGGCTGAATGCTTGGAGTTGAAATGTGAGTGATTGAAAGCCCATTCCTAGCATAGCAGTCGAGGCATTGGATCACCGTAGCCACAAGGGACCCGGTAGGGTGATTGGAGAACACGGGAGAGCGGGTTCAATTAGGCCAGAGGGGTGGAGAGTAAATTTCACGTGAATGAGTACGTATAACAGCTTCAAACAAGACAACAGTTTACAAGACAGGTAAAATCCTGTTACAACTTAAACGAAGTCGTCCGCTGGTGCGCGCTCCAAATTTGAGTTTCATATCGAAATACATAATTCACCTCGACCGGGAATCGAACCCGTGTACAATAGCACGCACAAACCTGTGTACATAGGTTGTTATAGCACGATTACCGACCCAGCTGATCGATCCATATAATGTCATCGATACTATTAGGAATGTACTATAAAACCAGAGGACGAGTAGGTTGCTTGAAGCTGACTAAAAGTTGACAGACCGGGTTCGAACTCCGGTTTAGACGAACACTTTTTTTTCACTGTGAAATTCTCGTAAATGAACTTGTTCGTGGGAGGTTTTAATTGCGGAAAATTCTTGAGGCGACGAAATAAATGTACTTGAAGTTGTATGTTTCCTTCGCGTTCAGCAAGATAGAATTTCCAAGTACGAAGGTAATTGGGCAAAGGTGCTTTACATGTATTCTCCAGTATTATGGACTCCTTCGGGCCTCCGAAACTCGAGTCAGTCCACATCTCAAGAGGCGAATATCGCGGGCCCGCCCGACAAAAAATATCAACACGATGTACTTATGTCGCCATGAAACATAATCCACGCGAAAATTCAAGTATTTTCCAGGACTTCTCGAGACCAAGAGTTTTTCCTCCGGCGAGTGTTGGCATTTTGTAGCATTCGCGATTTCCTTAAGTTATGTTTTGAAAACGCAAAAAATTGGAAATTCGACAATTTTTTTTTAACGTTCCGGAGCTTCGTGGTATATTTTCCCGAAATATCGAGACTCGAATGCAAGAAAGTGGTGTTAACATTTATGTGCAGTGGAGTATCTTAACTTTTTCTGCACCTACACACGACGCAATCATTCACATTTTGAAAATAAACGTTTTCCGTGGTATAAATAATAATGGAAGGAGGATATATTTCCGACGGAAACGAAATAAAAATTGTAATTATTCGAATCCAGCATCAAACCGTAATTTTAATTCCGCTTGATCTTCAAAATCTCCGCATTTAGTCAACCCTTAGTCTGAAATGATACAGTGGTGGTTTATACAATTATCGTAAATTTGGTCATAAAGACCATATTTGCACTCGTTGCCATAACTAACATCTTTCTCATCTGACCTCATTACATATATTAACCTACACTCTGGACCACAATTTGGTTTGAATGCGTATGACACACGAATCACAATTTCAATCCAAAATATAATTCTGAATACCCCAGGAGATGGCGTTCGGTGATCGTGAGTTATGACTAGAAATTAATGAATAACCGATTTTAATGGCACCCGTCCAAGAGCCCATTCCAATCATCGATTCAAATTGTTTTGAAAACTCGATTGATCGATTGGCGCGCTCGATCGCCGGCAATCCGTTGTGTGTTAAATTGGGGTGCGGTATGCCGCCATCGTCTGTCACTCACGTTGAAAACTTTGCGAACGAACGCATTTTCTCACGTCAACTGTCAGTCGAAACATCACCCGATCCCCTCGGATAAAAAAATGCGTGTGATTGATTTCCGGATTTTTTTTTCATTCGCGTTCGCTTCGCGTCAACCTTCCCTTTTCCATATCTCCCCCCCAACCCCTCCACCGAGGGTTTGTGCGATTCGATATGTGCGCATCGTTTCCGACCGCAGACGGGCTCCGACCGCGTCGGCGGGTTTGGCTGTCGTCGCCACCGGCGGAAATTGAAATTCACGGATAGGATTTGCGGAGGACGAGACTGCAGTCAAACTTTCTCCCTCGACGGAGGAACGATTGAATGGTCATCTGTTTGGTGCTTTCAACCATTCTAAGAGGGTTTTTACTAACTCGCGCACTGTGGTGTGGGATAGGCTGATGCTTTGGATGACCTTCCAGAGTGCTTGGTGCTGCAGTTTTTCACCAAATTTCGAGTAGTTGCTCTAGGTTCACGGCGACCGTTGCCCGCAGCTCCATGCTTCAAGAGTATTACCATGCCAAACAACCAGATGCCACAATTCCAAAGACAACAATGCAAGGCACGTCCGGAAAGTAATGAGACTCATTCTGGGAAAGCATTGTTATTGAATAAATGCACACAAACAGTTAACATACTCCGAAAAAGCACACTTAAATATTAATGGTCTATTCCCAGTCCCTGGTAGTTTCCGCACCATGATAAAAATACTAGTAGTTATTGGGCGAGGTGACCAACAGTTGAAGAGGTCACTTGTTGTCATTAGGGGGATTGCAAGTTGCTAGGGAAGGATTTTCAGGGAATGGGGGAAGATGGGATGGAGAGAAACCCGGTGTAGTAATTAGTAGTCTGCTATTGATAAGGCAAGGCTCCGAAGGGGCCACGTAATTCAACGTCCCATCCGACGGACCGCATACCTACCCCTCCCCCCCCCCGCGGCGGGAGAAAGGTACGACGCCGGTATTAAAAAGCTGGTTACAATGACGCAAAAAGTGATTGATCGTTAAGACGACTATGTAGAGAAATAGCTTAATGCTCAACCTTTCTAGTGATGTACGCAAAGTTCAGAATAACCTTGATTGTCCATGAAAAAAAATATAGGAGACCTTACTTTTCAACACGCCCTCGTAGACGTGAGCAGTATGTATCCATCCAAAAGCTACCCTAAAGCTTAGACTGCCAAATGATAATACTAATTGTAATTGTAGGCAAGCGAAGCAAAGGGAGAAAACGAATAGGTATGTACTAGTTTAGATGGAAGGGAGATAGGATGCACGAAAGTATTAAAAATCGAGTTGTCGCTTGATAAAAGGCATTTGGTGCTGCAGCAGTGCTTTGCAGAGCCATGCTCCATAGCAGTGTGTAGTGCTTGGGTTAATCGAAGAAACATTCGCAAAACCCACTGCGCACTATTTTCATCGGTGCAAGGGGAGTATTCGGCTGTGTGGTACAAGGGTTATCTCCAGGCCGCAGTGGGAAAGGATAATTTGAGAGCTTTGGTTCATAACTCTGTCGCGAATTAAACGGCGCTCATGAAGTTATTGCTTGCTTCCGCCAAAAACTGTACCTCCATTGCAGAACGTTTTCGATCCATTAATTTCCGTGCAAAGCATCGTCCATTGTTGTCAAATTTTGCCTGCGTGGAATTTTCGCCCGAGGTGAAGGCCATTGTGTGTCGGAAATCGCGACAACAATGGACTCCATTTCGATCGTCACTCCACGATTGAAAATTTTCGTAACGGTCGACCTGGGAGGGTTATTCGTTTAGGTCTCGAAAATAACGTTAAACGAGAATAATGTCGGGGTCGTGATGTCACAGTACGTCGTTGCAAGCGAAATTTAGCATTCATCGAGGCCATGACGTCAAAATTTCATCATAGCCGAGGTTCGAAATTTTATAGATATTTACAAGTTTACAAATTAATCGATGAGTAAATTAATACTTATAGATTTACGTCGGTTGTATTCCCGTTATACAAACATACAACTGCATCGAAATCGATATACATCATAATAGGCGGACCTAATTAATTAAACCGACCTCAATATATCTACTGTGTACGAGTATATGTTTGTTACTTTCCTTGGTTCTGCCAGCCTCCAATTCTGTTCCAACATTGTATGTATTGGTGATAGCCCTAGAGCGAGATTCTTTCAAGGTGTTCTGTCCATTTTAAATGTGTGATCGAACGGTCGATAACGACTATTTGCATCTGATCATTGTGAGAATCCCTCCTTCTTTGTGTTTTACGATTATTATCCGAAAGATTTACCGAATATTTCTTCTCTCTCTCTCTCAATCTCCGTTATAGAGGTGGCGAAATCCGGGATATTAAGAGAGAGGTCTGTTACACTATTATTGATAGGCGTACGTAGATTTAGGCAGAGCGTCATCATTTCGCAGTAAATCAGGGAAAAACATCATTTCTTCAAGATAACTTTTTAAAAGATAGGTTTCGGACGGTTCATAACAACTTTTAATGTTAAAATATCGTGAGGGCTTCCTCCTTCTTGGCTCTCAAATTATTTCTCTCTTCACTAATTCGTAACTTCTTACTACCTTTGTGTTGCATAAGAAGACTTAGCCTCCATTTTTCCTCTATCGTCTGCTCTCTCTTCCGGGCATCACGGCGTTACCAACATCACAAAGATTTATCTGAACAATTTCCTCTCCATTCACTTTCTCTGCCCAAGTCGGATTTCTCCCAACAGTCGAATTTCCTCTCTCATCATCTCCTCCACCACACACCCACATTTCAAGACCCTCCGATGCACACCCGTCCTCTTATTCCCTCAAAGACCCGGTCTCACTTGCATAAAGCACCACGCATCAGTCCATTCCGGTCAAGGCGAATGATTTTTACACTTTGATATTGATGCATTTCGTTGTGCTGTTTCACGATCACAACAGTGTTGTCAGTACTTCAAAGTTTAAAAGGGGATGCCGCATATTAGGGGTTGGAAGGGGATGTTAGAAGTCGAACCCTTAACTTTAGAGTTGAATGAGGGTTCTGCCAGAGTGCATTTTTTTAAATAGCATTTGGGAGCGTTTCCTTGGAGCTCAAAGGGTTCGTTCGACCCTAGTTCCCAACGAATCCGATTAGCTGATTGTATACAACCTTTAAGCAAAGGTCTTAGAAGAAATTTTAGACGCATGGTTTATATGTGCGGTTAGCGCAAAACGGTGGATCTCAAAAGGTTTCTGAGGTTGCCTGGTCGTCTGTAAGCGACAGAGGGGCATTGGAGCAGTAAGGATGAGGTCGCGTCATTGTCGTGTAAAATAGGATAAAGTCCTTCAAGAAAGGTTTTCAGTCTGTAGGATCCGGGAAAATAGGTTGTACAAAGGTTGAGTCCTGCGTCAGATGTGGGGTTGGTTTTCTGTGGTGTGTGTGGTCGGGTGGAGCGATAGATTTTATCCTGTAAGAGCTTTTCTGAGTAAGCGCGTTGGTGGAGTTCATGGTATAGATTGTGGAGGCATTTCTTGAGTGTCTGTGGCGTTAAAAATCCGGTGCCTGCGGATTGAGAGAGAGTTGGGAATCGAGCGTTTGGTGTTGGAAGGATGACAGCTTGTGTAGTGTAGGTATTGCTGATGTTTAGTGGCTTTGATATGTTCTGAAGTGGTGAATTTGTTATTGTGCAGTGAGATGTCTGTGTCAAGAAAGATGATGGCGGAGTCTGAAATGGATGAAGTGAATTTAATAGTGAAAGAAGATTTTAAGGCCGATTAGAAATTATTGAGAGCCGCGTGTCCAGAGAATAAAAATGTCATCCACGTAGCGGACCCAGAAAAGAGGTTGGGAGGGTTGCTGCGAAAGGAAAGTCTCTTCAAGGTGGCCTATGAAGAGACTGGAGTGTGATGGCGCCATCCTCGCTCCCATCGCTGTGCCTTTGGTTGGTTAATAAAAACAATTTTGGAACGAGAATGCGTTTTTTGTGAAGACGAAAGTGGCTAGATTGAGGAGAAATTCGGTCGAGAGGGCGCTGGGGTGGAGGGCGTAGGGAAAAATAGTGTCGGAAGGAGGATACGCCGATGGGGAATAGAAGTATAGGTCGATGGTGGCCATAAGTAGGTTGGAGGTGGAGGGAATTGAGAGATGTAGGTGGTGGTCAAGGAATGTGGAGATTCTTTCGGTGGGGGGGTTGAAATTGAAAACTATAGGGGTGATAAAACTGTGGTGTTCTGGGGTTTGGGGGTGAAAGTGGGGATATGTCTTGGGAGGTGAGGCATTCTTCTGGTCTAAATCGGAGGTGGAAATACCGAATTTCTGTTTGTAAAGTTGATGTAGTGTTGTTGGTGAGAGTGGTATAGGTGGATGTATCATTGAGGTAACCGAGGGCTTTGGAAATATAATCATTGATGTTTAAAATTACTACCGATGAACCTTTATCGGCGGTGGTGACAACGATGTTATACATATACATGTATATATATATATATGGATATATCTATATAGAAATATATACTCGTATATACAAAGACATTTAGCGGGTTTTTCTTACTTACTTTCCAAGCACCCTCGTTGAGGATTTCCGATTATATTAGATGTGAAGATAATTTTTTGAGAAATTGTCCACTAATTGGAGAATGTGTGCGCCAAAGCTGATTGAATCTCAGGGAAAGACATTATTAAGAACGAACGGTATACACATGGAAAGTTTATTCCCATGAAATCATTTCCTTTCGTGTTACAGCTGTAAGCGATAGGTTTTTTTAGGAACGGTATCTTAAAAACTATGTAATTGAGCGCCAAAAATTTTGTTCATGAAGTTTTTACTAATAAAACAAGAATTTACCAAACTAGATTTTTACCAAAACCAATTCATCGGGAGTGAACGTTTTTGCCATTTTTCAATAACATGCGCCTCTCTGTGGCTCCGCTCCAAAAATTCAATTAAGATTATCGGGCGATATGATACCTTTATGTATATATATATTATTCAAACATATGTATAAAAATGTATATATAGTATATATATATATATCCAAAAACCTCCCTTAAATGGTAGATTACCTAATAATAATAATATATATATATATATTATTACGCACATATCTATCTATAATTATATATATATATATATATATATATATATATATATATATATATATATATATATATATATATATATATATATATATATATATATATATATATATATGTGCGTATATATTTCACGAAGCGGAATCATATTTTATGAATTGAAATGTGAAGAATCGATTTATTTAGAGCGGGACTTAAAACAGTTGACGACTCCTCATTGTCGCCTCCTCTTCAGTATATCTAATATGGCGGAACGCGAATCCGTTCAATTCCAGAAAAGATTTCTAAAATGAATAATGCACTCAGAAATAAACCAGAAAATGAGATGATGTTGATTTGGAGACCATTCCTCCATTTTACCTCGCTGAGGCACTTTGAAATAACGTTCACCAGATCTGAATTATGCAGCAGGTTACCATGGATTGCTGAATCGTCTTTGGTCATTAATAAAAGTAAAACCTGTAAGAGAAAGAAGTGTGCTGACCACCACATTTTCATTTTTTATCTGAGTGACATTTTTTTAATACAAATAGAGTTTTCACGTCCACTTGCAAAATCAATGGTGTCCTCTCACTGAAACTAATTGCGTCCGAATGGCTGTCCAGGATAAAATTAATCACTGAGGCATGATTCATTTCAATGCAGGCTGACGAAGCAACGCAGTTTGGCGTCACTTAAAAAGAACAATTGAAATCGGATGTAGCGAATCAAGCACTTCCATACAACACAATACTCCGCAAAACCCCCGTCAAGGCGTGTGTTTGTGTGTGTGTGGACATTTTAGTGCGAGTTTTTATTGTATAAACAAGCACTTTTTACAACATGCACATAAATACAACATTTGCGCGGCGGATATATAGTCCAATTCGGATTGTATCGATGTATCGACGTTTTGCAGACATTAAAAAAATTATTCAAAACGTCTTAAAGGATAAATTTAAAAGATTAAGACAAAATATCATCGCCGTCGTGACTACGCGGACGCGTATTCTGTATATTATCCGAGTTATACGATATTTTGGACGTATGCAACATTTATCGTCACTTCAATTATTGCTTCCGAACCCGATTTGTTCTATATCCACGGTCGATGTTAGAGAATTAATATCGAGCCTCCTTTTGTAAAATGTTAAATATAACATCCGATGTCCTTGAGACCTCGAGCTCATTAATTTCACAAATGATTTTAGGTACTGTGTGGACAGGGCGATCTTTGGAATATGGCGAAAGGGTTTGATAATTCTGGGAGACATGTTAATCGATAGTTTGAGAAAAATCGACAAGCGTTATTCGTGCTAAAAATGAACGCAGTGATCTGATTTTTCCAATTATAATTTCCCTTGAGTATGACATCAATTCGTCTCTATCAGTTCCTATTCAAACACTTTTTTCCCCTCCTTCAATATTCTTTGTTTTGCAGTTAAAATAGACAATTACTTTTTATCCAAAGAGTACGTGTGCTAGAGTGGTTTGTGTTTGAGTGGCTGCCGCCCTATTCATTTGTTTGCGGTCCCAGCACACGCCGTCCTGGGGCCGCACCCGGCTGGACAGCATTCGGTCTATCCGTTTCGAAGGGTAATCTACCGGCCCGAAACTTGGACAATGTTTATTAATGAAAAAGTAAGTCGCAGAATCAAATGTAAACTTTATTATGACCCTACAGCTATTAGGGTAAGTTTACCCTCTAACGGGAACGCTAGGTGAAAAAACACCCTAGACCAGTTTAAATCTCGCGGCAAAAAGAAACGGCTTACGTTTACGACCCCTTCTTGGTCGATTTTCCCGGACCCTTCACACTTTTAGCCAAAACTATTTAGCTCCCTTGTTTTTTGATTAAAAGACGAAAAAAATAAGCCCTCATGGAACCCTCTAAGTCATGCTGGGCCCGAGATAAGGGCCCTTGAAAATTGGGGGTGTTTTTTCACCCCTCGATCTCCGAATAGGTAAAAAAATAGCGATACCTTTCTAGGGTTGATAGTATTTCTGTCATTGCCTCCTTCATTCATACGATTATCGATGAAAACAATATTTAAAGTCACTCGAAAATATTTTTTTAGCATTAATAACCAAATCATTCTCGGTCGACTTATCTGAATTTTCGCTAAGAAATGTTGCAATTCCTATTATTTCGGGCAATGAATTGGCATTATCAACTCGAAGGTTGGTTTAATAGGGTATGGTTGGGATGAATAACGTTTATATGTCTAATTAGAGTATACACTTGACTCGCGTGCCAAATCCATCGAGTGATCACCGTGGTGAAATTTCTCGTGGCACCTCCCAAGCTCTGCGTGCCAAAATAATCGCTCTGCGCACCACTTTAAGGAAGTGTATCATACGTTCGCGACCCCCGTGGGCAGGGGTTTGAGCTCACTCAGTAATAAACCTTATATGGCATGTGAAATGCACGCATCAGGTTCAAAAGGAGGGCCAAATCCTTACTCCCTGTGCCGTCTATAGTTTCCTAAGAGGATCTGGTATCCGAAAGACAGCTTGAGTGAAGGGGTTGAGGGTGCCCAGAGGGAATCCCCGGGAATCAAACCCGGGCCCTCTGGTCACTAGTCGGACTCTTTACCAACTGGGCTGCCAAGTATTTTCATTTTGGTCAGTATGTTTTAAAAATTATGTAAAAAGGGTAGGTATTCACAGTTGCGTAAAGGTTTCGCAAAGCTATTTGCTAGCATTGTAATTCTGTAATTATTTATGTGAGGATAATATTAATACGAGTGTTGGCCACTTTGTAATGATATCATCAGTTGAGTCCACATTCGTGGCTTGTCCTATGATGAATCAAGTTTCAAATTGAAGGAATGGGTATGCATAAAAAATAGGTGATTCGATTCATTTTTAAATCGCTGGTCGCATTGTCGATAAGATTGGCGAAAACAGAAGCAACCTTTTGGCCATTTTTTTATTCCTGAGTACGTTTCTATTTAAATTGTATTCATTTTTTTTGCATATTTATGCATTTATATGCAGCTATTTTGTTCATAGATGATGCAACAATTTCAGAGTGTAAAAATCATCCGTCTTGACCAAGGCGAATGATTTTTATACTCTGAAATTGTTGGATTGAATATTATTGCGAATGAATTGCATTGCATTGAATATGTTGCATTTTAGCGGATGACTCCGTTAAAAAAGTTACTTTTGTTGCATCTCCCGCAGTTTCTTGAAATTTATAGGTGGTTATAAAATTAGTTTAAATTTTCCTTCGAGAGTAAACTCTGAATTTAGATGTCAATAACTTTACGACCGTGAGCAGTGTCTATTTCTATAGTTCTACGTATTTACTCGAACTTACAGTTGCCTTCAAGCGTTCGTTCGTACATAGTATTTCAGGAAAGGACCGGGTATTAGAATAAATATTTTCGACTGGGCATGCGTTTACATTAACAATATACTACAAGACTGTTATACTCGTCATGCTATAGATGTAGTCGCATTTATGAAAAGTTCGCGCTTTTTAACAGAATGATCGCATATTCCAGAATAACTTAGGTGACTAACGATGCCGTTTCGAATGAATACGTGCCAATATCCTATCTATTAAATGCGTACGAGACAAGCCAGCTGTTGTAATAGTCAGCACATACAATTTTATAAACCTATTCTCGACGCAGACTGGACTGTATTCGGGTCGCACAATTAACTTTGAAATTAGACGCGATATGAACGTGTTTTCTACCCAAAGGATTTTTCTGGATTCACCAATCAGGCGCAAGTGCTTTATCAAGGCCACCCTGCCCTTAAATACTGACATATACACCCTAAGTATTTGAAAACATTTCCTATTCATGCATCTGAAAATAATTTTTTTATTTTATTCAAGAATTCACCGTTGCAATTAGGAAATTGTCCTGGTGGAAACGGTCAAGTCTGGTCAGCTGTCGCTCATGACATCTGCATCTATATAATACATAACCTTACAATACATAATAATAATATCTTAAATTTACATGGACGTACATGCATCACAAGAAGAATATATAGACAAAGCTCTTATGTACAATGACACTTAAAGGATTACCAACTACATTATTACATTTACCATCACCCGTGGGCTAGGTTTACACCATTCGAGAACATACTATGCACCGTCCATCGTGGCCACACTCCCTCCATAATCACGTACTCTTCAATTTCATATACTGTTCAAAATCGCGTCCCGTTAACACATCATTCACTTTTGAAATACAACTTGTAATGCCGTTCATCTAATATACAAACAATATTTTAATAGGTACAATGGTATAACAATCACTGATCAATGGTTTATCACCCAGTGGCTGCTTTACACTTATTCTTAAAACTCCTAAAATTGGAAGGAAAGGGCTCAAACAAACCTCCAGTCAGCTGGTTCCAATCAACAATAGTTCTGTTTAAAAAAGACTATTTTTTCTTATTTGTTTTTTGCGTTCTTATTTTTATTTTAAAACTGTGGTCATTTTTCCCCTTAAAGTATGGTTTTTCTATCTCTTTCCATAAATCTTCCCACGCTTCGTCATTTTTTAAAATTCTGTACATCGCATCTAACCTACTTCTTTTACTCCAATTTTTCAAACTTTCCCAATCCAGTACATCCAACATATCCGTGACGATCTCTGCTCTTTTGTACTTTCCGAGTACATATCTTGCTGCCTTTCTTTGTACGTATCCTATCTTTTTAGCATGTCCCTCCTTATATGGATCCCATACTATGGACGAGTATTCTAGGATAGGTCTAACCAGTACCTTATACTATATGCTTTTTCTTTAGTGGCTACGCTAAATGTACTTGCAGATCCAGTGACTGATCTTTTCATCCAGGATTCCCATAATTTTTCCTTCACAAATACAGTTTAACGTGGGCTCCAATGAGTGATGTTAAATTATTCAGCAAAACGTTATTGAAGATATGTAAAAAGGTGACCCAAGTTTTTTACTAGCATACTAGCACCTGTTTCTTTAACAAACTTTAAGAGTGATATTTTAAAATGTTTTCTGTAAAAAATATTTACAAGTCTTCTAACGTGACCTCCGATATGGGTATTTGAAGTCTCTTAGAGTTTTTTTATATTTATCGTCGTAAAGCAAAAAATAGCGCCTTGATTAAAATAATTATGGTAAATATTTCTGTTTCTCGGTTGTTTTTAAGGGACAAAAAGCGATTGTGTATTTTTTTCTTAAATAAAACATAAAGGTACGTATCTAGTTAACTTCTGGTGGCAATTAAAATTAAAAACTGCCTATTGAGTTAGCTTATTTTACTGAATTAGTATATTCCCTATAGCCAGGAGTCGTTTCACAATAACCTTTCAGCCTCATCCAATTTTTTATGAATTATCTTTCAACAATAATAGCAATATAGTATCCTTAATCGGTGTCAATATAAAACTTTTTGTGAATAAAATTAATTTTAATCAGTATGCATTAAGCCAAGGATCCGAGTATTTTTTTATTAATTCATGTAGCCTAACATGTTCAAAACATATTTTATCTTCCACATTTTCCAGTGAACCATTTTCATTTTAAAGTGTAATCCTGCCTAAAAGTACCCCAGTGGGTTTATGGAAATTACTCGGCCAATTTCCATTCTTAACGACGTCTATGCCCGACTACCCCTGGCTCAGTAAGATAGGTAAATTGCCCGGCCAACTCCATTCTCTCGCGCTAGGAGCGAGGGGTGCTCATTTACGTAACTAGGGAGACCTGATTACAAAGTACGGCCGCCTGTTGAGGTCTGCCGCTGTTGTCCCGGGGGCGGAGCACCGCGTCCCACACGGAATTATTCGTCTGGCGTTTTATCTTAAAAAGAAATGAAAAGGGAAGTTTAGTGTATGTAGGTTGTCCGCGAAAACGAACGGGAAACTCGTTCACTCGCCCCGTATGAAGAGAGGATTCAGTACATACGAGGTCAGTAAATTTAGTAATGAGACTGATTAAAAAAATATGTTTTCATTTAAATAGAATTACAATTTAATATTGTCACCCTCCAAATAACTTCCTTTTGAAGCCACACAGCGCTGGAGACGGTTCTTCCACTCCTCATAGCAGTGCTGGAACTCCGATACTGGAATAGCCTTCAGCTGGTCGGTTACAGCCGTTTGAATGTTTTAGACTGTCCCAAAATGAGTTCCCTTGGGGTGATTTTTCAACTTCGAGAAGAGAAAAGCCACAGGAAACCACAGTTTATTGAAATTGCTGTGTGACAAGGAGCATTATCGTGATGTAACACCCAGTTGCTCTTGATGTTTGATCTCACAGGAATGACCCTTTTTCGAAGTTTTTCAAGAATCTACCGATAAAAGTGTCGATTGACCGTTTCGAAAAAAATCGAAAAAATAAACCAGCATGCATTTGATCTTCGACTTCCTCATCATTGCTTTTTTGGGCCTTGGAGAGGTTGAAGTGTACTACTCCATGCTCTGGCGCTTGGTTCCTGGGTCGTACTCAAACACCCAAGACTCGTCACACGTTGCTGAAAATCGGGGTCATTTTCTATCGAATCCAAAAATTCAAGGCACATTTCCCTCCTGATGTCCTTTTGGTTTTGCGAAAGGTTTTCTGGAACCATTTTTGCGAAGATTTTCCTCATGCCCAATTCATTGGTCAAAATTCGATGAACGGTGGTGTGAGTCAAATTCAACTTTTCCCCGCTCATTCTGTCAACTGACGATCTGAACGCACAAGATCCCGGATTCTGTCGACATTCTCATCGGTTCTTGAAAATGAAGGCCTTCCTCTTCGTGGTTCATCTTCAATAGACTCTCTTCCTTCTGAAAATGCCTTAAACCACCGAAAAACTTGGACCCTTGACAAAACACAATCTCCGTATGCCTGCTGAAGTTTAGCAAGAATTTCCGTTGCACTGTGCCCAAGTCTGAAGCAAATCCTGATAGCCCACCGTTGCTCGAAATTGATGTCACTCATTTTTAGAACACAATAGAAAATACTGTTTCACAAAAAAAATCGCTACGGACAATCTAATGACTTGAGCGATTTCAAACCCGTAGTGAAGGTGGATCACATGTTCCCCTGCCGTCCCTCCAAGCCCAGAGTCTCCAGTGTTGCCAGATCGAACGCTACGTTGCCAGTCTCATTACTTAATTAACAGACCTCGTATGTACATACGTCCAAATTCAAACACTAATTTGCGGGCACTTGGCCCAAGCTAAGCCAAACTTGTTTCAAGAATTGACTTCTTATAAGGGTTGCCACAATTCACTCACACTTCAATTTCTCTCCCTCATTCGATGACAAATATCCTCGCGTTCAAGTAACTCCTGGTTGTTTTAGGAGTACTTCTTATCAATAAATATAACGATGTTTCACTTAAATCAAGTCGAAAAATGTTCTCTGTGGTTGTACTTTTCAGTCTGCCTACTTTTAAGCTTGATTTCAGTACAAATGCAGTTATCAAGGTTTTTATCTATAAATTACAATTATCTAATGAAGCCAAGAAATACCAAGCTAATTCAAAGCAGAACCGACGAACTTGGTCATTATTTAGGTATACAGTACATGCCATCAAACCATCATAAGGAGGAAGAAGTCAGTAGGGTACATGACCACCTTAGAGGATATAATATGGTGTGTGGCAGCGGGTGAATAAACACCAAATAACTTTGACCTGAATATGACCCTGGCGTTGTTGGTTAATGTTATTCTGATCCCTTATCGTTTGTGGAAAGAAACGACTCCTTAAATCTGTTCTCTAATTATTCTCTCTAATTTTATTAACGTAATTTCAGCAACGATTGATTTACTATTAACCCTTTATCGATTTGCGTGGTAGCGAAAGTAATAAATAAGGACAAGCGCTATTTCCCCCGGAAAATCCGCGAGGTACTTGAGGTCCTAAAAAGACCACGGCACATCAACAGGAACGATGGATGTACACTAAACAGTACGTGGAAAATAACTATCCAATTAGAGCGCGGTACATGACCACCAAGTCGTGCAAGAAAGCTTCCAAAAACATCTTCGACCTGAAAAGCCAGGCATGGTGGCCAGCGACACCTATCGTAACCCGAAGAAAACTACCGCAGATGGAGAACCCGCAAGTACAAAGACAAGCAGTTCAATGCAAGGGGAAACCTTCATACGAATATATCTTGTCTCTCTGAAATGTTTAATTTTGTTCCGACTTGTAAATTAAATGTTTTTAATATTTCTAAAGGGACTTCGATTTCTTACTATTATGACATCTGATTGTTCTGGGAAAGAATGAGTATTTGAATCTATCTGTATTGGAATCCATCTCCCTTATTTTATACGTGTGGTATGATCTACCCAAGTAGTGTGGGGCTACTATAATTTTTGCTTCGAATGATACCGGATTCATTTGGATTCACACGGTACGCTATGGGTAGATGTCCTTACAGTCGGTGGGGAACTTGGTCGTAATAATTTTCATCGAATTTCATGAAATGGGTGATGGCCATTTTTTTTTGTTAATTCAGATCACGTGTTTAATTTTTTTCGCATTTGTTTGCCGTCGTTCCTTGATTGAAAATTGAAAGTCCAGCGCCCACGCACCTCATCGCCGGAGAAATTGATTCGTTTTCATTTGGCGAGGGAGATTGTATCTTTGCAAAGATAGGGCTATAAAGCACGACTGCCTCGGGTCAAGGTTGGTGGTGTATGAGTGGGGTGAGGAGGAGATGGAGACCCCAAAGACAACATAATAAAGCTGTTTAGAGAGGACTAATTGGAGAGCAATAATCCTTTCTTTCCCGATCGGATGATATTCTTCCATTCGCCGAAAGAGAAAAGGCGATGAAGAGTGGACTTGAATGAGGGGTCATAAGGAAGACACGCGGAGGTATATCAGTCTTAATCTTTTCATGGATCTGAAGACCTCGTAATTAAGGGTAGTAGGGTATCAACGTTCGGCGATGGTATGCCATTTAAGTTGGTCTGATATACCCAGCCATCTCCGGCGCTTATTTACTAGAGGGGTCGAGGGGATTTGGGGCCGACGGTGATGGGGTGCGCTGATGACCTCGTTCAAGATTAGTCAATGACGACATGGGAATCGGTGTGCTGATGACGCCATCCCAATCTGTGTGCTGACGAAACGTTTCGGTCAAGAGCTGTCGTCGAGCTAATTAAGAGGGCCAATTAATGGAATTAGGAAGGAACTAACTAGAACAAGACGCAGAAAAAGTCTAAAATAATCGCTAAGAGCATGTATAAATTGTGGATTTTTTAAGTCACAAACCGTGGTTTGGCAGTTAATGAGAATGTGAAAGTACATCGAGACTTTTAACTTCATAGCAAATGCAAATACTCTTATTTTAATGTTGTCACAGAGGGAATGAGTCGTAGAAACTAGGGTGGTATTTATATTTTCAGCCTAATAATGAAAAGACAGTAATTCATTGTGGAAAATGTCTTTATTATTTTTCGAAGTATTCTCCATGGTAACCAATACTTTCTTGCATGCGCTCGAGCCAATTTTCGTAATAGTTTTTCCATTCCGATTGAGGTACCTCCAAAACATGGTTTTTGATTGCATCAACGCCTTCTTCAGGCGCCGAAAAACGTTGGCCACACAATTTTTTCTTGATAAACGGGAATAAAAAAAAAGTCATTCGGGGTGCTAAATCAGGGCTGTATGGAGGATGACCCACCCATCTGTGAGAGCTTGCATTGTCGTGATGAAGAATGATCCCTCGTTGCCGCTTCTTTTTCCGTATTTCACCAAGCACTTCTGGCAAACAAATACTCGCATACCATTCAGAATTCATGGTTCTACGTTGCTCCAACGGTACGGTCGCCACATGTACAGCTATTCCAAAGAAACAGACGATCATTTGCTTCGATGTGATTCGCGCACGAATCACTTTTGCAGGAGTTGGCTCGTATTGACCCATACATTGGATTGTTGACGTAATAAAAAGGTTATTCGTGATTAGTTTTGAGCGAAACGTTTTCGTTTTTTAGATACCATACATTAAATGCAATTAATATGTAAATCCCACTGGATCAAAACCGATGCAATAGGATGTGTGATTAGGTTATCAAAAGACACCATACGAGAATTAGTTTTGATCAAAAAGCTTTGAATTTGAAATACGTCGCCGTCCGTTTAAATGCATCGAAAACCTTCCATTAAGTCTGCAGCAAAAACTGAAACGTTTTTCTATGATTTTCATGCGTATTTTTCAACAGGAGAGATCATCATATTTTAGGAAAATTCAACTTCTGAATTTCAGCCGAATTACATGTCTTGAGGACACCAGAGCACCCCGCCGTGTCCTAATGCGATAGTGTTTATGGGCGTGGTATTTTAATATCTATCAAATTTGAGTGACGCGAATTTTCATATGCGATATGATATTAAATTAAGTGCAGATGATGAAATGATTGATGCTTGATTAGTTTTTGGCAGGACCACACGAAGTGAGCTTCTTTGCTTGCCTGCTTTGGGTGACAGCCCCTTAAAAAAATGAAGTCATTCGAAATGAGCAGGAGGTCTAATATACAGTTTCATTCCACTGTTACGGAATGTGGAGACACTTTATTATTTATATTTGTCGTTAAGCATGAACGTATTGAGTTATTACCGTAGGTGTGAATCCATTTCACGGATAAATGATTGAATTTCCTCATTCTGTCGACAACCATGTACCTAATCTCGCCCAAATCAGGCACAAAATGTTGTTCGTGAGATGGTTTCAGTGTATCAAGTTTTTACTTCGTCTCATGGACCTTTTTTTTTAATCCAACGACTCCAATCCAATGATGACAAATTATAAGTATCTACGACTGATCCAAAGTGTTAGCCGCACAATTTTAAGATTCGTCCTCGCCAATGAGAAATTAAATCTCTCCACATAATTGGTTATTCATGTTTCGGAAGACTTTCGTCGCCGAATAATGTCAAATATTGGTTCGATATTAGAAATATATAATTCAGCATCGAACCAATTGATATAAAGTACAGCGTAATATTATGTTATCCCTGAATCATTCATATTTGGCTAGGAGAACAGATTTTAATGGCAATAACAATTTCGTATCCATAACTCATTGTATTATTAAAGTGCATGACTAACAGTAATAAAATTTCACTATTGATGAATATTATATCGAAATGTATGCACGCAATTGGTCTTTAAAATAATTTAGTGATAGTTATTGCTGGAGTGTTGTTCTTTCTGTTCTGCTGTTGTATCTCTCTAGCAATGTGGTACGCACTCTTCTGTCAACGTTTTCCTGCTCAGCAAATTAAAATTAAAATTCGTAATGCTCCGGAGTGTGTTCATGGTGAGGCAATTGAATCAATTATTCGCTGCGATTATCCATTGGTCAAGTAAATGCTCTCGAGGCCTTCGAAAGGAAGGACGATTAATTCTCAGAAGATAGGCGACACGCCAACAGAGTAATGGACCCGTAACCAAGGCGAGGACTCGTGTTTATTTCGGCTGCATTCGTTTGTTTTGACAGTGACTTGGCTTCAATACCTGAGCGTTGGTTCTGAAAGCACAAATTAATTAATTGAAAAGGTATAAATCATTACTAATCCTTGTTTAATTTGCCATATGAAATGAGCCATTATTAGTTAAATTGGCAACGGCGATGAATTACGATAACGTATCTCAAAAGTCGAATGCCTAGGGGGGGGGGGAAATGATTATTTTTTTTGACAAAAATGGCAATTTATCTTTGAATAATATTATTTTCCATTCAAATTAAAGGGAAGTATTTTATCTGTTCCGTACTCCACCCAAAGGAGATGAATCGTTTCCTTTACTGAGATTCAAAGAAATTACGTTAGTTTTTTTGTCTCGCTCCGTTTAAAAATACTTAACCAAGGGCCATCTTGAACGCTAGTGACAAATTATGAAAACATTGAATGTTGTTTACAAAATATTAAGAACACTCGAGAAAAAAACATACTTTTTCACGATGGATAAAGACCTAATGAAGAAAAACATGGCCTTTATCGATGTTATTTTGCTTCAAATGATGAATTTAATGCCGTAATAATTGTCGCGGAAGTGACTGGTGTTGTACCGGTAGATCGTTTGATTACCAACACATGATCGCACAAGACATGATGGGATCCAGCTGACAACGGGAATAAAGGAGGTCATCTGTTGTCACAAGGCTCCCTTTAGCTTCTCCTTAAAATCTAGGTCATCCCAAGCACAGGGCAACACTTTATTGAAGATGGATATTTACTTAATTCGCACAACGATACTCGACCCTTAGATCTGGGAATGCATTTTCCAATTACAGACTATTTTATGAAAAGGGAAGTACGCATTTCCTTTTCACTTACAAATATTTTTATTCGATTTTTATGTTCCAGTAATACCGCCACCAAGGAGATCAGAGCACATTAAAAAGAGAGAAAAATCAACGCGTAATCTCACAATTTATTAATCACCATTTTCTTCAATAGAATGTTTAGAGGATTACATTTTAATACTCTTGCATTGATGCTCGGTAGAATCGTCTCGGTAGACTTATAATCAATAACCATTCCGCTAGCATTTCCTCAATTACAGTCGTCAACATTCCGCTGCGGATCAATATGCCCTTCATCCATTTTGATGACCAAGCATTAGTTGCTCAGTCAGCCAAGGGGTTGCAAGCATTGTTGAGTGAATTGGAGGTTCAGTGCGATAGATATGGGATGAGAATCAATATTAATAAAACAAAGGTTATGCGATTTTCCAGAAAGAAAAAGGCTAAGCTAAATATTAAAATAGGCGGGGAAAAAATAGAGCAGGTAGAGCAGTTTACATATCTCGGTAGTGTTTTGGACCAATACGGTCAAAGTGGTAGGGACGTAAGGAGAAGAATTGCGCTAGGCAAGGAGGCTTTCTCAAGGAGGAGGGAGTAGATGACGGGGACGTTGAGTAGGGAGGTTAAGACAAGACTCGTAAAAACTCTGATATGGAGCGTAGCTATGTACGGCGCGGAAACGTGGTCGCTGAAGCAGGAGGATAGACGTAGATTGGAGGCTTTTGAAATGTGGGTGTGGAGAAGAATGGAGAAGGTGAAATGGACCGAAAGGAAAACAAATGAGGAAGTACTAGAGATGGTGGGTGAGGAGAGGGGTTTGTTGAGAGAAATACTATGGAGGCAGGAAAAATGGATGAAAGGCGTATTGAGCGGTAGTGGAATGTTGAAGAAGGTAATAGAGGGGAGAATGTTGGGCAAGCGAGGTAAGGGTAGGAACAGGATAGGGTTGTTGGACGGGATGAAGGGAGGAAAGAAGTACACCGAGATGAAGAGGGACCTGATATAGATTAGTTTGCTAGGTGGGGAGTCACAAAATGTTTATTTGATACTCGTGTCCATCCAAAAACCTACCTTAACCGGTAGATTACCTAATAATAAATATATACATATATATAATATATATATATATATATATATATATATATATATATATATATATATATATATATATATATATATATATATCGATGATGCGGAAGTACTCACGAGAGCGATATAACTTTTGGACGGCACAATAGAACACAGAATAAAACAGATAACACGTAAAAGGACACACACTGTAGATGATTTAAGCTTTCGGCCTACTCCGAGGCCTTCTTCAGGTCAGACTCTGTCAGTCTGACCTGAAGAAGGCCTCGGAGTAGTCCGAAAGCTTAAATTATTTACAGTGTGAGTGTGTGTGTGAGTTAAATATGTATGTATATATATATATATATATATATATATATATATATATATATATATATATAATTCACTGATAGTCATAACAAACACAGAAACCAAAACACACAAAAGAGGGACTCACTGGTTCTCGAATTTTCGGTGGTCCAACCACCTTTCTCAAGAGGAATTAGGAACAGAACTCACAAGTTCTGAGTGAGTTCTGTTCCTAATTCCTCTTGAGAAAGGTGGTTGGACCACCGAAAATTCGAGAACCAGTGAGTCCCTCTTTTGTGTGTTTTGGTTTCTGTGTTTGTTATGACTATCAGTGAATTTATATTACACGTTTGTGGGTTTTCCAAAAAGGTGTATATATATATATATATATATATATATATATATATATATATATATATATATATATATATACGGGTCGTGGTAGCCCAGGGCATAGAGCGTTGGACTACTGACCGGATGGCCCGGGTTCGATTCCCGGGCGAATCACTCTAGGTATCCGGTTATTTTTCGGGTACCAGATCTTACTGGGAAACTATGACCCGCACAGGGGAAGGAACTGGCCCCCCTGCTTTGATGTGTGAATTTCACACGCCGTTGTACTTAGCACTGGGTGAACCTTGACATTACCAACCAAACCGACTTTAGTTGATTACTGTGTTAATGGTTTATATATATATATATGTTTTTAAGTTTTTTCAATGAAAAACATTATAAACGTGCTACTGTTATGTTAATTAGAAATAGTTATAAATTATTCAAGATTCTATTCTTCCTTTAAATCTTTGCTAAGAATTCTACAATCCACAGAGCCTGTTGTCAAGCCAAAATCACCCTATGGAGGAAAAAAATGCCTTGAAGTTATCGATGTCAGCTGAGCTGCTTGTTCCAAGAGGTTAGGGATGCAATTATCTGTTGATTGCGGTAGATCATTTTTGTTTTTAACTTTGCGGATGGTTAATCAAATCCCCCTCGAAATTGCTGGGTTGGATGCCGAAGTTCTTGTGGAGGGTTTTGGAATGATTCGTCAGTGAATTCAGGCGGATAGCGCTCGAGTAATTAATTAAATCTGGAACGTGCGGAAGACACGCCTTTGAAAAATCAAGAATCAAATTGATTCGGCGGACGGCTCGTCATCGCCACGTAGTTGAGAACTTGGTCGGTAGATGGATCCCATTGCGAACTCCCCCCGACCGTCTCCCCTGGGATTTTGATGTGGATCGTAATGACGTATCCGAAGCCTCTCTCTTAGTCTTTAAGGAACGATCATCTTGGAAGCCCTTTTGGAGGCCTTTGGGATGTGGAGTAAGAGAGGAGGGTGCAGATATCAATTTGCACCGAGAGGAAGACGAATTTCGAAGGTCCTACCTCTACTTCGTATATCAGTCTTAAAGGAATACTAAATCCTAATGTAGCGCATATATTATTGACTGTGGTTTCCCATAGCAATTACCGAAAACATATCATTGCGTTGTTGCCTTTTTAGCGAAGATATTTATACCTGAAAGTGTTGGTATTTTGCCTGAAAACGTATCAGCGTCATGGCGTAACAATCCGATTTCGTCACATATTTGTTTTTTTCGAATATTTTACTCGAGTGATCTTTGAGAAAAATAACAAAATTACCTACATTAGTTGCCAAGATACAAACTATATTTTTCTCAAAACTGATAACATGCATTGCAACGCGAATATTGGAGTTCAAATGACACACTTTTAGTCTTCCTGCGAGTCACCGGCTATACCCAGGCGTCTCTCTCCAAATAAGTACCAATCAACGTCAATTATATCATTAATTGTAAAGAAAACATTAGATGGTTGGCACTATAAAATATTTTATAAAATCTCTTAAATATTTTACATCCATTTATTTTTTGATTTACGTCAAAATGGAAATTATTATTGCATTCGAAAAAAAAATCCTTCACTTAAATAAGCGCCAGAAAAATAATATGTGTAATTACTACGTTACTACTTCAACTCATTGCCACTAATGCTGTTATTATTATAAGGTAATCTACCGGTTAAGGTAGGTTTTTGGATGGACACAACTAACTACTCTACATCAGGTCCCTCTTCATCTCTGTGTACTTCCTTCCTCCCTTCATCCCGTCCAACATCCCTATCCTGTTCCTGCCCTTTCCTCGTTTACCAAACATTCTCCCCTCTATTACAGTCTTTAACGTCCCACTGCCGATTAATCCATTCATGCTTCATCCATTTTTCCTGCCTCCTTACTAAATGCTGTTACCCCTGTGAAAAAGCGTACTTTTTCAGCGCACACATTTCTTCGTCAACGTGGTGGGGACATTATGTACAGGTAAAGTTCTCAATGTGATATCCGAAAGAATCGGAATAATGAAGTGGCTTCGGGTAAGGTGCGTGTTATCGAGAGATAGGCGGAGGGATAGAAGAGCGTTCGGGAGGAATGGTAAACAACTGGGTAGTGAACTTGGCACGAAGGCAGCGGGTTCGTGCACCGGAGCGACGGGGGGCTAACGGGAGGAAGCCTACGCGATGACGAGATATCATTCGATTTGTATCCACGGAAACAAATGATGACTTTTATAGCTTCCTAATGTAGAGAATGCCTCCAATACTGCATGTTTCTCGAGCGGAATTTATCATCAAGCTCACATGTCTAATACTTTTCAGGGACAGACCGAACCCCATACCCTTGATTCTATCCCCCCTTGAGTACGGGGGTGGGGTGGAAGGGACGAGCGAACGTTTCGCCCAAGAATCGAAGAGGGACACACCCCCCACGAGGATTATTGCGTCATCGAGGCATCGCCGTCGATTAATAGCCCCTCATTCACCTCCGTATTCGGACTCCATTCAACCTTCAATTCCGCAGCGGAAAAAATAAGTACCAGGTCTGAAATTTACCCTGAAGACCGCCGCCTATGTTTTGGGAGTTTTAAGTTGCCTACAATTACGGCAATTCCGGATAATCCTCACCTACAAGCTACTACGTACTATGTTGGCCACCGCTCGGGAGAATGGCAGGAGGTGATTCGCCAGCATATGCAGCTTGAAAATAACATGTTGTTCAAATATTAGCCACTAATAAATATTAGCCCCACACTACACAGGTAGATGAGACCACAAAGATAAAATTAGGGCGATAGATTCACATACTCCTTCTTTCCCAGAACAATCAGAAATCATACTAATAAGAAGCCGAAGACAATTTAGAAATATTAAAAACATTTAAGTTGCAAGTCTGACCAATATTAACCGTTGCAAAGATATTAGGTTTAAATGTAGGTGCATGTGTATGTTAGTTGGTAGTTTGTGTGTTTGTATGTGTGTGGGGTGAAGGGGTTCTTGCAGGAATGTACACCATGTTTAGTTTGTGGATTGTACAAATTTGTAGCTTCTGCATGCGGTTTTTTTCTTTCTAAATTACGGGTGGTGCCCCAACACCCCCCTGCCACACGCCCATGCGGCGGCTTGCGAGGTATTGAGTAGATGTGGATGTACTAATAAAAATTTGATGTAGTTTTAATGATGAAAACCATTTTCACGATATTTACAAATGTTGTAAATGGCTAGAAAGATTTCTGCGACATTATTCACGTCAAGGTATCGCTTGTAATATTTGAGCCCGTGCATTCGAGCCCGCTTACCAGAAAGTAGAAGAGTGAAAGGAGAAGGGTCGGATAAATTATTAATCACGCAGTTCGCTTATTGGCATACCTGAGATTTATTTCATTCGGCGGAAATTTTTCTCTTCCCTCATCTCTCATGGGAATCATTAAAATCTCAACATGTAGTTTGTACATTTCATCTCTCTTATATTATCCTCATGGTTTATCTTATTGCAGAGGGTAAGGCGGTGACAGTGGTCAACTTTTGCCACTCTCTCGGTGGAAGCCGGCTTCCTATTCATACAATGGACTCACTTCGAAGTTTAATCCTAATTCCGTGATTGACACATTGGACGCTGTTCTTCGTTTCTCCTCATTGTTCGGCTTTGAGCGTCCATTTCCCACTTTCACGAGCAACAAATTATCCCTCCAGAGTTTAGTTTGTTTGTGATTTTGTATTAATTAAACTTATTTCTGTATATTTCCTAATTCAGTTGGTTCTAGTTGTTTATTGGTTGCGATGGACATGTTTTGGGGTGGGCCATTGTCGGAGTAGATGGACGTCTGCATTCGAAACGGATTATGATGACAAGAATGGCCTTTCGTATTAGCTGTTATTTAATTTGAAAAAAAAAAATTACAAAAGAACCGCTTTTATCGATGGTTTGCAAAGCTGTTGATTAGCCTTTTAAGTGTTTCGTAACCTTTTTTTTATTCCCAAAACCAATTAAATTGTATTTATTAATCAGTGCTCCATCGTGTTTCCTCCTAGACGATTCTTGTCCTGTAAATCTTGGTATGTTTAAATGTGGCAAGTGTAAATCATTGATAAATCGGACACAAATGCAACCAACAACAGTTATTGGTTAGCCATAAAGGATACAGGAAGTTCGAATCGTTGTATGTGGTGCTCCCTGTTGTTTCTTTGCCGAATTACGAAACCATTTTCACAAATTCAGTGAAAACGTTCACCATTGTTGGCTGCCAAACAAATACTAAACAACGTGGCGTCTTCAAACTTGAAACATATGCTTCATAGATTACGTACTTTCTAAAACAGTGATATTTTTCAAAAAACTACCGCCATCTCTATGTCATTTCGGGTACTTAATGGGACCGCCCTCATATGTAAGGTACAAAGTAATTCATTTATAGCATCGTCTTATGCGCCGCAGTCTATTTCTCGTGGGCTCTCCTTTAAGGGCATGTCAGCTCACCGCTGGTAATATAATAGTTCTTTTATTGCAGACATATAGTTGTCCCCCTGTGTCATAAATAAACTCGGCATTTAAGTCCACTATGTCGCGGATGGAGTTACCTTTCTCATAGTGTTCTCCAACCCAGACTGTCTAATTACGACTATTTCTATTTCTTCTAAATTCATTTTTTCACGAAAAGGTGTGCAAATGTCTCCCGGTGCGTGCCATGTTCAATGCCGAAATCTGTTTCTACTTTTCCGAGGGACTTGATAGCTTGTATTCATCAGAAGGCTTTTATCATCAACGCTAAATAAATAATGAAAAGTTCTCGGCCCGGCACAGAGATGGCGTTTTAATCAGCGAAAATTTATGATTCCTGCCTGGGTGCCTACGTGTCATTTGTTCGTGAGACAAGTTTCAACTTGTTCTCTTCAAGTAGTTTGTTTACTCGTATTGTTGCAGTAGACGTCTTCCCTGTTTTTCAATAAAATTGAAAAACTTTATAGCAAGAAATCAAGAGCTCTACGGCCTCAGGTTAAAATAAGAAGAGGGAATACTCCAATGGCCGTAATAAACAGTCACAACTCTTTCAATCTAGTGTTGGAGGAGTTTTTCCCTTCAGTTCGCTGAAAAGGGCCACTTTGTGGCCGAAACGCGTGTTCGACGCATATTCTCGTCTGCGCTCTACTTGTTTTCAGATTTTCCCAGAAGTTGGGCCCTTTGAGTGTGTGTGTGTGGGCGTTTATTGAGTGCTAGTGTGTGTGAATGGTCTGTACTCGTCCTTCTTGGATAGTCACAGAGTGTGTACTTGTAGAACATCCTGGTACCTTTAACGGGGTCTTTCCTACAGCCTCGTGAAGAATTACATTTCCATCTGGAATCTTTAACGGGGTCTCACAGCCTCGTGAAGGATTCCAGAAGGGATTGTGTATGTGTGTGTGTATGTGTTTGTGGCTGTGTGTGGTCCCTGGCGTGGATTAATTTCCCGTCAACCACCACAGAGGGTATTCTTGATCGAGAGGTTGTGGTTGGTCCCTTACGTGGTTCCCGCGAAAACCAACACAACAATATGGTCTGACGAGAGTTGCGACCGTTTATTACGGCCATTGGGGTTTTCCCCCCTTCTTATTGAAAAACTTCAATTTCGTGATTTTCCATGCCAATCGAAGACGACTCCATACATCTTAAGTGTAAGAGGGAGTGAATACAATTTTGCGAAGGGGTTTTTTATTTTAATAAAACATTTTCCATCGGGGTCATCATCGGTCGTCAATCCGAGGTTCGGGTTTAAAAGGTGTCCCCACCCCCCCTTTGCCCTCCGTCTTTCACTAAACATTTCCCCGTGCGCCCACCCGTAAAGCCTTTCCTTCACTCATCATATCATCCCCTCTCCTCCCCCCATTTTATTTCCTCGCCTGGATGGTTCCTTCAAGTGGCGAGGCGTTGCTCTCGACCACGTGCACGTGACAGAGGGAAATGACTGTGTGCTGTTGTTGCTGCTGGGAAACTGCGCCCTCCCGACCCCCGCCTCCATCCCCGCCCCGTGCAATCAATGTCTCAATCTGGTGCTCGCCGTGCGTTTTCCACCCAGGCATGCCCGCTCCGTTCCACTGCGATGCTCTCTCGGGTCGCTTTATTCGCATTCGAGCTTTCTGTGACCTCAGATGTTTTGTATCCTACGGGAAACAATAGGCACGAATACGGTAGTGTCTCGTTTTGCATTCAAAAAGCTATTCTCTTTGTTTATGTGTGTTTATCTATGCACATATATAAATATATATTATCTATACAGGTATGAAAATATATAGGTATGTGCATCTATATATATGTATGTATATAAAAATATATGTATTTATTTATATACATAGATGATTTCTTCGAAGTAACACGGAAGTGTTAAATAAAAAACTTAAACAGCAACACACAACATGAGAACACATAAAAAGAACACTCACACGTTATTTCTTGATAATTTCGACGGAATCGAGCTCCGTCTTCCTCGGAAGATTAGTTAGGACTGCCTGGTGAGAGGTATGTGGGACAGAGAGAGAAGGGGACGAGGGAAGGGGGGGAGGTGTGAATGAAGGGGTTGTGGAGGGGGAAAGGGAGAAGGGAGGCCTGAGGGGAGCGGAGATGGGATAGGAATGAGAGGGAGGATGTGGAAATAGTTCCAAGCGACACAGAAAACTAATAATTCATCCACAGATATCACAAAATCTACGACCCAGGTGTCAACACACAAAATCATCATCAGGACTCGACAAGTCAAACCCAGGATAAGAATGACAAAACATGCGGATGAACAAAATATCTTACTATTCCGTATGAAACAATTCCACACCTATCCACTTCAACCCTCTATAATTAGTGAACGACATTGAGACCCGGACGTTGATAGGCTTTGCACAGCCATATAAATGGCATTTCCATCGTTTTTAATTGTATAGGGTTATCGAATGGGGGAAGGGATGCTAGAACGGAAACACTGTAACACTGGTTGAAGGGGGTGTTGTGGTGGGAGGCATGTTGTGGGATGGGAAGACCCGCGGACGGGGAAGAGGGATATTTGTTGGAAAGGCAATGGATATAGACATTCGAACACAAAAACCCGCCAAATGGCGAACATGTGGTCATTCACAAGCATATACAGGGCTTGCTTTAAAAGTATCGGTAAAAATATTTTCCTGAATTGTTCGTGAAAAGATGAATTCAGACTGTCAGTTAAATGTGCGCATGATTGCAGATCGTATTGATATTGATAAGATGTCAGTAAACACCATTATCTCTGAAAATTTGGTAATGCGAAAAATGCGCTCTAAACTCGTCCCGAAGGTCATGACGGACGATCAAGAGCAGAGTCGAGTGTTTGCTTGTAAAAACCTTCTGCAACGGCATCTCGACGTACCCTCTTACAGTCCCAACTTGGCACCAGAAGACAATTTCCTACTTCCAAAAAAGTAATCCTTCTTCAAAGGACACCACCATGGGACCCTAATTGCCGTCAAAGAAACTTGCACGCGTAACCCTAAGGACTTTCCGAAATTCGCCTACCAAGCAGCCTTCGAGTCATGGAAAAACTGCAAGGGCAAAAGTGTATCGAAGCTCAAGGGATATACTTTGAAGAATTTTGAGGTATTGTAGCTTTTCTGAAACAAATCTATTTTCCCCATAATTTTTTCATAAACCATGTAGATAAAATGAAAAGGGATAGGAACACGTTTAAAAAGACGAGCACAGGAATGATGTGGAATCGAACTCGGGCCTTTCGATCAGTAGTCCAACACTTTCTTCCTGGACTACCGCGACCCTTATCACCCCACTCCACACACACATACTATATATACGTGGATTGAAGAGTAATTTCTTACATTACATGAAAATACTTTGTTGTTCGCGTAAACATCAAAGTGAAAGAACTGAATTGTTTTTGGCCTGTGAGTAAACGTTCGACTACAATAACATGTCCCTCTTTGCTGAGCATGGCCTAAGTTCTTCTCATTAAAACCTTAACTTCTTCTTTTTTTGTTTCAAAATTTATCTTTCTCCAATTTTCTTTAATGTGAACACTTTTCCAGTTGCATATTTTCGACTTGCAGAACTAATTGTGTGTATTCCCTTTGAAATGCTATTAGAAAATTAAGTTTCATTTCCATTGATACCGATTTTATTCTCCCTAGCGGTGCTTGAAAAAATGTGTTTCTCTTTAATGTTGATTTGCACTCAGCCTGGTTCGTAATGGCGCACTTCAATGGTCGCTAACGGTTATTTGAATTTGTCTGCATTTATTATTTATGAATCAATTTTTAAAGTTTACTATGCAAAACTAAGGTTTTAACAGATGAAAGAGTTGTAGGCTATTTCGCTTTGTTATTCAGTGTTTTTTTAAATCCAATATCGTCGGTATTAAACGCCCGCAATCGACTTGCGGTCCCAAATAGAAATGCTTGAGGCCAACTACTTCTCTGCTCGCCTTATTTTTTTCACCGCTCGCAGGCATTCGAAGCTCCTTTTATTCGAGTGCCTCACAATAGTTCGGTTGGGTTCTTTAAAAAGGTTTTTTTTTTATATTCCCGTATATACTTTTTCCCCAGGGTAAACAAATGGAAACTTATACTGTCACTTTTTGCATGCTCAGTGGTCTGCTTGAGGATCTTTGTGTCTCTATCTGCGGAGAGGAATGGTTGAGCCAAGATTTGCGGACTTAGGTTACGAGTTTTTTATAGAACTTCATCTTTTTACTTTCATTTTTATTTGTTTGTCTTTACCTTTTAGACTTTTGGGTCTCTGATTATCGATCTTAGTTGTCTTGTGACATGGGATACAACGGATGTGGTGTTTCGCGTAGAATACAGGAAAATATTATGACAACTCTACCTAGACTTGATGTAACCTCATATCCTCGTATTGTTCACATTCCAATTTCAGCCAATCAGTAATGTTTCTCACCTCCTAAGTTGAGTAATGGGAGCTCGACGAAGCGGTTTATTACTTTGGGTTATGTTTTGAACCCACTTGGGAAATGCTAAGTATTCTTGATGCTCTCTTTTTATCACATGCTCCTCTCGTATTTTTTTGCAGTTTTTCATAAACTGTTTACAATGTTGATGATGATGGTATTGCAATTTTCGGTCACTCGTGGCGCTGGAGTACGGGCTTGCTTGCGATCGCACTTGTTTGGAGAAGTTAAAAATGTCGACTCAAAGGATCTCAGGTTATTTTCTGATGATACGGTGGTATCCAGGGAGACAAGGAGCCAACTAGATCGCCAGCTACTCTCTAGAGACTTAGACATAATCTCGGAATGGTGCAAGAAATGGGAATTAATGCTTAATATAGACAAATGCGCAGTTTTGAAATTTTGAAACAAAGAAGTGGCGAACTGGACATAAACTACTAAGTAGGGGGTTCCGTACTAACTACCGCCTAACAAGTTAAATATTTGGTCGTATTTCTAACACCACGCTTTTCATGGGGAACACATATCAGGACAATATGCGGATCCGCTTTAAAGAAACTGGGATTCATTAAACGGTTGTTGGGGAAATGTAATGAGAAAGTTAAAGAGAGGTGTTATTTTGCTCTAGATAGACCACATTTGGAGTATGTCGCGAGCATTTGGGATCCTTGGGAGAAAATCTGGCAGAAAGAATTAGATGAAGTCCAGAGAAAATACGCCAGAGTCGTTAAAAATATTTATGACAAGAACACAAGTGTAACTTGGGGATTTAGGCTGGGAGCCCCTTGAGTTGCGAAGAGAACAAGCGAGATTTAGACTTTTAGAAAGATATACAGAACCGGCGAGTTTAACGATGACACAAAAGGAATAATAATGGCTCCACACTACTTAGGTAGATCAGACGACAAAGATAAAATAAGGAAGATAGATTCCAGTGCAGATATATTCAAATACTGATTCTTCCCCAGAACAATCAGAAATCATAATAGTAAGAAACGGAAGTCACTTTAGAAATATTAAAAACATTTAATTTACAAGTGACAAACAATTTACATGTGTGTGTTAGTTGGTAGTTTGCATGTTTACATGTATTTGGGGTGAAAGGGTTTTTACATGAATGTATACCATCTTTGGTTTGTGGACTGTATAAATATGTGGCTTTTGGATGCGGTTTTTTTCCTTCTAAATTACGGGTGGTGCCCTAACACCCTCCGCCACACGTCCTTGCGGCGGCTTGCGGGGTGTTGAGTAGATGTAGATGAAAGCTGCATGTGGGTCATTTTGCCACGTTCTATTTGAAGTATTTCAAGACAGCGTGAAAAAATCTATTTACCAAGCATGTACGAGACATACTGAACCCCAAATTAAGTTGCGTTTCTTATGTTACAAAGTGCCTTTAAGTTTTAACGTCTCTTAATTGTTTCTAATGAAGCGCTTAGACCTGGTAGTTGAAAATTCTGATTCTTCCCGTTTTTTCCGTGTAAACGCCATCCGCAACACAATCATTGCACCTATTTCAATCATTTGAACGATGAGCTTCGATGGAAACGTGTTTTAACGCGCGAAAAACGTGTTTAAACGTGTATAAAACGTGACGATTGATTACACGTTGTTCTAGCGCATTGAATGCTGCCATTTAAAGTACACTTCTTACTCTATCAGTAGCTACAGGCACCCCGTACACTATACGGTGCTACCATCTATGTGTTGTATTCATAAAGAGGCACTGCGTATTTTGATCTCAACATCATCTTTATATCTACTCTCAGTCCTCATGAAAAAAACTGGGTGACCCCATAATGCGCGCCTCTTATTATTTTCAAATTTAACTGAACTTTTTATTTTTTAAACTTTCGAATCTTGGGACTTGAAAAGTTTATTGAATATATATGTATTTGATTGCTCGTATTTGATGAACTGACGCGGGTAGAAAATGGCCTATGCCACTTAGAACGCTTACCACTTCAACTTTGACCCTCCTCCTCCTGTCCCCTTCCCTAATGTTTCCCACCTATCACCCATTTTCATCCACTTACGTATTCACCCCGCGTCCTTGGTTTCGCCCACCTTGGGAATAACTTGCTAAAAGTTGACTCCAGGTTCCGTGAACTGTAGACCATACTAAGTGTCCTCTCCTCCCCCATTATCTCACGGGGTACCACAAAATCTCGGCTCAGACCTCCAAGTTTGTGGCAAGGTTCACTTTCCGTGGCGTGCCGTCGCTCGCTAATGAGGTACGCGCTGTAGACGATGTCTTCCTTCGTCCGACCCCCAGATTCGGACGAAGAAAGGCATCGTCTCGCGCCAGATACACATCTCGCCTTGAGTACGCTGCGAGCACTTCCAGGTCTGTGCTGTGGCTCCTAGGGAGAGGTAATATTTCAGGGAAATTGTGGGGAATGGAAGTTTGGAGGGATGTAACGTCTATTGTGGCGATGAGGATGGTCGTGCTTTGAGGAATTGGAATTGAGTTGTAAGTAAGATTAAGTTCCAGAAAGTGGTACGAATCTTTGACGTATGAAGGGAGTGAAGTAACTATAGATTGTAAAATCACTTTCCTAGATATCGACATTCACCTCCAGGGCAATAAATTTAACACCTCAGTCCACATTAAACCGACCAACAACCAACAATACCTCCATTTCAATAGCTGCCACCCATCGCACACAAAACGCTCCATCCCTTTCTCACTATCAATCCTTGGCCTCCGTCTCTGCAAAAACACCCCATCCCAAAAGGAATACATGGACCAACTACAAGAATCTCTCAGGAAATTCGGGTACTCTGAAAAACTGAAATACCCTGAACAGTAAAATTCTCCAACGGTCAACCCAATACACTCCTCTCCCCAAACAAAATCACCCAAAATGCTTTAACCTAATCATTACTTTCTTCCCCGGAACCCGCAAAATTAAACATCTGTGAACTCTTCCCAATTATTAACAACAGTAAGTCCACATCACTTTTATTCCCACATCGTCCCTCAGTATCGTTTAAACTCCTGTCAAACTGGTGAGACATCTTCAAGTCGACAAAACCACCTGCGAACACCCCTGTCCCTTCCCCGCCCCTGCCTGCACCATGCAACCGCCCACGATGCAAATACTGCCATCTCCTAAGACCCTCCACCTCCCTTACTACCAACTCCTAACCCAAAGCCAACTACACCTCAAAAAACATTATATGCCGCCTCTCCTTAACTTCTGCCCTGCCTTCTACGTGGGTGAATGCACGACCACCCTTTCCCTCCGCATGAATAACCACCGCTATTAACCTACCTACCCGGCCTAACCTATATAAATATACTACCTTGATCAAAATGTTCCCGGAATAACCACCGTGTGGCGCTCCCATCGTTCCGATTTGAGTTCTGTTTTTTGTTAAATTGGTACATCTGTTGTTGATATTCCCTTTAAATCTTAGTGTCATAACTTGACATTTGCAAAAGTTACGTAGCCAAGAGTACATCTATCTCTGTGTGTGTTGGCGATTTTTTACAATTGCAGAAATGGATTTCAATTTGAAACAACGAACCTGTATTAAATTTTGCGTAAAAAACGGATTTAGTGGCGCACGGACGTTGGAAATGTTGGAAAAGTGTTTCGGCAACGATTCTCTAAAAAAAACGGTCGTTTACCAGTGGCACGAGCGGTTCAGAAGTGGTCGTGAGTCAATCGAAGATGATGAACGCAGTGGCAGACCATCGACATCGAAAGTCGGTGACAAAATTGATAAAGTAAAAGAAATGTTGGTCAATAACCGCAAATTAACCATCAGAGAAATAGCGGAGGACTTGAACATTGCCTATGGATCCGCCCAAGACATTGTGGTTAATGATTTGGGTTTCCGTCGTGTAGCAGCAAAGTTGGTGCCAAAAGACCTCAATTTCATGCAAAAAAGAGACCGTGTTGACGTCGCAAAAGACATGATTTGCGAGGCTGAATCCGATCCCACATTCATCAAAAGGATCATTACTGGAGACGAGACGTGGGTTTATGAGTACGACACGCAATCCAGACATCAGGCAAGTGAATGGCGTTCACCAAATGAGCCGAGACCAAAAAAACCACGTCGTTTTCAGACAAAAAAGAAGGCAATGCTGACGGTTTTCATGGATTACAACGGTGTAGTGCATTATAATGCAACCATTTCAGAGAGTAAAAATCATTCGCCTTGACCGGGATTCTAACCCGGATCCCTCGATATCCGGCCGAGTGCTTTAACCACTTAAGCTACCGAGACGTCCTCTTACACTCTGAAATTTTGGGGGCTTTAAAGGAACAAGATGTTATGACGAAATACCGTACATACAATGTCACAGGCATTCGTAGTCGTGCGCGACGCGCCACAGTCCACGATGTTAATAAAGCCAATTTCAAACACTTAGGCTGTTCATACCTTAGACAAATTTCAAGAAACTGTAAACTTTTTTACTCTCTGAAATGGTTGCATTATAATGCACACATAGCGGGTGACTCCGTTAAAGTTACTATTACAGTTTCTTGAAATTTGGTGTAGTGCATCATGAATTTTTGCCAGAAGGCCAGACAGTAAACAAAGAGTATTATTTGGGCGTTATGAGACGTTTGCGTGAAGCAATTCGCCGAAAGAGACCAGAAATGTGGGCAGAAAACTCGTGGATTTTGCACCATGATAACGCACCGTCGCACAGTGCTATCATTATTCGTAATTTTTTGACGAAAAATGCAAAAAATACCATACAACACCCACGGAATTCACCTGATTTGGCTCCCTGTGACTTCTTTCTGTTCAATCGAGTTAAAAAACCATTACGGGGAACGCGTTTTAGCAGCCGAGAGGAAGTAATGGAAAAATCGCAGGAAGCACTGATGGACATACCGAAAACCGAATATAAAAAATGTTTCGAGGATTGGATCAAGCGCTGGCATAAGTGTGTTGCAGTCGATGGGGATTACTTTGAAGGGGACAATATAGATTTAGATGAATAAACTTGTATTTTTAATTTTCTGAATAAATTTCGGGAACTTTTTGATCAAGGTAGTACTATCAACCTACCAGTCCCTCCGGTCAGTAGTCCAACCCCCTGGACTACCGCGAGCAACACACACACACATATGGCCCGCCGAGTCGAAAGATCCGGTGTTTCAATCCCGGTCAAGGACATATTTTTGCGCTTGTGATCTGCTCGATTTCGTCTTACTCACCTCTCCTGTGTTGGTCCTTTACGTGTTACTATCCCTTTTCCATATCTATTTCCATGTGAATGAATATATGTATGTATACGAGTAATATGTATCGTATATAAGTAAATATATGTATGTATAAAAAACGCAGTTGTCAACCCGAAGGTCGGTTTAGTAGGTGATGGTAGAGTTCACCCATGTACCAAGCCCGACGGCGTGTGAAAATTACACATCAGGGTAGGGGGGCCAGTTCCTTTCCCAAGATCAGTAATCCAACGCCTCACGCCCTGAGCTACCGTGACCTACGTATGTTATTATTATTATTAGGTAATCTACCGGTTAAGGTAGGTTTTTGGATGGACACAACTATCAAATAAACATTTTGTAACTCCCCACCTAGCAAACTAATCTATATCAGGTCCCTCTTCATCTCGGTGTACTTCTTACCTCCCTTCATCCCGTCCAACATCCCTATCCTGTTCCTACCCTTACCACGCTTGCCCAACATTCTCCCCTCTATTACCCTCTTCAACATTCCACTACCGCTCAATACGCCTTTCATCCATTTTTCCTGCCTCCATAGGATTTCTCTCAACAAACCCCTCTCCTCCCCCACCATTTCTAGTACTTCCTCATTTGTTTTCCTTTCGGTCCATTTCACCTTCTCCATTCTTCTCCATACCCACATTTCAAAAGCCTCCAATCTACGTCTATCCTCCTGCTTCAGCGACCACGTTTCCGCGCCGTACATAGCTACGCTCCATATCAGAGTTTTTACGAGTCTTGTCTTAACATTCCTACTCAACGTCCCCGTCATCAACTCCCTCCTCTTTGAGAAAGCCTCCTTGCCTAGCGCAATTCTTCTCCTTACGTCCCTACCACTTTGACCGTATTGGTCCAAAACACTTCCGAGATATGTAAACTGCTCTACCTGTTCTATTCTTTCCCCGCCTATTTTAATATTTAGCTTAGCCTTTTTCTTTCTAGAAAATCGCATAACCTTTGTTTTATTAATATTGATTCTCATCCCATATTTATCGCACTGAACCTCCAATTCACTCAACAATGCTTGCAACCCCTTGGCTGACTGAGCAACTAATGCTTGGTCATCAGCAAACCTAACCGATTTTACGAATTCCCCTCCGACTTTCATTCCTACCTCCAGTTCTTCCCATGCCTCTTTAATCATTTCCTCTACATATACGTTGAACAGTACCGGTGACAATGGGCAACCCTGCCTTACACCTCTTCCTAACACTGCCCATCCGGACTCTCCGTTCCCCACTCGCACCTGAGCAGTCTGACACATGTACAGGTTGCGGATCAGTCTCCTGTCCCTCCAATCCATTCCTATTTTCTCCAATACACGCATTAATTTTTCCCAATTCACTCTATCAAACGCTTTTTCGAAATCTACAAAACAGGCAAAAACGTCCTGACTGTATTCTATATTTCTCTCGACTAGTGATCTCATTACTGCAATGGCATCACGCGTACCTCTTCCTTTCCTGAACCCAAACTGATCATCCCCTAAGTAATCATTTGCCTTACTCTCTATCCTTTTGTTGATGATCCTGAGAATAACTTTAGCTGCGTGGGATATCAAACTTATTGTTCTGTAATCCTCACATGACGAAGCCTTTGCCTTTTTTGGAATAGGAACTAACACCGATCTCACAAAATCTTCCGGCCAGATTCCTTCCTCATAGATACTACGAATCAGTCCATATATGGCCTTCTTCCCACCTTTCCCTAACCATTTCAACATTTCTACAGGAATATTGTCCACCCCCACAGCCTTATTTGCTTTCATCTCCTTTAATGCCCTTTCTATTTCATCGTCGAGTATGCCTGGACCTAAGCTATCTTCTTCTACCTCATGTTCCTTTTCTATGTCTAACCTTGTCGGCCTAAGTTCTTTACCATACAGTGTTTCTATATATTCCTTCCATCTCTCTAGGATTTTTCCTGGTTCAACTATTATCTTACCCCATTTATCTTTAACTGTTAGCACAGATCTTGCCTTCTTACTTCCCGATAATAACTTAACCTTGCTGTATAGAGCACCAATTTCACCCTTCTTCTGTAGACTTTCCATATCCTCGCATTGCGTTTTCCACCATTCTTCTTTTGCTTTATTTGTGGCCCTTCTCAATTTATTGTTTAACTCTTTGTACTTCATTTTGCCTAACTCTGTGTTTACATTTTTCCATCTTCTTCTCTCATCCATCTTTGCAATCATCTCATCCGTTACCCATGGTTTCCTTATCCTTTTCCCGTTAACGGTTCCTATAGTGTCTTTAGCGGCTTCCAATATCCCTTTCTTGATACATTCCCATTTTTCTTCGATAGCACTCAGTTCTTTACCGTCATCCATCATTTTCTCTACAGCCTCCTGATACTCCTTCTTCGTTAATTCATTTACTGCTTCTAAATTCCATTTTTTAACCCGCCGCCCTTGCCTTAACTTTCTTGAAACGAACATTACATTTCATAACAACTAAATTGTGGTCAGAGTCCGCATCCGCTCCTGGGAAACTGTGCGAATTTATCACACTCTTCCTAAACCTGTGCCTAACCATAATATAATCTAACTGATACCTTTCTAAGTCACCTGGCATTTTCCATGTATACCTACGCCTTTTGTGGTGTCTAAACCATGTGTTGGTGATGACTAACCCCTGTCTCCTGCAGAATTCAATTGCTTTCTCTCCGCGTTCATTCCTCGTGCCTAACCCATAGTCCCCGACCTCACCACCATCTCTTCCTTCGCCTACCGTCGCATTCCAATCCCCCATCACTATTAAATGTTTCCCTGCAGGAACACTCGCGATGATATCCTCTAACTCATCATACATCCTATCGACTTCTTCCTCCTTGTGGTTGCTCGGTGGCATGTATACCTGAATAATGACCAAGTTCGTCGGCTCTGCTTTAATCTCTACGAGTAAAATTCTATCTGTCGCTTGCTCTATGTTGACTACGCTTCTTCCTACCCCTTTATTTAAAATTACGGCAACCCCTCGTTGGCTCTCGTCCCCGCCGCTGTATATGACTCTATAATTGTCACTCCAGTAATCCCCGCTATCCTTCCATCTCACCTCGCAGAGGCCTAAAACATCTATGTTACCTCTTTCCATCTCTCGCTTAATATTTTCTAATTTGCCTCTCCTCAACATTGTCCTGACGTTCCAGGTTCCTATTCTTACTACTTTCGCCTTCTTCTGAGTCTTCTGTCCTGCTGAAGTTATTTCTTCCCTGCAAGGAAGAAATAACTTCAGCAGGACAGAAGACTCAGACGTATGTTATGTGTATATATATATATATATATATATATATATATATATATATATATATATATATATATATGTATAGATGATTTCTTGGAAGCAACATGGAAGTGTTAAATAAAAAACTTGGACAGTAACACACAATGTAAGAACACATAAAAGGAACACTCACACGTTATTTCATGATAATTTCGACGGAATTGAGCTCCGTCTTCATCAGGAGATTAGCTAGGACTGCTGCTAGAGTCCTAACTAATTTTCTGATGAAGACGGAGCTCAATTCCGTCGAAATTATCATGAAATAACGTGTGAGTGTTCATTTTATGTGTTCTTACATTGTGTGTTACTGTAAAAGTTATTTTTATACTGTACTCGAGTATCCAAATATTTTATATTTTAAATTCAAAAGTTAAAAATTTGGATAATTGCATTGAGCTGAATTTCCGTTCGCTTACCGTACCGAGTAAGAAGCGTTATTGGGATGCCTCAGACTCTGAGGATGCCTCGTAAAATAAGGTCTTGGCATTCTTCCGATGCCCATCTGTGTTCCTCAAACTCACTTCGTAGGAGCAAAGGTCACTGCTGAGTTTTATCCATCGCAGCGGGGGCTGGGATTTTTTCTTCCGAGAAAATGGATTTGGTGGAGGAATTGTGGCCTACTCTCAGGAGGACGGCGGCAACTTCCTCCGGCCCGCTACTCCCGCGTGAGGCAGACCACTAGAATTCGTAATTAATTGTGTAAATGACACAATAATTTCAATAGTAACCGAAGCGTTTCTTTTAAAAGAGTCTGGGTTTCACAAATTTGATCGAAATCGGACAGATTAAAGGTAAGGAAAGGTGTGAATTAAAACGCCAGGGAAAAATAATTTAAGCAACGATTTCGTGTCGTGGAATAGGATCATTAATACAATATTACAGAGAATTGTCGTATAATAAATAATTTTATTTCATGAATATTCACCCATTTGCAATTAAAAATAAATAAAAGATTGAAAAAAGTGACACGAATCCAACTTAGCTTTAATCGTCACTCTAAAGTGTCGCTTACAAATTGAGAGCATTTTACAAAAGTTAAAATACAATACATATTCAATTCAAAAAGATATTTATTGAAATTCATTTATTATGAATTCATTTACCTTTAGTTTTCCCTGCAGATCAGAAAATAATTCCAAAGCTGCAATGCAGTGACAGTAAATGACTTCTGATCACCGGGTGCATAGAAAAACTACCCGCTCCATCTACTGGCGACGTTTGCCAATCCCTGTCACACTGGAGTGTAGCGGCTATCGATTTAGTGTTGTGGGCGTTTGAAGCGTATCTCTTCGCGTCTCCCAGAATTTGGTTTTAAGTTCCATTAGCAATTTAGATAATTCAGATAAAGCAACGGTGTCCCAGATAAGATTGGCCATTTCCTTGTGGGTGATAGTACTGTAGCCGTTTTCCGCCTGGATCTTTCAATGATACTTGAAAAAGACGCACTTGACATCATATCCTTGCTTATGATTGACTGTTACTTAAGGCCAATTGATTGAAAAAGCCTTATTGTATGACCTTTCGTCTTCTTTGAAGATGATGGCGTTGGTCGCCGATAGCCTAAAGCATTTATCGAGTTCACTCAGCGCTTCGAGAAAATCATTGCCGTTAAACAAATCTCCGGAAAAGGCGACGGAGAAAGAGAACTTTTTTTTCCTCCGTCTTGTCCAGTGTGCCGGGTTGATCAGACGTCATCGAGGACCCATTTCCACATTACTTTGTCCAATTCTAGATTTCAATCATTGGCGAATGGAGCAATCGCTCAATAGGTTGGTTAATTGGTGGTATGTTATCTTTTCGCCCGGCGGCGGGGAGAGCGTGATGCAACAGAGACTAATTGAATAGCGCTCATTTCCGGTGCACCGTGTGCATCAGCGATCGATTGAGAGATGGGGAATTGATTGTTTCTGATGGGGAACTGACCAAGTTAAGTGGGCTAATGAATATTTGAAAATGGCCTTGGAAATAAAAAGAAAGAAAGATTATTTAAAATAATGCATGAATGTTATTAAAATGGGGAGATGCCTGAAGACTTTGTTAAAGGAAAAATTATTATGGTACCAAAAGCAATTGAACATATGAATTGTAGAACAATCGTCATTCTATCACATGCTTTCAAGGTTCTTTTTACATGCAATGGGGAGCATAATAAAAAAATAAAGTGGAGGAAAATGTTGTAGAAGATGAATTTGGCCTCCGAGAAGGTAAAGGAACGAGAGACGCCATACTGGCACAGGGCTTGATCCTAGAGAGGAGGCTGGAATAGAACAGGAAAGTTTTCCTTACCTTTATCGATTTGGATAAAGCCTTCGATACTGTAGATTGGAAACTTATGATTGAAACCATGAGGAGAAAAAAAATAGACTATAAAGACAGGAAACTCACATTTCGGCTCTATCAGAACCATATAACTTTTATAAAATTAAAGGGATGCGAGAAAGAAGCAAAGATTTGAAAAGGAGTAAGACAAGGATGTCCACTTTCTTCATATCTGTATTAATGGATATTTATTGATCATTATTTTGAACCTTGCATTATCAAACTATTGTAAACTAGTACATACTACTGGGGGTAGTCAGATGAAAACGGAGCACCCGTCATAGCACGCACACACAAACATACACACACTCACAAACACACACACACATACAGTGCGCTAAAAGATAGACATGGGATTTTTACGTATGGATACTGCCATCGCTTTGGTAGGAGAACTGCATAGTAACAACTCACAGGTATACGCAGTTGTTTGGTTATGTCCTTGTTGGTGCGCGGACTGGTTGTAGTAGCGGGTGTTCGGTTTTCATTTGACCATCAATCATACTCTGAGTGATTGGAATTTCAAACTGATTCCGTAGTCGATGATTTCCTCAAACGTTATTTGCAAAATGCTAAGGTAATGGAAGAAACCGCCAACACTTAAAGTTCATAAACCTTAATAAACTGTCAGTCGGTGAACAAAGGGTCCAAGCTACAAGTGCATTTACAACTCTTCAGGACGCAGCTTTTAAAAGCATTGTAAAACTTTCCGATTGGCATGTTGCTCATATCTTAATTTGAGGTAAGAAAATTCAAAATGTTCGAATGGATATATCGAATTTTAAACTTTTTCTCAGACATGGAAAGATTTAGATGTAACTGCATTGTCTTAGGAACTCCTAGCGTAAACAAAGTTGATTTAAAGATAGTGAACATTTGTCATTGCCAAAAGAATTACTTGAAAATATTTTGAGAACACACCATTATTGAAATGCATGTCAGAAAGATGGGTGTGTCTAAATCTCACGCGTCCTTCACCTTCCCTTTTGGCTTAGACGAAGTAAAACAGGCTGTATTTTAAGAACTTAAAGATAACCTACTCGATTGCACTCTTTTCTTTGTTGTAAATTGGTTCACCCCTCAGGCGGCGAGCTTCTATGCAGAGGGGTTAAAGAAGCTGGTTCAGCGGTACGAAAAATGCTTAGCAGTGAACGGCGATTATGTAGAGAAGAGAAGTAGGTTGTTAGCTAACTAAAAGTGTCAATAAAATGTGTTTTATATGAGTATATTTTTTCCTGTGACCAAACGGCCCTTATTTTATGCATATGTTTCGTATAAGGAGTCCTGTTTCCTTCTTGATCAATTCGTTACCACACCAATTGGAAACATCATGCCCGGAAGTTAAAACTTGGTGAAAAGTCAGCGATAAAGAGACTGCCTGGTGGCTATTGACTTAACAGCTCCTTTGCCACATGTCCTCATGGAGGCTTGTTCGGGAGTGGGGCGTGAATGAATGTCCACACTCATGGTCGGGGGAGAGGAACAGTTTGTGGTCTCGGTGGACAAACCCTTCTCTCGACAAGCATAACCCTTCCCCTAACCCGACTTCAGGGAATACGCGTGAGGGCGCACGATGTTTCCAATGGAGCCGGTCGTGCGAACGTTCCGTGTGAATTCAAATGCGAATACAATTACGACGAACTTCGATCATTATTCGGAGGGAATTACGAACATCTAACCGCCGCGATGCAGCGCTTGTTGTCATAGTGTTGTCTGTTTTACGCGACGCGGAGAGTCCCTTTCTTGATGACCAATGGCCGTAACGGGAGACAGCCTTGTGTGACACGACATCTGGACGTACTACTATGCTTCTCTCACTTTTGCTAAATGTCATTTGAATTACCCTCTTTCAGGTTAGCTCTTCACAACTGACTAACTGCGATTTTCGTTAACGTATCAATTTAGGATGTATAGGTGTGCAACAAATCGATAGAATTAATAAGAGGTGAATCAACGTTTTTGGACGTGTCACTCCTTCGCTCGATTCGCACTAGTAAGATTAAGAAGCATTGCAATGGCTCACAATGGATAACTTTAGCATGTTTGAGATCTGTTATTCATAATTGTATTATCATTGAAATACATGCAGCATTAAAAACAAATCTGCATTTTCAAATGACATAAAATTTATAGCAGATTTATTTTCCGGAGGAACTGTGAAACTCTGCCTATAGGAATGGGGTAGCCATACTAAGATGTGGCGTGATTGCACAGGTAGTTCGAACAGTCACCGTTTTATTTTAGACAACCAATCTCGAGACGAGGATAGGTTGGACAAGAAATTGCACGTCCATAAATACATCCACATCTACATAATACCCCGCAAGCCGCCGCAAGGGCGTGTGGCGGGGTGTGTTACCGGTAAAAGAGAACAAAACCACATGCAAAATCAACATATCCATGCAGGCCTAAACCCACAATACCACAAAATCAAATACATACGAGTACACTATCGTATACTATCATCTAAAAAACAAATGCACCTCAGAATGTGGTAAAATTTGATCCAATAACGCGCAAGCTAGAATTTTAAAAGTAAGATGTCGACATTCCACTACCACGTGAACATGCAACATACAATGGCCTCCGCCCCCAAGGACACAAGTAGGGAATGTGACCCAACGCTGCAGGTAGCGGAAGGTTCCACCATACGGAGAGAGACGAGGGATGGAAGGAGAAACTTAAAAACAAGAATGAATACTCCTTCTCTCGGGTGGACAGGGGGGAAAGAGTCGAGGTGTCATGTCCCATTCCCTGACTGGAACCTACAACTAGTGGGATGCATCACATTATTAGCGACTGTGCATTGATGTGAGTTGCTGTCGAAAGAGATCCTTTGACGCCGTATAATGTGATGCTTATCTTTTTTCGCAATGTCTCGAAAGACAATCCTTAAAATGATATTATGTTGTGAAAATCATGAATAAAGGTTGAAATAAATCTCGATTTTAATGCTAAAAAAATTGATATTTTTGTGAAACAATTCACTGACATTGATGTATTCAAACTCTTGGAGTCTTAGTTGGCTTCATGTTTGTGCGATTGTGTGAATTTTCGTTATTGTAATCCTCTCGTCCAAGTATCTTAGCATCTGGGGAGATCTTTGCTCGGGATTATTATTTAATAAGTTATTTTAAGGTGATATGTTTCTGTTAATATTTTTGTACGACAGAACTATTCAAGGGACCTGTAAAGGCCCTCGACTAAAGGTATCGGGATGGCGCGGTAGCTTACGTGCAAGCTTCCCAACCAAAGGGCCCAAGTTCGAATCCCGGATGTGGCGGATAGTTTTCATCAATTACAGGGTTCGTCCGGAAAATAAGTGTACTGAGCTCAGGAAAAAAAAATTATTACACTTTTACGTATCTTAAGCTAATATTCCTGAAAATAGGACCCTTGTGAGTCGATACACTTGTTCCAGCGGCGTTCCCATTCCTGGAACGCTCCCGCGAAGGCATCATCGGGAACCTCTCGAAGACACGTCGTCACGGCCTCTTTGACGGCGTCCAAAGTCCCGTATCGCGTTCCTTTCAAACTCCTCTTTATCTTCGGGAACAGAAAGAAGTCCGGTGGTGCCAAGTCCGGGCTGTAGGGCGGGTGCGGCAGCGTTGCCACGCCGTGCTTAGCCAAGAAGTCCGACACGACAAGCGCGGTGTGAGACGGCGCATTGCCGTGATGCAGCCGCCAGATGTTTTTGATCGCTGGCCGGACGCGGGCGACTCGTTTTCGAAGCCTGTCGAGCACTTGGACGTAAAATGCAGCATTTACAGTTTGTCGTTCAGGTACAGATTCGTAGTGGACGACTCCCCTTTTGTCAAAAAAGACAATGAGCTTATTACACTTATTTTCCGGACGAACCCTGTATACTTGAGATGGTTTATGGAGAGCATATTGATCGACGTCCGTCGGATGGGACGTTAAACTGCGGATCCCTTGGCGCCTTTCTTTTAGAGTAGGTTAATGCCGACGCCGGGTTTCTCTCCACCCTTCATCCTCTCCTATATATATATATATATATATATATATATATATATATATATATATATATATATATGAGCTAATCTCTAATGACATAAATGACTTCAGCTGTCGGTCGCCTCCCGTAAAAACTACCAGAAGTTGGTCCAATTATTCGGTCTACAATATTTAATGATGAAATATGGATATATGTTATTTTCAGTATAATTAATGAAAAGTAAACAGACATTTTAGGAGAAGATGATTGATATTCGTGGGTGTGCCTTTATCATCTTATAAAATTTGCATCAAATGATCTTTAATGTTTGGTGGTTTCACTGTTTTCAATAACTTGTGCATCAAATATTCCAATTAAAAAAATAATTCCCTTATTAAGTTCAGCTGAAAGCCCTTGGTGGTATATAAGATTGTTTTGATAAATTTCACGAAAATAGTTTTCGAAAAAATGTTAACTCAGCTGAAAATGATGCGAAAGTGGACGATACTCTCGAAATTACATCAAATACTCTAAAACCTCGCATTTGAGTTAACCGTTCCGCAAATCCGTTGTTTTCCCTCGCCTCCCTTCATCCGCTCGCTCCCTCGAACCCACTTTCTCTCTCTTCACAGCAATCTTCAGCATCCCATCGTGACTCCTTATGCTCCGCATCCACACCTCCTATCTTCGAATTTGTTCTCAGATTTTTTCACTGTAAAATGTTTTTGAATGCTCCATCGTTTTATTTCGTCTCTCAACGCTTCGCCTCCCACGCTAGGAGCATCATAGGAAAGTGCGAATTCTTTGAACGTTCGTGAGAAATTTTATTTATTCCCTTTCGACTCCCTTTTATCTTTCAAAAGACGCATGCTAGATTAAACCTAATGAAAAAATACATTGTGCAGTTTTAATTACGAGGTAAATATAAAATGAACGTACCTACAGTCGTGAAGCAATGAAAACGAGATAGTCGAGACCGTAAACTTGATTGACACTACGTTTATAAAGGGGAGGGAGGTAAAACAAAGTCACAAGTAAGGGGAAAGAAAGTTACTATTAACATATCCCGGGTTTAGGAGGAATCCTGGCAAACCCTGAACGAGTGAGTGCGTGCGATTCATAAAGATCTAATACACCCGAGTGATTGAGTGATTGCGTGCTTACTTCAGTAATCTCTATTTCGTTTTGTTATTTCTGTATGTTTGAAGGGCCAATTGCATAGGAGATATCCTTGTGAAACCTGGACGAATGAATACTTGTAAATCACAAAGGTCCCTGTTTCTGAACACACCCGAGTGATGGAGTGAATGAGCGAGAACTTGTGTCCATCCGTTTTATTTGTTTTTATGTGATAGACGGGTCCCTGGCTTATGAGGAATCCTTGTAAACCCTGGACGAATGAGTACTTGTGAATCGCAAAGGTCCCTGTTTTCGAACACATACGAGTGACGGAGTGAATGAGGGAAAGCGGGCGTACATTCATTTTATAATTATGCATTCATTTGTGTGACGGATCACTGGCCCTGAACGACTGAGCCAGTGCGATTCACAAAGATCTAACACACCGTAGTGATTGAGTAATTGCGAACGGGAACTTATGACTTTTCTTTTTCATTTTTATTGCTTTGTGAGTAGAACGGGTCCCTGGTATAAGAAATACCCTTGCAAACCCTGGGTGCGTGTGTGTGAACGGATTCACGAGAGTGACTGTTATTCCTTAACAAACCCTGGTGATCGAGTGGTTGTAAGTTTGTTTTATTTTTTATTAATTTGCTTTTTTGTGTGCAATTGAGATATACGTGGGTCACTGTTTCCCAAACACACCCAAGTGTGCTTTATCAGCCTACATTTACAAGCCTAGTGTGTTTTATCTTTCTTTCCCCTTACTTGTGACTTTGTTTTTACCTCCACCCCTTTACATACTTAGTGCCAATCAAGTTTACTACGATCTCACCTAACTCGTTTTCATTAATTACGAGTTATGGCTAAATAGTCCAAGAGCCACACAACATTTGTACGTCGGGCGGTGATGATAATATTGGAGAGGCATTATTTCGATGTGAAAGATTTAAGTGATTTGTTTTTTGCTACCATAATTTTAAATGACGAACTTAAAGAGAGACACTGTCTCATCCGAATCAACTTTCCCTTTGACAGGCTCCTTCCCCCATGTATCAATGGGTGTTGCCCTAACACTCCCTGCCACGCGTAACTGTAGCGATTAATAGGGTATTAAGTCCACGTAGATCACGATTAATTCCTTCTTTATTCATGAATATTAAGTACACGTTTTGCAGCGATTGAAGCAATTTAAATAAGAGCACAACTTTTTAATTAGGATTGGAAATTGTCTGCAGTTGTAGCTTCGAACCAATGCGACGTGCAAAATGGTCGACCTGAAAATAAATCCAACTCCCTAATCCTTTACTTCCTAGGACTTCCTCGTTTTCACTCATTTCGGTCCATTTCACTTTTCCAACACCACATGTACGAATCTCATCATAATTTAAATCTACAACATCTCTTGCCTCAGAAAGCAAGTTGACGAAGCGTCAATTGTTATGCTCCCTGTTAAAGCTTTAGCTCTACTTTTAATCACGTATTTTCTAAGGATTACCTTCAACAACCTCGCCCTTTTTTATAAAAGCTTCTCTAGATAACGTAGTAATTCAATTTTCTGCCATAATACATCAGTGCAGGGATACTTTTAAAACATTCAGCTAAAATACTTAAGTAGCTGAACAGTCCTATTCTCTTTACATAGTTGAAGCACCACGCTTTTAATGATTAAATTAGTCTTCCTATTCTTTGAGTTATTGTTTGAGCTTGTATTCGTTTCATTGATGAAAGTCGTCTATATATTGGAGAAAACATTGCTTCTTTCAATGAATAGAATATGTTATATACGAGCCTCTCGTATAAATATCCCCCGCCTCGTGACCTCGGGACCAATATAACGTATCATTGAATGTGGACCTTGGTCTACATACTTATATGGATAGTTAGTATATATACGTATACGGACATTAGTGTCTATGTACGTATATGGGCGTTAGTGTATATATCGTACTTGTATGAAGGGAACACCCAGAATTGAACCGGAATTCACCTTTGCCAGTAGAAATGCGCTTCGGCCACTCGACTACCGCGCCGCAGGAGGCGAGACGGTAGAATCAGGAGGGATTCTCAAAATCAAGACCGATTTGTATTTGGGAGGCGCGGGGGGTTCTTTTACACCCCTCTTCCTCTCCCTCGCCCCCTCCCTTCCTCCCTGGGAGCGACGACGGCGTTAATTGGATCGAATCCGCGAAGAAGATTTCTCCGTCGGCCAAACTCTCCACACCCCCACCGGGTGGGACGAGAAAGGGGGGGCAGGGCGCTCTTAATCTCATTGAGATGCCATACCCCCCCCCCATCCGCCCCATTCCAACCCCTCTCCGTTGCAAGGGCGGAGGCGGGAATAACTTATCTCCGGACCGGGGATATGTTCGTGGAGTTCGCCTCTCACCAATTAAGGAAAACGTTTCAATTTTTTTCTCCTCTCTGTTTCGGACGAATAAGGAAAACTTCGGAGTTCCAGCGCAGTCGTCCTCCTTTGTGTTTTCGCATTTCTCTGCTAGGCGAAGGCGATATCTTCTGCGGGAACTCGCAGGCTTCTGAATATAGATATCTAATTTTTATTTCTGCTGATTTGGGTCTTGCAATTCAATCGGTCCCTCGGGGTCGTAAGGGTTTTAGAAATCCTTTGGGATTTAAGGAAAGGGCTTGGTGATCTTAAGAGTATTCGAAAAATGTTTAATAAGACGTTTAAACTTTACAGCGTGTTGTTTGGACGGCGGGTTTGGCTGTTGTCGTTTTTTTAATGGAAACGATCTGTTAATTCGAATCGTTGATTATAAAGCAGAATTATAAAGAAAAAAAAACTTCGAGATGGCTCATATAGTCGAAGCTTGTAGTCCTGATAATAAAATTCTCGTAAAACTTATGAATGTTTCTTTTTCCAATGACAAATAATGTTTTTAAAATAGAAGAGGGACACAAACCGTGGTTTTTTAGGGACCCATTGGCCTCTTCTTTGTCAGAAGATGGCACTCGGGAGCTGTTACACCCACTGCCTGGGGAATGAAAACATAAGAAGGAAGGATGACAGGGAAGACAGTCAGTCCTACATTGCTGTGAATGAGAAGTCATTAAGAGGAACGTAAAGTCAGAAGAAGGGAATGAGCCATATTAGCCAATGACACATTCAAACACTAAAATCCACAAAATGGCGAAAATATATATGAACACGAGTATAGATAGGTACATAGAGCGGTAAAGGATAGGAATACATATAAAGGACAAACACAACATTACTGGGGGAGGTGAAATAGTGTGGAATCCAAGTAGAGAAATTATTATTATTAAGTATTAGTTAGTATTAATTATTATTCTTTAGTAAAAATTATTAGTAAGTATTCCAATACAGATAGATTCAAATACTCACTCTTTCCCCGAACAATCAGAAATCATAATAGTAAGAAACCGAAGTCACTTTAGAAATATTAAAAACATTTAATTTACAAGTCGGAACAAAATTAAATATTGCAAAGGCATCAGGTATATTTGTAGTTGCATGTGTATGTTTGTTGGTAGTTTGTATGTTTGCATGTGTGTGGGGTGAAAGGGTTTTTGCACAAATGTATACAATGTTTTGTTTATGGACTGGATAAATTTGTGGCTTCCGCATGCGGTTTTTTTTCTTTCTAAATTACGAGTGGTGCCCTAACACCAAGCCGCCGCAATGGCCACACGTCATTGCGGCGGCTTGTGGGGAATTGAGTGGATGTAGATGTAGAGAAAAAGTTTCTTTTACCGGGAATCGAGCCACGGACCTTATACTTGCCAGGTTAACTTTCTTGACCACTAAGCTACAAAATAATCCCCAATTACTACTGAAATCCGCGGTTTTATCCACCAAGTGTCCCGATTCTTTGTCCAAAAGATGTCGCTCGGGAGTTATTTCACCTTAAGCCCGATGAGAAAGTAAGGTAGTAAACAGACAGGTAGTGGCAGTAGTGTAGTAAGAGCAAGTGAGTGATAGAATATTATTTGTAGAAATGTAAGCGGTACTGACGAACTTGATCGTTGCTCAGGTGTACAAGTCACCAAGTAATCAGAGAGAGGAATAATTCGATAGGGTATACGATCATTTAGGGGTCACAGTCGTGCGTGTTCCTACAGACAAACCATTGATAGTGATAGTGGATTGGAACTTGACGGTCGTTGAAGGAAGAGGGGTGAGAGAGGACGACGGTTTAGGTGCAAAGAATGACCGTGGAGAGAAGTAATAGAGATCTGCAGGAGATAGGGAATAGCCATAAATAACCCCCCGTTTTTACACTATTTTAGACGTAGATACATATGGGAAATGCGTGAGGATTCAGAGAGATATTACCGAATTTGTTACGGTTAGGTAAAGATTTAGGAACGATGCGATTAATTCACACATTTTTCTGTAAGTGTATGCAAACTCAGATGATAATTTAGTGTTAATGAGGTTAATTGTCAGATTCAAAAAGTTAAAACAGGAAAGGATAACCGAGGAAATTTATTGTATACGTAGAAGAATTTATCGTATTGAAGAACAAAGGAGGAGACCGTAGAGAGAATATTATGAATGAGAACAGAGAGATGGGCACGATAGTTGAAAAATGGGAGCATGTAAAACAATAATATTGGAAGCTGCAAATTAAGTCATGGAAAAGTAAATATGAAAAGGACAAGGTAACTATGGTTTACGGACGAAATGATTTGACAGTTAGACGAAAAAAAAGGAAGAATCTTAACACAGATTTAGGTAGAAGGAAGAATAAAGAGTTCAATTAACTGATGCGGAAAACAAATAGGACGAAAGAAGCGTGGTGGTAGAAGTAGGTCAATGGTAGAGAGAGTTCTCAAAGGAAGGGTAAAATTAGTGCGCTGTGCATACATGTGGTATTTCTATCAGGGGGTAAGAAGAGAAAATTCGCTCTCAACCTAAAATATATGGCAGGAAAATTATTAACTGAGTGAAGAAGGATTCAGGAGGAAAATGAAAATAATATTTATTTCACATGCACCGCGTAGAGACCAGTCATTTTAGACAATAATAATATGGCCGAAATAGAGGTAGCTTAGTCCCGGGCTTACTTGATTTAGATATAAAATTGAGGACGAATGGAATTGTAATTGAATATCCTTGCGGCTAGATAAAATTCATGTGGAACTGATAATGATTTAGGAAAACATCGAAGAAACAATTTTGATGGGCTAATTCGTAGTGTTTATGAGGGAGGAATTAAAACGGAATATTTCGTTAGATTAGTGTTAATTCCCAACCAAGTAAGAGAAAGGCAACCGTATATGAATACTGTAAAACAATAAGTTTACTTTTGCATACAGCATAAGTGTTACTTAGGGCTATCTATGAAAGGACATAGTGATGACTTACGTGCACAAATATAACTTAAAGGAAAAAGTCAGTGAAATATATATATATACCTGTATAGACGGTCACACGAACGCACTTGCGCATGAAAAAGCACTAAGGATATGGATTTGACACATTCCATACTTTTAGAGTTCTGGATTCCAGATTTTCCGCTGACGTTTAATAATTAAGGAAGCAACGACCTGGAAGCTAAAAAAAAACGGACCCATATATCTGGAAACGATCGCGTATTGCATTTCGGTTCTGAAATATTATTTCATCGCTCTGTGAACGGTAGCCAATTTCGGAGCGCAGAGATGAATACTCGCCAGCTGGTCACTGGACACTGGCCAGTGGGAAAGAATAAAAAAATCCATACATTAAAATTGATCAATCTGCATGAAACGCTCATTTGAGGGTTTTAGCAAATTAATTCTGTATTCAGTCTTTTTTTCTCCTTCGTTGTTTTTAGTGGACACTAAAATATGGCGGGCGGGTGCTCGCTCATTTCAATGCGAGACCCAATTAAAGGCTCACTGGTCTGTGATATGGATTAGAACGGCAATCCATATAGGTTTTGGAAATCGTTTTCCCATCATTATCCTCTAATATCCCTTGCACACTCTTGCACGTACTTAAAATTACAAATAGATTAAAGTTATGGATTTAAATTATTGGAAACTATGATTTAATAGACTCGACCAGATCGATGTGCGTTGGGGAAAGGTTTGAGTTTATCAGGGGCGAATGAATATTGTCGTTTTTGATGATGCGTGCGAATTATTTGTTCATTCGATCGCGCAGATTAATCGTTTCATTAATCTTAACACATTTTTCGTGTGACCTGCATAGACAATTCGGACAGTACTGCACGTAACGAAAATGGGGCCGATATTCCTGTCTAACGGGAGAGTTTGACAAATAGAAGAAAAAGGAGAAGGTTAGTCGAGATGTTTAGAATTGTTAAAAAATGACGTGGGTGAAGATTTTAGGAAAGAGATAAAGTAGTAGAGAAAAACCAAACTTTTAAGGAAAAAAACGACCACAGTTTTTAAATAAAAATAAGAACGCAAAAAACAAATGAGAAAAAATACTCTTTTTCAAACAGAACTATTGTTGAATGGAACCAGCTGACTGGAGATTTGTTTGAGCCCTCTCCATCCAATTTTAGGAGTTTTAAGAATAAGTGTAAAGCAGCCACCGGGTGATAAACCATTTATCAGTGATTATTATACAATTGTACTCATTCAAACATTGTATGTATGTGATGTGAGCGGATTGAGGATTTCTATTGCGAAAGTGAATGATGTGTTAACGATGATTGATTTTCAACGGTATATGAAATTGAAGAATGGGTGATTGTAGACGGAGTGTGGCGATGGATGGCGTGTAGTATGTACTCGTACGGCGTAAACCGAATCTTTGTGTGATGACAAAAGAGCGGTTGATAATCTAAAAGTGCCATTGGATATGACAGCATTTTATGCCATATCTGTTCTTTCTGTGTATGTATGTATGTGCTTAGTAAGAGAGACTAGTGATCAGACTGGTCCGTTGTCACCAGGACAAATGCCTAATTGCAACGTGCTTTATATAATAGTAATAGGACGAATTCATCTATATTGCCAATATGGACTACAGGTTATCCATAAATCCTTAAAAACCTGGAAAAATCTGGAATATGGGAGAGGTGAAGTTATTTTACTGGAAAATAGGTGGTGGACAGTAGAGGAAATAAATAATTTTTTGAATTCAATACGAAAAAGTTGGGCGATAACTGTTAAAAAATAGTAACTTTAAAAATTTTTTATGCATTATTCTATAATCTGAAGCATTGATTACGTCGTACTTGTATGTGTGTGTGTGTGTGGGGGGGGGTGTACTTCTTGCAATGGGAGCATTCGTGCTGTTTGAATTAAATGTCTACCGAACCACCCACCGACCATCGCTACAGCACCAAAATACGTATAACCGAGTGGTGATTGGCAGCACGTCCTTGTGCAGGAATAACACAGGGTATCATAACAGGGTATTGGTTTTTTTCGCTAACACGGATGTCCTCCTTTTTCTTTGAAGTTTGTATCTCCAGAATGTGTGTAATAAAATAAGGACAAATCAATCTGAGGGCTTGAAGAAAGTGAAAAATGTCCAAATTAGGATTCCAAAACCACTGAATAGGTCGTCTCTCTAATGTAAGAGGGAATTTCATTTAAGGAAAACCGTCAGATATTTGAAAATATTTCCTTTTAATCGATGATGCTATGCCGGTGAATGCCGCATGGGGAGATGGAGAAATGTTTTGGAATGGAAATTTATCAGTGCTCATTGAATCGGGTGCATCGGGGGAACGAGGAAGTAAAAATTGGTGGCACGAAACCTTGAGAAACGATTTAGTATCCCAGAGAGTCCGGTAAATATTTGTAAACAGAATACATCTAGTTTCTGGCGACCATTGAATTTTTTGAACTCTTGTGGCCCTGTCAGTCCTTTCGATTTTATCGTATTGCATGTAAAAATATAGGGAATATATGCCATTTGAGATAATGTTGACGCACATCATGCACTTTTCTCTCAATTTGGACGAAATGCAAAACACTCTCCATGCCGTTCAGCATTCCCGTTGTGGCTTTCACTGCTCCCAACTTTCGGTATGGCTTGCTTTAACCTTTATTCAACGACGTAATCGATTTTTATCGTCACCCCCGATAAAATGGACGGTAAACATTGAGATGTAAATACTAAAACTATATTTCATCAATCACACAAACAGATACTTGCTTCTATGGCATCAAACATAACGAAAGGTTGATTTTCGAATAGGGGGATAGCGCCCACGTGATGCTAAACCCTTCAACGCCGGCGCCACTGCCAACATTTTCACTGCTCTGGATACTTATGGTCCGTCGGCAAAAGGTTTGTTTCTCATACCGCTGAACGGGAGCGTATTTGACATTAAAATTGATTTCCCACCAATGATGTTTAGTCAGTTGCTTAGTGACATGCTATCAGGGAAATTATAATTATTTGCGCAGAATGAAAGACAAATGTGTTAAATGCGATTAGATTGATGGCGTGCTGGGAGTTTACTCGTAACTATACGTCGGTAAGGAGGAATTCAATTTTTGATTTCCATTAATTGCGAAAGTCAAATATCATATCATACTCAATTGTTACAATTATGAAGCTAGTCTTAAAGCGTGCATTATTCATTTATGACGAATATGCACCAAGATTCATCAGCAGCTACAAAATATGTGGGTAACTTTAACTTTTAGCTGATGAATCCATGAACAATCATCAAATGTGTTTGAGTCAAAGCGTCATTTTTACCTTCACAACGAGATATCCCTTTATAAACAACTATGGTTCGCGGGGTAACGTGGGAATAATCTTTAATAAACACGAAAATATTATATTAATGTATTATACATTGAGCTCGAAATAAATGGCGGTTTGTTTTGAATAAAGATAGCAGCACAGATGATACCGTCTCCATCAAGAGCTAATGGTGTACTTAGGCATTGTCATACATTAATAATTTTGGATAGTTAGAGTAGAATGAATGAGTAAAATCTATTGTCCTGGTATTCTTCATACTCTAGGGACAGAAATGAATTTTGTGGTCGGAGGGCAGCATTAAATATGTGCAAAAAAATGTCAATATAGTGCATTGATACAAGAGAGTAATATGATTATGATTGTATCTATATGTATATATAAAAACATAAATGACCCGAAAACTGGCAACATATTTAAAACAAAACTTAGTCAAGGATTACATGTCAAGTATCAAACTCGAACTGGAATGCATACTAGTGAGTAAATAGTACATCATATACGTATGTAATAAGTCATGAGAAATATTAATTTTTTCTCACACCGACAAATAAACTCAAAATAAAAGAATTAATAGACATTGAATAATAAAATAATTAATGTATATATATATATATATATATATATAATGTGGGTCGCGGTGGTCCAATAGATAGAGCGTTGGATTACTGACCGGAGGGTCCCGGGTTCGATTTCCGGGCAAGGCACTCTGGGCACCTGCAACTCCACCAAATCTAGTTGATTTTTCGGGTACCAGATCTTTATGGGAAACCATAACCGGCACAGGGAAAGGAACTGGTCCCCTACCCTGATTTGTGAATGTTCACACGCCGTCGGGCTTGGTACACGGGTGAGCTCTACCATCACCTACTAAATCGACCTTCGGGTTGATTACTGTGTTTATGGTTATATATATAATATTATACCAAATTTAGCTTTCATTAGAATGCGTGCATATAGTGTCCGTTTACAATTTATTAAGGATATTGAAATTTGACAATAATTTGGAAATGAAATCTATATTTCACTACCCGCTACTACTACTAGTGGTAAATATAGGTGAGGTGTCCGACAGCTGAGGGAATTTGCGTCGTTAGAGATGGATAGTAATGGAGAAAGGGTAGAAAGAAACCCAGCGTCGGCATTCCTTTAACGAGAGGCGCCAAGGGGTCCGCAGCCGAACGTCCCATCCGACGGACGGCGTACTCATAAAATACCACTCCACAAAATACCTCAAATAGGGATCGGAGTAACACTGAAAAACATTTGTTCCTCCCAGGATTGGAACCCGTGCCCTCTGAGTGAAAAGTCAGCTAGCTCCCCCAACATCCCGATTCCCCCCGCTACTACGAAAGAATATTGAAGGCTTTAAGGTGTTAACGTAAGTATAGGATATTCCGGGTGCCTTCTTGTAAACGTATCTCTGTTTGATCTAACAGCGAACATTTATCTTTCTTCGGCCTTCACAAATTAGCCATCATTAGATTGGAAGATATGGTAAAATATGGCCGTCTGTACGCAGTTTTAACGTAAGTCTAAGACAAGTTTATACTTTAGCTTGACATTAATGCCCAATGTGAGGTCACGATACTAATTCGGCTTAATTCGGGCGAGATTGAGATTCTTAGCAGTCCCTTCTCCCATCTTAAACCATCGTCAAATACATTCATTGAAAATATAATTACTTTTGAGGGCTCAATAATATGAGAAGAAACTAGAAAATGACAATCGATTTACAAAGAATTTGCATAAGTACAAAGAGTGTAGAAAGATATCCACAATTGGGGGAAAAACGTAAGGAATTAGACTTTCATTCTTTACGATAGAACCCATTACAGGAAAACACAATAAACAAACCAAATGCAAAAACACTAAATTAATAAAAATAAAACAATGGATGAAAAATAAGAGAAGAAACAAGAGGAGAACTGACGCGCGTAAATGTGGAGAAAAATTAATTAAAATAAAATGGCTGATTAATTATACAGAAATGGGAAATATTAAAGAAAAAAATACAGAAAAACTATTACTGCAACTTGATCAAATGATAGTTTAAAAAAATAACTACAACCCTTTACGAGAAGTGAGATTTTGACTAGGATTATTTTCGAGGTGTATATATTTTTGCTAACAGTTGTGTGATTATAATGTGACTGTGAGTCCCTGAAATGTTTTACTTGCAATCCTGCTATGATTATAAAGTGCCTTCTGTTCTGTCTTCTGTGCAGTTGAAGAGGCTTCCCTTAAAAGCTGGACTGAGTTTGTTCCACTTGCGGCAAGCAGTAAAGTTAAAAAGTTATGCTATGCTAAGCAGCGGTAGTCAATAATTGGATATATTAGAACAGTGACAAGGTGTCCCCACGTATAAAGTGGTAAGAGATATTCATTTCAGAGTGGTCAGAGATATTCATTTTTTCACCTTCAGTTGTCATGGGGTTGAATTAACCCTGCTGGGTAACGAATGATCATGGTTTTGCCAAGTCACAGACTGTTTTTAAAAATGACATTTGAATTGCTGTTGATATTGACATATAGTGCCAAGTTTCCATTTATTCACCAATTACATTAAATTCAATTTTTTAAAATTGAAATTGTGCTAACAATAACAGTCGCTTCTGTTTTTGAATTCTTCAGTAAAAAAATGAATTTTCTCTTCCATTCACATAATAGCATTCATATTTGAATGCGCAGAAAAATAAATCCCCAAAAATACTTAAAACCCTCTTCTCACACGAATTTCACATTTTTGGGATTCGCTTTGTCGAATTTCTTCTTTGGTGTTGCAAACTAAAAGGGAAAAAACAATCCACATAGCATATTTCTCCCTTCATGTCCTGCTTTGATGAAGTTTTCATTCTGTCTTGAGACTTTGAGTGCCTTGGGACTCGATCATTTCAATCAGGCGAAAAAGAGGAAAGGTGATCGGTGAGAATGCAGATCGGATTTTTTTGTGTGGCTGAACATGAGATGGATCAATAAAAAAAAGGGCTCGGTATGCAATTCGCAAAAAAATCTGGAAGATGGAAGAAGCGTTGGCACTCGAGAAATGAAAAGGACAAAGGTCGATTTGAATTCTCATGAAGTGAAGTCAAATGAGATCAACAAATGCGCGATGCAAATGTTTCCCTGCGAAAAATATCACTTGTTTCCCTGGTAACGGTCGTGTTTGGGAGAGTATCCCCCTACTAATTATTTTATTGGGACCAAAACTTAGGTGAATATGCTTAAATGAGCATAGATGTAAACTAAAGTCGGTAAGTGCACCAGCGGAGTGTTTTTGTGCTAAAAAGAGGAGAGTGGGTCGCGAAAGGGAACACACTAGGCTTCGATTTAGGAGACTGGAACGCGATTGCACGAGTCAATGTGTCACCTGTTAGCTCATGCATTAATAGTGACGAGTGGTGTACGTAGAGTAATGTGACATCCATCGACGCACATTGCATGAACAGGTATGATGTGGGTAGACAATTTTTAATGCACTCTTAAAAAGGTCCCATTTCATTTTTTGAACGTGCTCTAAAAATTTCTTGACCCACTTCTTAAGGTGTCAATTTCTAAAACCATGCAATAATCACTATACTCACTCCATAATTTAATGAATAAACTGTAAATAAAACGGATGGGTGTGGTTATGTGAACATTTTTACGACTCTTATTTGAATCGAACATGGTATGTGTAAGTTGTTTTGTGAGAGCGACCTCTATTTCTGACCCCATACTTAATCCATAGATTCTTCTGAGGTTGGCAATCTTTCACTAACACAAGAGAATTAAAATATTTGATTTATTTGCGTCAGTTTCTGGTAAAGCTATCGCAGGGAGACCACGTTTAATCGTCAAACTTGCTGGAATGACATAGGACTGCAAGTTCTGCAAATTTAATCATAATCAAGGAAATGCTTGACATGACGATTCCTCAGGTCCTTTCGAAAAAGCGGGTCCATCTCTCGAATCTCTTCAGACACAAATTTATACCGTTTTCAAAGTCATTTAAGCAAAACATAAATAAAATGGATTTAAGGAATAAATAAGAATAGGTAATCATCCTGATTGTCCTGACAAATTAAACTTTTATGTTATCGAATACATCATGGCCTAAGCTCTTTTTAAAATTCACTAATTTTCATTTCGAAGTATAAATGCAATACAAAAATTTAGACTCATTTCATTACTACATTTATCAATCACAAATACATAATATCCACATTTTGTAAATACGATTTGGATAATAGATTAGATCTGTATATTATATGTTGAAGTTTAATATGCTTGCTCTAGCATATGCGCAGCGACTCTGCTCTTTTAAATTCTTATTTTTCCATATTTAAGACATCTTCGGGAATGGTCGTTACTAGCAAATCAAGAATATTATCATCTCTAGTTGGTGGTAAAATAATACAATAGCGACTCGCATGTTTCTTTGTCTTTATGGGCTATTTTAAAGCTACATGTGCTACAGTTCATGAATCACATGGACATCGAAATCTCCACCAATTATTAAGTATCTTTCGTTGTTTTGGGATGAGAAACCTTTGATTTTCTTCTGTAGTTCTGGCATTGAATCACTTCTATCATCCGGTGACCTGTAAAATGCGCATACATAGAGTCTCTTGGGTTGAGAACTTTTAATTGAACGCCAAGCACTTCCCAAACCATTATCTGGAATTACGTACCTCAGTCCTGCTGATGCAAGAATTCTTAAGTGCAAAGAAGACCCCACCCCCGACTCCGTTTACTCTGCCACAAACGGAAAAGGTATTTTTTGGGAAAATTTCACTGTCGGCGATTTTTAGTGGGTGACCAGCTTTCAGTCCTAATAATTTTATTTGCACCTTTTCGTCGAATTAGGTGATGATATTCAGCGACTTTATATTTTTATAGTTTAATTCAGCGATTTTTTTTAAAACTTATACCTGTAAAAATTGAACGCGCAGGAGATGTTCTAGATTATCTGTTTGATTTTCAAAAATCAAATTAGACTCAAGTAAATGTAAATGGCCTCTTACCAATCAATATAAAATGCAAAAAGTTATGATTATTCACCCTAGGCAGTTCCTCAAATGATTTTCTATCGCTTATGTTTGTTTACCGTCAACATTTCATAATGTTCATTCTTATATACGTGTATGATGTTTTTGACGAGCCCAATTATAGAATATTACTTGCCATATTGAAATGCAGGTAATAAATTGGAAGATATTTATTACAAGTAATTATTCACAAGATAGCCTCTGCTAATGACTACATATTCGTATGCAAAAATTGATTTGATTCGGAAATACTATAGTTGTTGTTATTTCATGTCCTACTTAAACTGCTTGGAATGCCGTACATGACGCATATCTGAAGAGATTCATGAGACACACTAAGTTTTTCGGTTGAGGTCAATTGAAATTCTTGGTGTACATGCATTGAATGTACTTATTTCTAATAACTAAGCGAATTACGCCGATGATGGTCATTGTGATAGAGAGAATGAATGAAAGTCGAATAAACATTAAGAAGACATACCTTATAGTAGTATTATTGGGGAGGCGACCGACAGCTCAGGTCATTTGCGCCATTAGGGATGGATGGAAAAGGATGAAGGGTGAAGAGAAACCCGGCGTCGGCATTAGCCTGCTCTTAACGAAAGGCGCCAAGGGGTCCGCAGCTTAACGTCCCATCCGACGGACGGCGTACTCACTCAAGGTGCCCTCCACAAAGCACCTCAAGTAGGGATCGGGATACCACTGAAAAATATCTGTCGCCGCCGGGATTCGAACCCGGACCCTCTCGGTGGAAGCTCATACGTTAGCCACCGCACCATCCCGATCCCCAAAGACATACTCACTATGTGAGAAATAATAATGTGTGGCTTACTTGTATACACATACGCTTAGACACCTTATATCCGTAATCACCTTACAGGACCTATTTTTAAATGCCTATTTAATATTTCCTGTTACTGGTTAAATGACGAGGCATATTCAATTAAAGAGTGGTCATTAATACTTACTCCCATAATTGTTGTGCCGAAATTTATCTTCATGTCATGATTGTGTTATATTGCTGGGTTAATGGATAATATGATATAAGGTTCATTAATTTGATGACCTCAATATTGGGTCAGCGGCAGCCGTTAAAATTTGAAACGTTGTTTTCCCCTGAAAAAATCTTCGGCCGAGTCCTCTTAGATAATGCTACGTGCACGGAGTTTGTGGAGAGTTTTCCCTTCCCTATTTCACAGGTTATGGTTTTCACTGTGCTTAAAGACCAAAGTAACCAATTACACTCGTGCTTCGTTCGTTTTCCTCTCACCCGTTAATTTATTTGATGACAGATCATTAGTTTGGAGCTCATAATTTCATACCGAAATAAGTATTTTCTGAAGGAGAACCGCCCATAAGAGAAAAGGAAATCAAATAAAGAAACAGTCTTCGATTCGTTTAGAGCTCAACCCCAAAGGCAGCCATGGAAACAATGCCAACATTTACATGTAAGTAGAATTCCTAGATAGGCACAAAATTCACGGTGCTGAGTTTGAGCGAAGGTATTTTCTAGCTCGACAAGAAGAATGAAGAGTTGTTTGAGAGAGACGGAGGAATTTGTATTAACAAGGAAGTCTTATTTCGACACGGCGCGGCGTGACTTTTCACTGTTTACCGCGGAAGCAGACGGTTTACAAAATGGAGTCTTGGCGCAAATTCGTATTACGCAGTGCCTTCTACGTATTTACCAATCGCGATGCTCACTGCTCGTATGTGCAAAACATCTTTAGCCTCCTCTTCCCGATCTTTCTTTGTCCTGCTTCTTTTTAACAATCCCGGGCAGGCGTACATATTAGAGATTTTTAGTTCAAAAGTGCGCCGTGGGGCGCTTCGGTTTGACAACATGGCGCTACCTTGAACAATGTGTGATGAATCTTTGAAAAACGACTAGAAAGAAATTGGAAATCTATGGAACGAGAGGGCGTGCCCGAAACAATGTAAGAATGTGACTATGGTTAAGGAAGTGGATCCTCTAAACTGAGGAAGGAGCAGTACAGAAGTAAACCGTGAATGAATCATTCCCAGAATGAAGAACCAACTCCTCTTTCACCTTTCTCCTATTCTTGGTGACTGCGTGTGGGGGTTGGGGGCGGCGGGGGGGAACGAGGGGGAGGGGGGAGAGAGAGAGAGGTCACCCCTGCTGTCGATCCCCCGATAGGCGATCCCACGGCCCGTCGGAGGGTCAATCAGAGGTCAAGATCAGTACGGCGTATCTCTTGCCCCGGACGACGGGGGCAGGTCTTCTCCCTCTAACTCGCCCCGCCCCGCCCCCAGCCCTTCCCTCCCCCGCTGGAAAGACGAATGCGTACAATTAAGACCGCACCACTCTCCACTCCCTCCAGCCTCCGAGTCTACTCTGCTGGAAAATAAACAAGGGATTTTTAATATCGATGGAAAAAATAGGAGATGGATTCGCTGCCCGAAGTTTATAATGTTTTCGATACATCAAGCATACTTAGATAAGTTTCAAGAAACTGCGGGAGATGGCGCAACAGTAACTTTTAACGGAGTCATACGCTAACATGCATTTCAATGCAACAATTTCAGAGTGTAAAAATCATTCACCTTGAACGGGATTTGAACCCGGATCCCTCGATGTCCGGCCGAGTGCTTTAGCCAGTTAAGCTATCGAGGCGTCCTTCAGAGTTTAAGAGGACGCCTCGGTATTTAGAGAATTATTATGGCTCCACACTATTCATGTAGGTTAGACCACAAAGGTAAGATAAGGGAAATGGACTCCAGTAAACATAGATACATATACAGGGTTCGTCCGGAAAATAAGTGTCTTGACAAATAAGTCTTTTTTGACAAAAGGGGAGTCGTCCACTACGAATTTGTACCTGAACGACAAACTGTAAATGCTGCATTTTACGTCCAAGTGCTCGACAGGCTTCGAAAACAAGTCGCCCGCGTCCGGCCAGCGATCAAAAACATCTGGCGGCTGCATCACGGCAATGCGCCGTCTCACACCGCGCTTGTCGTGTCGGACTTCTTGGCTAAGCACGGCGTGGCAACGCTGCCGCACCCGCCCTACAGCCCGGACTTGGCACCACCGGACTTCTTTCTGTTCCCGAAGATAAAGAGGAGTTTGAAAGGAACGCGATACGGGACTTTGGACGCCGTCAAAGAGGCCGTGACGACGTGTCTTCGAGAGGTTCCCGATGATGCCTTCGCGGGAGCGTTCCAGGAATGGAAACGCCGCTGGAACAAGTCTATCGACTCACAAGGGTCCTATTTTGAGGAATATTAGCTTAAGATATGTAAAAGTGTAATAATTTTTTTTCCTGAGCTCAGTGCGCTTATTTTCCGGACGAACCCTGTATTTGTTTTCTTCCCATACAATCAGGAATCATACTTGCAAGAAATTGAAGTCGAGAGTTTCAGAGGAAGCCTTTTACCGATGAAGGAAGTAATGGCGGTCCAATCGCCAAGGGTGACTACTGCATGCTTTTCCAAATTAATTATTATGTTCATGCTGACCCCAATAGTAGGAAATTGTCAAGTTTTAAGATTAAGATAAAAATCGTACCATTTTCTCAGTTCGTTTTTTCGATTCCTTTGGAGACGGAAGTGGCGAAGGACTCCTTTGAAAATCATCGCCTCATATGTCTCCCCTTGTTCCCATTCTCGTTTTCAACGGTGCCCTAATTACGCCCAACCATTATCTTGAATTGGGCTAATTTTCCACTCCCCGTAATTGGGTTCCTGCCTCCGTAATTACAGGAACTAGCCCATTTCGCAAGAAAGCCGAGGGCGACAGGGATTCTTTTCGAAGTTGCAGATTTACAATTAATTTTGCTTGGTCACCCAAGTGTCTTAAAGTTTCCTCGAAAATATCTTGAAAGAGCCGAAAATGGCATTTTTTCAAACAAATATTGTTCTCTAAACTGTGTTTTTGTGCATGGGAGAGATGGTTTATTTCGCGTTAAATAGAAGTTGTTGTTTATTGCGATTCTCCCTCAATTGATGGCGAATTTTGATTGGCGTGTTAAACAACGCGAGCGGAGAAATCGGCCAATTACAACAATGCTATCGAGCACAAGATGACTCCATTGTAAGTGTATTGAAACCTTTCTTGCAAATGAAAACACATCTTGTCCTTTTGTGAAAGGTCATCTATGCATCGTATTCATGAAGATTGTCCACTTTTTTACAATAATAAGTCCATTGTCTTGCAATGAGAAGACAAATAGGAAACCATTAAAAAGGGCAGAATCACAGGTAATGCAGTCACCAATTTACAGGCAGCATTCAACCCATGCAGGATGGCCAATTCAGAAATGAAGTAATGTACGATGTCAATCCAATAAATACGCGAACTGAGGCCATTAAAAACTTTGCTTTGCAAAATTCAGTCTACATCGATTTTGTCCCCTTCAAATTACTCTCCATTCGTTGCTATGCACTTAGTCCATCTCATTTTCCACTGTTTAAAGCACCCTTGGAAGTCCTCGGCGGTTAGAATTTTTACTTTTCTCGTCGTTCTTTTGTTTTAATGTGTCCACATCTTCCCAGTGATGTCCCCTCATCATATTTTCGTAATTTGGGTACATGAAAAAGTCGGAGGGGGTGAGATCTGGCGAATAAGGAGGACGATCAAGGATCAAGGTGATTGAATTTTTTGCCAGAAACCGGGCGAACAATCAATGCTAAATGTGCAGGTGCATTGTCATGGTGAATGATACATCCATCACGTTCGGTTAAAAGAGTGTGTGCACTGTTGATTTTCCTAGAGTCAGTTTATGAACTATCATTTCGACAGTTTTCGACGATCGGTAAGGACCGCACACGATCAATGTTGTCGTCAACACAGGTGGTTGAAGGTCGTCCCGGCCTTGCATCATCCGTGGCGTTTTGTTGGCCATCTTTAAAACGCTTAATCCACTTGAAAGAGGATGTTTTATTCAGAGCGTTATCACCATAAACAGCTGTCAACATTTCAGTAATTTCTCGATAACTTTTACCGCTCTTCATCAAAAACTTGATGTTCATTTGTTTCTCCGTGATTTCCTCAATTTCCATTTTCGACAAACATTAAAAACAAGGACAACAGAAACTAACATAACTGGCACCTTTCGCATAACTCGCCAAGTACAGACGGTTCATTGGGTCACAGGCAACTAGCGCCGCTAGTGGACGGGTCAATAGTCTGCGTCATGGCCGCCAGGTTGCACCAGTTCACGCATTTATTTCATAGACCACGAATATACCAGCCGTGAAGCGATTTGAGGAGGAAGAACGTAACTTGTGTTTTGATCCCAACTGATTCCGTCAGTGCCTTTCCATTTCCGTCTTGGTGTTTCCTCTGGAGTTGTCGCGGAAACACTAATGTTTAAATCTCTCGCTGTTATGGGGTCCATCTCTCTCAATTTTGTGGATTAGTCGATCCTGGCGATCTGATAAGAGGGTTGGATTATTCCTACGATCTCTATTTTAGGAATACGGGCTTCTTGTAATATCGGATCTAATGATGGCAGCCACGGATGTATTTCACGAGGTCATCGGAATACGATACATCATGCGCGTCTTTTTTAGGTGTTTTGAGTGGGTGCTTTTCCCTTAAACTTTCTACCTCGTCGCTCGTACCACCTGCCGGGCACCTTTGTGGTGGATCGCGGGTTATTTATGTGGATGCACATTTCTTGAGGAACGTTTGATGTAGGATTTAGGCTGCCGAAGCTCCAATTAAACCTTCGGTGGAAGGGATTTTTTTTACTTAGTGCTCGGAAAAACACTATCAGAAAGTACGATTATAAATTTAATTTTTCACAAAATGCACGAGATCACTGGCTGTTAAAATCCAAATTTGAAGCTAAAAATGATTTCATGTGATTTCCTTTCGTCAAAATAAATACTAAATCACCTTGGTTACACTTTTCACTCATTATTTGTTTGCAACGTGTGCTTGGTCATATAAAATCCAGTCAACATTTGCATCTTTCCCTCGCGTCTATTCTATTTACTTTATATCGGCAGTTTTAATCTATAAATATGGAGAACTGTTTTTATTTTAAACTGAGCAATTATTTGAGCTAACCGAGATAACGCAAGATCAATACATTAAATCATGCACAATCATATTTATGTCACTTAGTGTATCGTGTGACGCCGAGCATTCTAATTTTAATATATATCAGCAATTTTACCTCCAAAGTAATGCATGAAGTATTATTGGAAAAGACGGTATAGATGCATTTTGATTTTATTCCATCCAAAAACAACCAATCAATGAAAATCAGAATTAAGGGCACATCAGATTCTTCTGAACTCATCATAAATAAACTGTAATGTTCTAATTTATGTTACCTAAGCCTTCTAATATGCTCATGCATGAACTTGGAGTGGTTACATTCAGGTTCAATATTGGTTGCGTATCGCAACAAAAAAGTTTTTTGGAATTTTACCGTCTTCTCAAGCTATCTGAAATCACGAAATATCCTCACAGGCATGGCGTAATGGATGTGTATTTATCGCGTTTAGCGTAAACACTGCTACCAGAAACTTAAAAGAGATTTGTTGAGGCAAACAGCAGAAAAAAACGTGCCAGAAGTCTTAATGGATTTAGTTTTGCAAATGAATATTGTGTTTGAATACATGTGAACTATCAGAACATGCCAGAAGGGTTTACGCTTTGCCGTCTGGAATATCCACTCATGTATTCATATTTCTCTCCGCTACTGAATTTAGATGGCTATTTTTTATGGTGCCGATCCTTAAAAAAGGTTGTGGGAGGGGAAACTTTTCCGTAGTTGCGGCAAATTTATGCCCCAGTATCCCTTTTCTCCAAATCCTCCAGTCGCCAGCAGCATTCTCCTCCTCGTCATTTGTCTTCCTAATTAATTTCCTTGCTTCATTCTTTGACTAACTGATAGAATGGAAATGACCTTCCATATAATGTGCTCCTTTGGAAATTGAACTGTTTTAATTTCCTTGTAACAACTAATTGTTTTATTCGGTAAGTGTGGTCTACCGTTCAAGGTGGATTTTGGGTGGACGCAGACTGAGCAGGCCCACATTACCAAGCCTAGTGAGATAAGACATACTATGACAACAGATGATGGATTAAGCCCTTCTTCAAGTTCCCCTTCCTCCCTTCATTCTGTCCAACTTGTCTGTCCTTTTCACCCACCTTCCTCGTTTGCCTAACTTCCTCTCCTTTATCAAAGTCTTCAGCAGTCTATCACCAATCAAAACGCTCTGAATCCATCATTCCTGTCTCCCTTAGATTTCTCTCAACAACCTCATCTTCCCACAATGCCTTGTAGTTCTTCTTTTGCTTTTCTCTTTGCCCATAATGCCTTTTACAACCTCCAAACCAGCATCCCTAAACCCTCTCGCCTTGCTTCTACGAACATGTTTCTTCACCGCACAGAACCACGTTCCATATTAAAGTTTTCACTTATCTTTTCTTTGTCTATCGTCTTACCATCTCCTACTTTCAAAAGGCCAACGCAATTCTTCTTCCAGCAACCTCTATTATTTTTACTTCCCAACTAAGGGTTAACATTTGAGGCTATAAGGTAATTTAAGATTATCTTAATCAAAACATCAATGTTTCAAAGATGCTTCCTATGGGTTCCAACAAAAATATCCAACATGCATGCTTTCCACTGAAAGTAGTTTTTGTGGGAGGTCAAATTGGGTTGTTGAAGATAAAAGAATGTACTTGGGCCTCTAATTTTGTAAAACATATGAAAACAGAGAGTGAAAGTGTATCAATCTAAGTTTCCCTCGTTCTATCTATTTCATTATATTCACACTCCATTATGCATGCGTAATACCTGTACCTGGTCGGCGTGATAAATTGTACTACGTTTTACCAGTATTAATGTATTTTATTATTATTATTTTTGGCCCAACATATGTTTTAATGTTATGCCATAATTCATATGTTATGCCTTAATTTAAAAAATTAAAGATGATCTCTGATTAAATATTTGATTATTACGTAGTTCTTCTCAGCATAGATTTTTTCCAGGTGTTTCTGAAACGAGTGTACCTATTTATTAATCTTTAAGTACCTTTTTCTGTTTCTGAATTTATAGAAGAATGTAAACGTGTTCTTATCATTATTACTGTTGAATCATCTGCTTTGAAGTGACTTGGTTTCAAAAGTAACGATATTTTAAGTTTAGGTCAAATAATAACGGAATCGGAGCAGATTTTTTTTCTTAATAAATCTTTGACGGGTTTGATAAATTCTATAAACACCGTAGAATGTGTCCTGGTCCAAGAGTTTCATACAAAATGCTCAATTAGTTATGCATTTTCATCCCCTATTCCTGCCAATCCCTCTGCCCGTTCCTTCTGCTCAAGCACATCTACATCTACATAAGTACCCTGCGAGCCACCAAAAAGGTGTGTGGCAGGGGGTGTAGCACCATGAGGGAAGGGTAAGGGTTGAGGGGGTTGGGGGTTAGGTGAGGAAAGGTGGGGGGAACCTGTAAGAAAAAATAGATACATGTATACATATTCACACATATATATATATATATGCACACACACACACACACACACACACACATATATATATATATACATATATTCCCCACTCGCACCTGAGCAGTCTGAGACATGTACAGGTTGCGGATCAGTCTCCTGTCCCTCCAATCCATTCCTATTTTCTGCAATACACGCATTAATTTTTCCCAATTCACTCTATCAAACGCTTTTTCGAAATCTACAAAACAGGCAAAAACGTCCTGATTGTATTCTATATTCCTCTCGACTAGTGATCTCATTACTGCAATGGCATCACGCGTACCTCTTCCTTTCCTGAACCCAAACTGATCATCCCCTAAGTAATCATTTGCCTTACTCTCTATCCTTTTGTTGATGATCCTGAGAATAACTTTAGCTGCGTGGGATATCAAACTTATTGTTCTGTAATCCTCACATGACGAAGCCTTTGCCTTTTTTGGAATAGGAACTAACACCGATCTCACAAAATCTTCCGGCCAGATTCCTTCCTCATAGATACTACGAATCAGTCCATATATGGCCTTCTTCCCACCTTTCCCTAACCATTTCAACATTTCTACAGGAATATTGTCCACCCCCACAGCCTTATTTGCTTTCATCTCCTTTAATGCCCTTTCTATTTCATCGTCGAGTATGCCTGGCCTAAGCTATCTTCTTCTACGTCATGTTCCTTTTCTATGTCTAACCTTGTCGGCCTAAGTTCTTTACCATACAGTGTTTCTATATATTCCTTCCATCTCTCTTGGATTTTTCCTGGTTCAACTATTATCTTACCCCATTTATCTTTAACTGTTAGCACACATCTTGCCTTCTTACTTCCCGATAATAACTTAACCTTGCTGTATAGAGCACCAATTTCACCCTTCTTCTGTAAACTTTCCATATCCTCGCATTGCGTTTTCCACCATTCTTCTTTTGCTTTATTTGTGGCCCTTCTCAGTTTATTGTTTAACTCTTTGTACTTCATTTTGCCTAACTCTGTGTTTACATTTTTCCATCTTCTTCTCTCATCCATCTTTGCAATCATCTCCTCCGTTACCCATGGTTTCCTTATCCTTTTCCCATTAACGGTTCCTATAGTGTCTCTTGCGGCTTCCAATATCCCTTTCTTGATACATTCCCATTTTTCTTCGATAGTACTCAGTTCTTTACCGTCATCCATCATTTTCTCTATAGCCTCCTGATACTCCTTCCTCGTTAATTCATTTACTGCTTCTAAATTCCATTTTTAGCCCGCCGCCCTTGCCTTATCTTCTTGAAACGAACATTACATTTCATAACAACTAAATTGTGGTCAGAGTCCGCATCCGCTCCTGGGAAACTGTGCGAATTTATCACACTCTTCCTAAACCTGTGCCTAACCATAATATAATCTAACTGATACCTTTCTGAGTCACCTGGCATTTTCCATGTATACCTACGCCTTTTGTGGTGTCTAAACCATGTGTTAGTGATGACTAACCCCTGTCTCCTGCAGAATTCAATTGCTTTCTCCCCGCGTTCATTCCTCGTGCCTAACCCATAGTCCCCCACCTCACCACCATCTCTTCCTTCGCCTACCGTCGCATTCCAATCCCCCATCACTATCAAATGTTTCCCTGCAGGAACACTCGCGATGATATCCTCTAACTCATCATACATCCTATCGACTTCTTCCTCCTTGTGGTTGCTCGGTGGCATGTATACCTGAATAATGACCAAGTTCGTCGGCTCTGCTTTAATCTCTACGAGTAAAATTCTATCTGTCGCTTGCTCTATGTTGACTACGCTTCTTCCTACCCCTTTATTTAAAATTACGGCAACCCCTCGTTGGCTCTCGTCCCCGCCGCTGTATATTACTCTATAATTGTCACTCCAGTAATCCCCGCTATCCTTCCATCTCACCTCGCAGAGGCCTAAAACATCTATGTTACCTCTTTCCATCTCTCGCTTAATATTTTCTAATTTGCCTCTCCTCAACATTGTCCTGACGTTCCAGGTTCCTATTCTAACTACTTTCGTCTTCTTCTGCATCTTCTGTCCTGCTGCTGTTATTTCTCCCCCGCAAGGATTTCGTGGGATGACGACCGCGGAAGCCTTGCCTCCCCCGCTGCCGGGCACGACACACGGCCCCTTGGGCCGAGTCCCGCAGTTGCCAGGACTCAATTTCTGTTTTGCGTCCATTATATTTTCTTGGGAATGAAAATTGAGGTGGTTTCCCGTTGCCTTCCTCAATAGTGTTTTTAACGTGACACCATCACTTAATGGCCGCCCCACTGGGGTCAGACGCCATTGCAGCCGCCTCACTGAGGAACAGACGCTGCGTGGACTACCTTTCGTCTGGCTCCTAACCTTCGACCTATCTGGCATGGGTGACCCTTCCAGGAGTAATTATTATTACTCCCGCCAGCACAGCTCTAGGGGTCATCGGAACACACAAGCCCTTCCACCACGACAAGGTTGTAGTCCTTGCGGTTATGCGATTTTCCAGAAAGAAAAAGGCTAAGCTAAATATTAAAATAGGAGGGGAAAAAATAGAGCAGGTAGAACAGTTTACATATCTCGGAAGTGTTTTGGACCAACACGGTCAAAGTGGTAGGGACGTAAGGAGAAGAATTGCGCTAGGCAAGGAGGCTTTCTCAAGGAGGAGGGAGTTGATGACGGGGACGTTGAGTAGGGATGTTAAGACAAGACTCGTAAAAACTCTGATATGGAGCATAGCTATGTACGGCGCGGAAACGTGGTCACTGAAGCAGGAGGATAGACATAGATTGGAGGCTTTTGGAATGTGGGTGTGGAGAAGAATGGAGAAGGTGAAATGGACCGAAAGGAAAACAAATGAGGAAGTACTAGAAATGGTGGGGGAGGAGAGGGGTTTGTTTAGAGAAATCCTATGGAGGCAGGAAAAATGGATGAAGGGCGTATTGAGCGGTAGTGGAATGTTGAAGAGGGTAATAGAGGGAAGAATGTTGGGCAAGCGAGGTAAGGGTAGGAACAGGATAGGGATGTTAGACGAGATGAAGGGAGGAAAGAAGTACACCGAGATGAAGAGGGACCTGATATAGATTAGTTTGCTAGGTGGGGAGTCACAAAATGTTTATTTGATAGTTGAGTCCATCCAAAAACCTACCTTAACCGGTAGATTACCTAAAAAAAAATACATATATCAAAATGAAGATTAGGTCATTGGTGTATGGTGTTCGTTTTCGACATTTTCTTTCCCTCATTTCGCTCATTGTCTCCTCAATGCACACTTTATAAAGATCAGTGGTAACGATACACAGCACTGTCGTACTTATTTCTAGAATTCACCGTCTTCTCGGCGTTCACCCAATCTAATCACTGGAGCCTGATTTCTTTAGGGAGTCAATCGACTTGATTCACTCCATTCTAACAATCGATTGTTCAACTCGACACACTTCCTTCCCTCCCATCATTCCATCTAAAATGCCTAATTTTTTTGCCTCCCTTCTCCTCGCTTGCACATCACTCAACAGCCCAAACATACATACACATACGCACAAATATATACCTATATCAGTACTACTGTATATATAGATATATATATATATATATATACGAGGGTCATCCGGAAAGTAGTACCCGTTCGTGAAATAAAGACACAAAAGTAAATATTAACAAACATAAAAAATTTTATTTGAAAGAGGATACTTTAAACTACTTCTCAACATAATCTCCAAGCAAATTAAGGCATTTGTCATAACGTGTGACAAGTTTCTGTATTCCTGCTGCATAGTCCTTCGCCGCCAGCTCATTGAGATACAGGGTCACTCCTTCTTTAAGTTCTTCATCGCTTTCAAATCTTTTTCCTGCCAAAAAGTCTTTAATCTTTGTAAAGAGATGAAAATCTGAAGGGGCCAAGTCCGGGCTATACGGTGGATGGTCGAAAGTTTCCCATTTGAATTGCTGCAAAAGTTTTTGTGTTATCCCAGCTGTATGAGGCCTGGCATTGTCATGAACGAGAATGACACCAGTAGACAATAGACCTCGCCGCCGATTTTGTATTGCCCGCCGTAATTTCTTTAATGTTTCACAATACGCATTGGCATTAATAGTGTCTCCACGGGCCATAAAATCAATAAGCAATACACCTCGTCGATCCCAGAAAATGGTTGCCATGAGTTTCCTGGTGGACAGAACTGTCTTGAATTTTTTTGGTTTGTTTGGTGAATGAGCATGATGCCACTCCATTGACTGTCGTTTACTCTCAGGTGATGCATAACAAACCCATGTTTCGTCACCAGTAATTATGCGAGTTAAGAAAGAGTCTCCTTCATCAGAATAACGTCCCAAAAACGTCAGTGCTGCAGCCATACGCTTGGTTTTGTGCTCATCTGTAAGCATGCGAGGGACCCATCTTGCACAAATTTTTGCATAATGCAGATGGTGTTTAACAATTTCATGAACAATTGTTCGAGAAACATTGGGAAAATGCTCACAGATGTCATCAATTGTGACGCGCCGATCGTTCCTCACGAATTCGTCAACTGAGCTCACCAGTTGGTCTGTAATGACAGACGGTCTCCCCGAACGCTCATCGTCGTGTGTGTTCCCCCTCCCCATGTTGAAGTTGCGACACCACCGCCGAACAGACGACTCGTCCATTACATTGTCTCCATACACCTCCTTTAATTGGCGATGAATATCACATGGGCGAACGTTTCTTGCATTGAGGAATTTAATCACTGCCCTCACTTCACAACTGGCGGCGTTCTCAATTTTTTTAAACATTGTAAACAATCACAGAAACAACACAGGCAATGCTAGCGTCACGCAACTTGGCTCAGAGAAGGCAGACAAGCCACTGAAGCTATCTGACCTCGTCCATCGGCTACTCGCGTCGTCAGCACTTCATGCGGCACGAACGGGTACTACTTTCCGGATGACCCTCGTATATATATATATATATATATATATATATATATATATAGGAAAAAAACATATACTGGGTATCGAATTTTCGCTGGTCTAACCACCTTCCTCCTTTTGAGAAAGGTGGTAAGACACCGAAAATTCGATACCTATTAAGTTTCTCTTTTATGTTTCATTGTTTTTACCTTGGTATACTAGTGCTAATTCCATTTACATTATTATTAACGTCCGTGAGACTCACAAAAGTATTATATATATATATATATATATGTGCCTTGGTCAAGGAAATATTTTTACACTTGTGATCTGCCCAGTTCCGCCTATCAGTACTACTGTTCCTTCGGAGGAAGACGGGGCTAAATTCCGTCTAAATTATTAAAAAATATCGTGTGAGTATTCTTATATTGTTTTTTGCTGTCCAAGTTAAATGTATATATATGTTTTTAATACATATTTGCAGAAATATTTATTGTATCATATTCTTCGACATTCTTTTGGTATTCGATATAATCCCATGCATCCATTTTTCCCGCTTTCTTCGAATATCAACCGTCGAACTCCTTTCTCTTCAACCTAACATGACCTCATTTCTTTTCCACTCCGTCCATTTCCCTGTCACCATCGTCCTCCATGCGTACTTATATCTCATATGCTTCCAATCTACGCCTATCCTATTGCCTCAACGTCTCTCTTATCAAGTCGCACACAATGGATAGCTAGATATTAAAAATCCCACCTATCTCGTATTTTTAAACTTTACATACTGTGTTCAACTACACCTTCTTTTGCTTTTGCTCTTCAATTTTATGTTTTAATCTGTAATAATATATAAATCAGCGTTCTTTACTCATCATCCCCTAATGAATTCGCGAGTCGGAACCGTAGTCGCGGAATTAAAACATTTTACGTAGTTTCATCAAACTTTTTTGTAATCTCACTGCGCCATAGCCGAGATATGTACGTAGTTTCCTTCTTCCGATCTTTTTGCGTATTTTTTTCCTTCCGTTGGCTTCCCCGTCGCTGCAGAGTTCATTTGCGCTCGGCAGTTGACGGGGGGGGGGGTTGGAGGGGTGGGAGTTGAAGGGAAATGGTGGGGGAGGGAGCGAGGCGAGGGTGGGGTAGGATCCCGAAATGCCGGTTTCGGTGCACGCTCAGTGTGCATTTGGTGGATACATTCCCCTATAAAACCCCTTCTCTTCCCCCTCCTCCCCGGCGCACTTCACCCCGCCTTTAGCAAGGGGGTTGGGTGCTCGTAATTGCCTCGAGTTAGCACCCTACACACATACAGGCACTCGTAGTTCCCGCTCCCCCCGTCCTCACCCCCTTGATCCCCTCTCCCTCCGCTCTCGACCCGCAAATTACAATTCGAAGTCCTCCTCCCTCCCTCCCCCTTCATGCAGCCCTCCGCGACGATAATTAGCGGCCGCCGCCGGAGTCTTCGGGTCACGTGACTGTCTCTCATATATACCCCCCATCTCCTTCCCTCCCTCCCTTTGTTTAAATAATCACCCCACCCCTTCACGGAGGAATTTTCCAGAGCTCACTGCCACATTCAACTCTAAAAATGCTCCTCCCTCTCTTACCTACCAAAATTCCGCGTCCAGTCACCCAATTCAAGACACCCAATCCTCCAGGATACGCGCATACGTACATAGGTGTTGCTGTATGTAAAGGTGTATCTGCGGTCGTGAATTTTCGTAATACTCGCAAATGCGCTGGAGAGAGGTGATGATGGGAACTAAATGAATATATTTATGTCTAGGACGATAACCAACCACAATAGCCAACCCTGGAGATTTAAGGTTCTCATGGTTTATTCTATTTCATTAACCGACAGACGACTTTTTATTGGAAAATGACGATATAGTATGGGTCGATTAATAGTATTTAAAATGTCGAAATTAAGATATTTTTATATTAAGAGTGACTCTGTAGATATATTAAACTGATCAAAAGAAAGATGAGTACAGGTTTAATAAGCTTAGAAAAGAACGTCGCTAGATAAATGAGGACAGTAATGCAAAGGGCTGTATAAAACAATCAAGGTTCTCATGTTGCTTCCTTGATTTTCGCCAAATAATGGAGTGAAGGATAATAGGCACATTCTATGAAGATAATAGACATGACAGCAATCGCGTTGGAGATAATTAGAATTGGTAGTGTATATATTCGTCGGTATTTTGCATCTTTCTTCCTGCATGTCATTCTTTTTAGTTAATAGAGGGATCTTTTAATAGTTCTACAGCATGATTTGAATGTACGCATCCTGTTAATAAATATTGTTGCATTGTATATCCTTTCTTTCGTGTGACTGAGGTTTATCGAGCACATGAACACACTAATATTTGTGTAGAGGTAACATGATTTGGTTTTGAATGGGGTTTTATCCTAGTTTACGGGTGGTGACCTAACACCCCCCACCACACGCCCTAACGGTGACTTAATTGTGTAGATGGAGATGTAAAAGATATTGGTGAATGTAGAAATAGACAGGTGGGAGGGATTTGTGACCCGAAGTTTCAGTTAGGAATTAAAAGGTAACATGATTTGACTTTTAAAAGTCAACTCTTAAAAACCAGCTCAGTGTAACGACATGTAATTTATATTAATCGTTTAAATTTAAGAGTAGAAGGCTAAGTGAAATTCAACGAAAATATATTTATTTATAAAATAGATTTATTTACATATATTATTTGTTAATGCCAAATTATTTGTCCGTTTCCAAAAGAAAAAATAATGAATCGCCATAGCAATTAGTGCACAGTTACACTACTCAAATTCAAAGTAGAGGTGCCAACTGCTGAAGGTGAAGGCATCTCGGTCTCTTTTTCCTTTTCCCTCACACTGGTACCAACATAAGTATAAGTGTTCTTTAGAGATATCATCTGGATTATTAAGTTTCAAGGCTTCAGGTTTTAGCGCAAAGTTTTTTTTTGCGATAAGCATTTAGATTTTTACTTTTTCAGTTTTTCTTCTGTAGTTTTTTTTCAATTTAATCCAGAAAGAAAACTGAATTAAGGATATAATAGCTAGAAGTTTCTCGGCAAATAACTTGGTGCGGCAGGAAAATCCTAACGCGCTAATGCTACGGTCTGATAATGAGATAACCGAGGAGGGGATAATCCGAATGGGAAGTGAAATAAAATAGACCGGGAAATAAAAAGAGGGTTTATCTGTGGTGGGGTGGTGCGTAGCTTGTTGCCAAGAGTGTTCAGCCACTGACCGGAGGACCTGGGTGTGACGCCAGACGGCGTCGGTCCCCCAACCCAACATGATCCAAGCTGCATGATTTTTCAGGATGCCAGACCATAATCCTGGGAAACCGCAGCAGGCGGCCCAGGGAATAAGGAACTTGACGCCTGCCCCCTCCCCCTTTATAACACCCTGCTAATGAGTGAAGTTCCCACGCCGTATAGGGCTTAGTACGAGGTGAGCTCCAATCTGGCTCTCAAAGCGGCATTCGGGTTGATTACTGTGGTGGTCCATTATCCCGGGTGTCTTTCGGCTTATGCGCTGAGGATATTTCTCGGGGAGGGAGAGAGTGGATGTGGAAACGGATAAGGGGGAGATCATCAAGATGTAACTGCATACGGAAGCATTAATTAGACGTGCCATTGGAAGGATTTGAGATTCTGCTCGGGCTGATGCGTAGCGTTGGTAAATGCGTTCAGTGTGAACTGTGGATAAATGAAAGAAAAAGGAGGGAAGTGAAGTGATCATTCAGATTCTCCTCCATTTTCTCAACATGTCCACTGATGCCTTTTTTCTTTTTTCTCCATTGATCATCTCACAAAAAAACACGCGCATCAATTAAATATTCTAAAAAATCAACTGTTTTCTCGTTTATGATCCCTGTATGTGCTCACCAGTACATATAAACGCCTGGATACTTTGAAAAAAATACATATATACTTATATGGGGATGCCAATGGTTATATTTGTCCACTGAACTTTTTTTCCAATGACTCACAATGGCGAAGAGTTAGGATAAATCTATCGAAGGTTTACCTTTTCTTTTCAACATTTTCAACCCGTCATAGACTTTTACGATCTCGTGATGAGACGAGAGAAAGCACTGTAAATGAACGTAGCTACGGTCGTGAATCAATGAAAACAAGAAAGCCGGGACCGTAAACTTGATTGGCACTAAGTGATAAAGGAAAAAAACAAGGCTACAAGAGTAGAAATAGGGAACATCGCTAGGTCACTTGGGTGTGTTTGAGAAACAGTGACCCACGTATACCTCAATCATACACAAAAGGCAAAATAATTTATAAAACAAACTCACAATCACTCAATCACTAGGGTGTGTTAAGAAATAACAGTCACTCTCGTGAATCACATTCACACACACACTCAGGGTTTACAAGGATCCCTCCTATGTCAGTGACCCGTCAATCACACAAGTAAGTGAGAAATTATAAAAAAGAATGTAGTGAAACAGAAACGACTTACGCAAACACATTCACTCAATCATTCGGGTGTGTTAGACCTTTGTGAATCGCACACACTCACTCGGTCAGGGTTTACAAAGATCCCTCCTATGCCATTGACCCGTCAATCACACAGATGAATATAAAATTATAACACGGATTTACGCATGCTCTCGCTCATTCCTCTATCGCTCAGGTGTGTTCGAAAACAAGGACCTTTGGGATTCAAAAGTACTCACACGTTAAGGGTTTACTAGGATTCCTCCTATGCCAGGGTCCCGCCAATCACACAGAAATAACAAAACGAAGGGACTTCCGTAAACACGCAATCATTCAATCACTCAGGTGTATCGGACTTTTGTGAATCGCACACACCCACTCACTCAGGGTTTACAAGGATTCCTCCTGTATCAGGGATCCGTAAATCACACAAACACAAAAAAAAGGAAATAAAATCGGGGGTAGGTAAGTTCTTAGAGAAAACCTGACACCAGGTGTTTCGCAAGAAAGAAAGAAAGAAATAAAACACGCCTCTAGGAAAAAACAAGTGCCACAAGATCTGCTTAAAGCTGATAAAACCGCATTCGCAGCGTAGGAATCGAGAATCGACGTTTTTGTAAGGAAACGATTCTTCAAAGCATCGATGCTACTTTCGGTTTGGGAGTAGCACGTACGAGACGCCGCCATGATCATGGCGGAACTACTTCCATCTGACTGTTCAGAAATACCATATGGATGGACTCTACATGTTATATTATTATTATTATTATATACATTTCGTTACAATTTGGCAAATGCCCCAGTGGCAACGGTCTCGTGATGCACGCTTACAATGCGCAAGAAGAACATGTGTGAAACAAAATGAAATTTAAAAAACAATGACACTTAAAAATTCTTGAGGTTCCCAACTATGCGTGTACCATCACACATGCCCCAGGTTCATGCCATGCAAAGCAACGCAAGGTCCAAACATCAATCTCCGTCCAAAATCACACACCGTTATAACACCACACACTTTTACAATCCAACTTCTCACTCCACCCACATCACGTACTGAACAATATTTTTTGTAACTTTAATTTTATAATAATCACCGACAAATAAGGCTTATTATCCAGTCTTTTGTCCAGAGGCTGCTTTACACCTATTCTTAAAAATCCTAAAGTTTGATGGAAAGGGCTCAAATAACCCTCTAGGGAGTAGGTCCCATTCAACAATACTCCCGTTTTAAAATGAACATATTTTTCATATCTGTTTTTAGTTCTGTTTAAAAACTGTGGTCGTTTTTTTCCCCTAAAACTTGGCTTTTCTATGTCTTAAAATAAATCTTCCCACCCTTTGTCATTTTTAACTGTTTTGTATATCGCACCTAACCTACTCCTTATTCTTCTTTTTTTTCAAAACCCAGCATTTTCGCTACGCTATCTGACCTCTTGCACCTCCCGAATACGATTATTGCTACCTTTCTTTTTAATTTGTCCCACCTTATATGAGTCTCATGCTACGGACGAGTATTCCAGGATAGGGCTAAACTAGGACCTTATATATAGTATGCCTTTTCTTTTGTGGCTACGCTATTTTCTTTTAAATTTCTCATTATCCAATGAAGTATCTTGAACAACTTCCGCGTCACTCTATATACCTGAAATCTCCACCCCAAATTATTAACAATTGTTCATGCATTTACACTTTATGGGTTACTTTTACCATTGATAGGTCATTTCTCTCTTTTTTTACGCTAAACGCTCTCAATCTGTTCGTAACATTTGCGCGCATAATTCTTAAAGGTTTTTTATGTTGCCAATGAATACTCACCCTCGGTTCCTGTTATCACTGTCTCATTTTTAAATGCTGTAACCTAAAGGGAATTATTCACTCTCCTTCATACGCATCCTCGGCTAGCCAGATCTTCATGCCCAAAAATATGTCAACATCTGAACTTCAGATTTGATGTTCGATTGTAATGGTACGACAATTTAATATTGTGATGCTCACCCTTAAGACTTGGACTTTTTTTATTTATTAAATAACTTTTTCACCTCGCGTGACGAGAGGATTATTGCGAACATTAGTTTCTTTTCTTAAGGTTTTTAAGATATTTTCCTTGCCATTTATTTCTCCAGAAATAAAGACTTACTATCTGAATTTGCAAAACTCTCGCCGTGTGCCCGTGTAGCCTTCGCGCTATCTTCTGGGATGCTAATTGCCAAGAAGGTAAATTTACTATAAATTAAGAAAAACTAAACTTTTTAGGTACACGCCTTGTGTGTTGTCACCCCTTGCCACACACCCTAGAAGTGACCATCAGAGTAACCATGTAGTACAATTGTAAACAAACAAGTAGAGAGGGGAATGGAGGATAAGTAAGCACTTAAATTTTGAGCGTAGTGCTGTATGACGCCGGAACTGTGCTTGAATTGGAAGAAATTAAATATTATACACGTAGATTGCGACGTTTTGGAATGTGGGCGTGGAGAAGAGTGGATGAACTCAAATGAATAGAAATGAAGCCTGCCGATGAATTTGGTGAATAGCTGGGGAAAAGCGAACGTTTTCGCACGAAATTCGAAAGAGGCAAAGTTAATGATATTTGAGACGCAGAGGGGATCTCGAAGCCCGGTTATTGGATTCTCAAAAGCAGAGGAAAGTGAAATTGGGAGGGAACGTGATTTTTAGACGGCGCGAGGTAAGATGGGATGAAACAAACCCGCTGAATGCCAACGCCACGTGTCCATTTGTATCCCCGGAAAAATTTAGATTCACTTTTTTTGTACCTTTGACACCACGAAATCAGAATTGTGGACGCATTAATCTTCAACTAGGAGTTTTCCCTGGAGTATTATTCGGTCGGTCCAGTCAGCAACCCTATCTGTGGAAGTTAGCCATATTCTTCCTTGTAGATCGGGGTGGTCGGCGATAGGGTGAACCGTAAGATCCGGTAGAAGTCTGGGAAATTCCGGAAATTTCACGGAATCCAGGTTTTTTTTCCGAAGAATGCAAAACAAACATAAAAAAATGAATTTCAAATATGTTTTTTGACCCTGTAGAGGGAAAAAATTTTAAAATATGGAATTTTAAGTCGAATGAAAAACGGCCTCTCGCGGCCTATAAATGGTAAACCAATCTCTCATAATAATCTATCATATATTGGAAGTCATAATGACCTGTCATCCAATGGATGTACTCGATGAGGTTCATTTATAGCCATTTATATTCTAAAATAATTTGTTTTCTCCGGCGTAACTTTATGGAATTTACATAACATATTGAAATGAAATTATTGACTTTGTAATCCGACACACTCTAAGTTTGAGGAATTACAAAGACATAACTATCATTTAATTTCAATATATTCCAAAGTAATGCTCACCTGACTTTATTTCACCATTATTTAAATATCTTCGTGGAAAAAACCATAGAAAGTCTTGGCATTCGATTTAAATTTTTCTTGAGATTCCTACTGTTTGTTTTTTAATTCCTTAAAAATGTTTGGTGATTGATCTGGAGAGACGTGTCATTGCAGAGAAGCACCACAAAAAAGTACGAGAAATTCTTTTATCTATGACTAGGCATCAATATTATTTCTATCGAAATGAAATTATTCACTTTGTAATTCTACAAACAAATTACATTATTTGCAACTATGACGACCTCGTATAGAGCAAAGTGATATCTGGCAAAACAATATTGTTTGCAAGTATTTTTAAGACTGTTGTTGGAAGTCGTGTTGTGGGTAGACTTAAAAAAATCAAGGAATTTTTTAATTCCATTCTGCCGACTGCCCTGGTGGGAGACTCGAGGGCGTGCAAGGCAAGGGGTACATTGGACATCATCCAACTATGGTGCACTCCACATCACGCGACCGTGTCTCGCATAGACGAATCCCGCATAGCCGTGCCTTGACTAGATTTCGATTTTATTGCACGTGACTAGAGACATCGCGCTCTGCCTATCGCCATCCCACCGAGCGAAGAGATGTGTACGCACCTACTACGCGATATCCTGCAAGATAAGGGTAAGGCGTGCGGCAGTGGGTGATTCCACACCAGCCTCTATGAGACACGAGTATATAGGCCAACTACATAATGGCCAGTAACCATTTCACATGTTTTTATGTGAGATTAAAAGAGTAGCATCTTTTAAAAGAATTGTCGTGTCATACGAGGTACAAATTCTAATTATTCTTGAAAACTTGTGGCGAATAATTTATTGCTAAAGTGGGAGGAATCATTTTTTATACGGTACATTGTAGTCGGATGTAGTCTGTGTCCATCAAAATCTTGCCTTCAAAGGTAGACTACGAATTATCATAATAATACCAATTACACACGTGATTATATTAAAACATCGCTCTCTCTATTTTAACACTTTTTAGAATATTGGGTTTTGAACTTTTTCGTAAAATTAATCAACAATGAAATCATTACTTAATTGATATTTTTGCGACAATTTATTTTTTAAAATGTTATTCATTGGTTTAATTTTACATTAATTTCTAACTCTAAAATATTTTGCTCGAAAATCAATAGTCCACTGTAATCAATTATGAGACCTCAGCCTTACCTATCATTGGCAAATGTCGACCATTAATTCGTAAATATTTCAGGGTGGAAAATGTTTTTCTTCCGCTCAAAGATACTGGCAAATCGGCTGAGGGAAAATTAGCTCAGAAATGACCACATTTAGTGCAAGTCATTTGCTGCTTCAATGAATAATATGTACTCATTATTCTGCGAACAAGTTACTCAAATGATAGCAATATCAGTCTTCTTGAAGTTTAACACATGATATCCTGGAGCAAGGCCAGTTCAAATCTTGTCTTAACTTGCAGGAATGATTTTGATATCACGCAACTAAACTTTCCTAATTGATTTGTCTGAAACATTACTATTGTTCAATAATTCTATTGAGCGAAAATATTTACAAATTTTTCTACGCAGCATCTTAAGAGAATTTTCCCTTTAAATGCTTAGATTGATAAATTTGATTTTTCTGGAATTCAATGCCTTTCGCGTAAAACCATAGATTTCCACATTTTTCCTGACATTTATTAATTGGGGGGGGGGGAATAATACATACATTGATTGCAACATTTCGGTTTGATATTGGTGGTAAAATGGAAAAGTAATTATTTATAGCTCTAGAAAACTAATTTAACAATTAATAATTTGATTTTTAAAATGATCAGTAATTATTATTCAAATACATTTTTAATGAAATCATTACACAATTACCCATTCCACCTTAACGCTCTTTCGCTCTGATTTTCCATTCATATTCCGACTAATGGCGTCGTACGATGAGTTTCCATCAGACGTCTTGATGATCGACGATGTGATCCGGCTCTCTGCCACGTGGACAGTGGCCCTCTCTAATCCTCTTCAGGTTCAAGCAGGAGATCGATCTATCGAAATAACTTCGAGGGTTAATGTGAGAGGGTGGGGGGGGGGGAGGGGGTGAGCGCTGGCTCCTTTTGCGTGTTCGGAGGATGATGAAAGGAGGGATTGTCGTTTAGTTGGCAGGGAGGAAGAGATGATGGAAAGTAGTCGGGGAGGGGGATGGAGAGGGGTGAGGTGGAGGTGGAGGGGGGGGGCGAATAAATGAAGGCCTCGGGCAGAGGGCCAAATAGTTGCCGGGGGCGACATCGGACGAGCGGCGGTTTTAAACGTCGCGAGTTGTCGGGAGGGGGGTCGGGAGAAGAGTCAACTCGAGTGCGATGGGCAAGGATCGCTGCGCAAGGGATTCTCGAAGAATTTTTAAAGGGCATGGGATAGGGTGCAGTGGATCCTGAGACTGGCCAGTCCCCAGTTCAATTCTCCGGGATGGTAACGTTTCCAACAAAAATAATGCTATGAAGGTGGCTCAGTCCTCAAATATACGTATACGTGTTTCCGCGTATCTATTCTGAAAAATGCCACTAAACCATGCCTAATTGTTTAGCCTTAGACTATTGGAAATTTAAAGAGCTGAGCTTTCAAGTCCAATTTATTTGTCCCTCTAAAAGAAGTATTCAATATAGATCCAGTATAGAATCATGATGCATAGCATGAAGGAATGCTCGTGGTTATTTTGAAAAAAACCAAAAAGCGATAGGTTATTGTAATATTTTTCATGTGAAAGCATATAGTTAAATGTGTACCCACGTTGCCTCTGGAGGTAACAGTGATTATGAAGTCACATTACGTTTAAATTTTCGCCGTGGAAGTGAAAATGGCCTTCCGACTCAAGTATGCTGGGCAATTTTGATACGTTTCTCGGCTCAAAGTTGAAGTGATTGTACCTCTGAGTGTGCCGCTGCCGTCGAGGGTACATTGCATGGTTTAATGAGGCAAAAATACGTGTGGTACTTAACTAATGACACGTATTAAGGGATAAATATGTCAAGGTTGATGTTTATAAGCAACTATTGAATTTATTTGTGCATTTTTTCGTGACTTCTAGAGGTTTTGACACATAAAATTCCTTACGACGAATTGCCACAAACTTTACGAAGGACAAGTCATGCGTCTTCCTGAAGTTAATCAAAATAATGAAATGGTTTAATAGTTAAATTATTATTAACATTAAGATTCATTGCTAAACATATCATTTCTTGTGTAATAGATGTTTCCCATCATTTTCGCTTTGGTAGTTATTTCACGTTTAAGCGAATTTTCTGCAAGTCCTCGCCATCTCGCCGCTGTCCATTTCTAAGCTATGGCGGCTTGTTCAATGATTCCTGAATAATTAAGTATTTATTGGCACGGGGGGTTGGAAACCTCAGTCTTGCGTCCTGACAAATACGCGGCGTGATTGCCTTCAAGCACTCACTCATTAGCATTCCTTGGCGAGAGATGTATAATTTTATGAAGATTTTCCTTGCCATCAAAGGTAATTGATATCATCACTAAATAGAGCCAAATATATTTTGAGTTAAGTTTGATAACTTTGGTGCGCTCGTGATGGAACTGGCTTCATTTAACACGGATTATGGTAAGCAACCTTCCAACCAATGCTGGTTTTTGATGGCTCCTGCGATTTAGGACTTACAATTTAGCTACTCCTAGAATGAAAATAACTCTATAGTACTGTTGATAATTCTCTGACTCCACATGCCTTCTATCCTCCCTGATTTCGATGTCTTCCTTTTCCCAACTTACCTCGCTAACCAACATTCAGTTGCATCCTGCCTCAACTTTTACTCGATTTACATCCATCCAACTTCTCTATTCTCCTCTGCCATGCCTAGATGCACACGCATTTGAGACTTGAACACCGGATCTTTCGACTTGCCGAAGAATGAGGGCTCTTGGTTGCTTAAAAGACCCGCAGATTTCATTGGTAATTGCACAAGTGTAAATTACGTTTTCTCGATAGCTCATCAGGCCCGGCAAGTCGAAATATCCGGTGTTCATGTCCCGGTCAATGAAATATTTTTACACTTGTGATCTGCTCGAGTCCGCCTTCCCCACCTCTACACTGTTCGTTCTTTATATGTGTTCCCATCCCTTTTCCTTAAATCTATTTCCAAGTGAATGAATATATTTATATTGATACACTTTTATATGACGTGTGGGAGTTCAGGTAGGTGGATTTGATTAGGTTGCCAATTATCGCCCTTCCTCGACAGTGACGTCAGAGCCCAGACAATTCTTTCCAATTATGAATCGTAAAATTTATCATTCTTTGAAGCCGTGACGTGGAAATTTCCTCCATTGTCGAAGCTCAATAACTTCGGAGTCCTCCACGAAAAAAAACCTAGTGGGTTGTTTGACTGACAGCCCTTATTCCGGATGTTACCCCGAGTCAACAGAGGGTTGGAATTCATATATAATTCTGTGCCGCCATCACCAGGAATCCTCTCTAGAGATCGCTCGTCTGCAATCGCACCCAATCATCCCTTCCTAGCGCCCGCTGTCGCCTCGTACGAGGACCTGATAACTCTCCCGTCCATCGACCATCTTTAATTGACCTTTACGTACTTATATCCGTTTTTCTTCCCCGTTGCGACTTTATAGAGACGGGGACCTCAAGTTGCTTGCTCGTATCTTCATTAATGTTTTCCCCTTCTTGCATTTCAGTTCTTCATCTCCCGTTGTAGTTTGGCGGCGGTATCTCATGTAAGTTGTTGATGTTCACTTTCATCCCCTCCTATTTAATTTAACTTCAAACTTCTGTAGGGATGAAAATTAACTCTTCTTTTAAACTAAGTTTTTTGCTAATACGTATGTTAAGTTTACATCACCTTCCAAGTCCTTTCCGGGGATTTTCAATGCATGTTTTTTCCCTTTTTCTCCCGTCATTTTTCATTTCATTTCCACCTGGTGCTTATGCCCCCTGTCACATATATTTTTAGTGGATTTCAGAGTATTTTAGTAGATATAGATGTATGTTTTACCTTTTGTAATCCTCATAAATTCATTATGCAATTACGCAAGCGTGTTTCATTGAAATTTATCAGGTTTACTGAACGAACACTAAGGTAAACCTATAATATTTTTTCGATCTTTTTTTAAATAATGGACTTGAGCGTTGAATTTTTTATCAAAGAAGAATTTCGTTTCTTTCATTATCCATTGCAAATCAAGTTCCTCCATTAAAGAGGTTGCCAATCACCGCAATGCCTAGGGTCATAACATCAACTGCCACGCGTCAGTATGGCGGAGTGCGCCGTTAGATGTAGACACTGCCGCCAAAAAACCGTTGAAATATATCTAACTCTAAGGAAGTGATCACCTGTAGTAACTCCTATTGGATAATTAGAATAATACAGAAGTCGATTGTAGAAAATCGATGTATTGAATTTAAAACATGTTTCTTTGTTTTCCTAATTCTATTCAAATATTGCCAAAGCGAGAAAACACTATAAATTCATGTCTGATTTGAATGACCGGAACTGCTATTTGAATTAACTTCAGAGCTTCTGCTTAACTGTTGAACGGAAAAATCATGGAAGATTCAGGGATCTTATTTGGGTATGGAATACCGGTTAAAGTCGGATACTTTGGGACGAATCACTGAAATAAAAATAGTTCCAGATCCATCGGCTTTTACTTCATCGACCGACTTTGGCGCAAGACGCGTACAGAGTTCTTTCAATAAAGCACTGCTTTTTTGATGGTTTATTGTCGAATTATTTCGATTGCCCCGACAAAATTATGACGATAGTACGATAAAGGCGCGCAATAATCCCAGCATATTCAGGAATCGACAAGCTAAGGTTCATCAGAGTGCCATCATACGTACTGCTGTGAATTCATAAATCGAAAAGGTTTATTTAAATTCATAATTTTTTTCTCATTTGTAATAGCTTCTGCATCTATCGTTTACTCTCCGTTTTCTTTCTAAGAAGCACTGCTGAGCTACCGCCATGTTAGGTCATCCATTGCATTTGGTGAAATCTATATTTTATGAATGAAGCGCTTTCAACTTTTACACGCTAGTTTCTATTTTTAATTCCCTGTCCTTTTTTATGCCAGTAAAACCTAGTGTAAAAATACAATTTGTGCTTATAATTTCATAAAATGGATTAATGAAGTTCAGCCGCTAAACTGCGTAACGTAATCATTGCCTTAACAGATAGAATAAAATTTTAAAGGTCTTAGCTAATGTAATAGAAGATGTGCTTCTTGGTAATATCTGGTGGGTTTTACGATTAATGCCTGCACAGGGTTTTTAAACTTTCAAGGGATTTTGTGAGCAGAATGAGTTACAGTGTGGAGTCACCATAGCTGTTGGTTCACCGAATGCAGATAACTATTAGGAAGACTTCACCATTAGAACAGAAAATTTTTATTTCTATAAGACAGTATTAATTAAAAATTTGCCCATACTAAATATGTACAACATTTGAGACGGATTAGTGTTTTGATTTTCATACAATGCATGTGAGCTTTTCTAGAAAAGTATATTGTACATAGTTTTAAGTAGGTAAATAATAATGAAAAATAGAAATAATTAAAAATATGAATTTTTCCACACGAAAAAATTACGAGAAGCCCTTCGGCTCACCGAGCCATTATCAGGAATTAGACCTTCTTCGAATTAGGCCGTACTAATTCTCCCTACTTCAAGTACAAGTTTCAGTCTTGCCCTTAGCGAGTCGGATGCTACTTGGACGGATACGTTGCTTTGGCAAGTCAGATTTTGTGGAATGCCATGGATATACGTGATTACTTTGCCTGAAAAACCCAATGCGTTGAGGAAATATTTGAATCATAAAAATATATCGCAACCTGCCTTTTGATTGGGTTGAAATCCTAGTTTCGTTGGGACCAAGAGGACATGCGATCCCGGAATCTTCCGATCAATAGACGGTCGCACTCAGCACCCACAGTACGACCCAACCGCCAGGAATACGCATGTTAATATAAATAAACACACTAACACAAGCATACAAGATTCCCCTCCCCGGGTTTGTTTTTCTGGGTTCGTACCAAAATAGTCCCGTGTGCGTTTCCTGGCGATCGCCTTGGGACGAGGTCCAGAGCGTGGTGCGTTTGTCGCCCGAGGCTGTCATTTGCGCTGATTGGCCGTCGGTTTCGAACACGCCGTGGAGCGCTGCGTCACCGCCGCCCTCTTGAGTTTTCCTAAATTAACGGCCGTTTGTTGCGTCTTCCCACGCCCCTCCCCCCTCCCCGTCCCTCTCCCACGAAACTCGGGGGTCAATCAGCTGTTCGCGGTCATCGCGCGAGACGCAGAACACACAAGCGGGGTCGCCCCACCGCGTTGACACACCTGTCCAACCGGACTGGATCCTGTACCGGACTTAATTATTTCTGTAAGCAGTTGCCTGGTGCCTGAGGCCCTTAACACAGAAGTGATTGGAGCACTTTCGCGATCTTTCCGTTTGCATCAGCAGAGCCCAAATTGAGATTTCGTCATACTGATGAATTGTCGGGACAATTTCAATTAAAAAAATGAAATTCTGACCTACACCACGGACCACTAATCCTCACGTTGACCTTTCAACGTAGACTTTCTACGACCTGAAGAAGAAGGCCGGAGATAAAAGTCTTAATTATTAGCTGCTATTAAGTCGAAAACTTAAAAATGCGAGTAATTAGGTAAATTATTGGCTTCATTAATTAATCGTATAAATACGTAATTAACAAAACTATATAATGATAAAACATTGTCGACTAGGTTTCATGTAATCCAAAATTTGGCTCGGGATTGATTGTTTAAGATTCTCGTTTATCACGAAAGGTGAAGCAAATATTGGTAATATTTAAGGCCAGTGGGTCGTGGTAGTCCAGGGGGTAGAGCGTTGGGCTACTGACCGGGTCCCGGGTTCGATTCCCGGGCAAGACACTCTGGGCACCTGCAGTTCCACCCAAGCTAGTTGATTTTTCCTGTACCAGATCTTCCTGGGAAACCATAACCGGCACAGGGAAAGGAACTGGCCCCCTTACCCTGATGTGTGAATATTCACATGCCATCGGGCTTGGTACTGGGTGAACTCTACCATCACCTACCAAACCGACCTTCGGTTTGATTACTGTGTTTGTGGTTTTTATTTAAGGCCAGACAGAATTCTTCCTCTCTCTAACGGGTTCTTAACGGCTGTTTTTGTCCACAATAGTTTGATATTAGTTCGCTTATGGAGGCAGTGTTTTGGAGGATTATAAGGGAAGCAGCAAGGAAATTAGGAGATAAATTCTTTGGCGAAAGAACTATTTGCAAGGCGAATGGCATTATTGACAGTCACGGTTGTGAAAGACCTATAAGTTTTAACCAAGGATGGAGGATGGCGTTGCATGGATCTGAGGCCTGGCTTGGTCGGCCAAGGGGATGAGCGTAGACTGGAGGCTTTTTGAGACGTGGATGTGTTGAGGAGGCATGCGGGATTAAAGTCCGCGGAGAGGAAGGCCAACGCCGAAGGTCTGGAGAGAGGAAGTAACTCTATGGGAAATCCGTGAGATAATGAAAAAATGAGCTGAGGAATTGTTGAGAGGTGAAGTGGAAATTATTAAAAGGGCCGTGTTGTGAAAGGGAATACGTTTGGGTAAGAGGAAGATAGAAGTGGTGGCCTTTTGGGCATGGCATGAAACAAGGTCGATGGTACGAAGAGGGAAATTATGTGCAGTTCAAACAGGAGGGAGATCACGTGATGGAATGCAATCGCTTTTAAGGATCGAACAGAATCAAGGTTTTTTAAAAGTGCGAACAAAATTACAGCAAAATATCCAGCAGCAGTTAATTCATAGGCTGACCTTCGAAGGTTTATATTGATTCAGGCACACGTATATTGGTAAATACTTTCTTGAAAAAAATAGGTTTGTAAAGGAGTGAGGACGCTTCATAGATACTAAAAAAAACTAGTTTCGAGAGTCATTCATGAACACTATGTTCAAATTATAGGTATTTGAAAAGACTATCATAAACGCTTCCAGGTCTTGAAAGGAAGGCATTTTTAAGTGCTGAAGTACCCTTTAACCCGCGACTAAGAAATGGACTGACGATTTTTTCAATCCATAAAAACAATAATTTGCTTTACCAGAAATATATCTTAAAATTCTGCAAATAAATGCGAAAGACAAATTAGCATTGTCTGGTAAAACTGGCAAGTACAAATTCACTCGTAACAAAAAGAGACGTTTCAGGCGTAATATCATGATTAATTAAAAAGACCTGATGATGATGTAGTAACATTGAAACCTGTCGCATTAAATTTTATTTTGTGGAAAATTACTATTTTAAATTATTCACTCGTAATGCCAGTGAAGCTGTTCACATATTGCTAACACTCAACGGTAATTTTATAGATTACAAAGAACATATTGCATAGCGTAATGCAATTGTCTAGTGAGCAAATAATGAATACAGAGTATGACCTCACTCAGGGCAGCATTAACCTCGTTAAATAAGTACCAGGCCTTACCTTTTTTACCAGGCGTTTAACAAGTACCTTTTTCAAATAAAGACGATAATGGAAAACCCATAAAAGATATTTTATACGCCATTCAATTTCACTCCTCCACTTACACATTAGGAATAACGTTTTAACGACTAAAAAAACTTTTCCTTTTCGAGCCTTCTTATTGGAGGTAGAATTCAAAAGGAATTTTCGTTCTTCTTTTCTTAGTTATTTTTTACAGTAATGAATTCAGACCCGTAATAAAGGCTTCCTTTTGTGCTATTTTGTCTTCGAATAGGCATCTACTGATGTCCTTCCTCCACCCGACTCCGTCCTCTACATCCTTCTTCCCTTGGTAAATTCTGTCCCTTTCTTTGTCCTTCAACATTACTCGCCCTCTTCCAAGTAAATTTATAAAATATAACACGGAACGTAGATGTTACAACGCGGATGTAAGAAAGACGCCAAGATTAAAAATATTAGGGATGATATCTCTAGCGACAAAAAGAATGAGATCACTTATGATTATAAGATATCCAGGGCGAATTCCAAGAATGAATTTCGGAAAGCGCTAAGTGAATTCAAAAGAAAAAAGTTAGCGGAAAATTTGACAGAGAATCCAAAAGCATTTTGATCATACGTCAGAGAAGTTCAGGGAAATAAGTCAACTGATAAGTCACCCAAAAATGATAGAGGCGAGAGAGAAACCAGCAGTTTGGAAAAGGCCAACTTATTAAATTCCTTCTTTCAAAGCGTCTTCACTAATATCACACCGAACACCGAATGCTTCCGAAAGCTTACCAAATCGTGTCGGACAACCGAAGCCCGAAATTGAAATCTCATATAATGGAAGAGAACGTTTGCTGAAAAATATTAAGCCTAATAAAGCAATAAAATCAAAAAAAAGCAAATAAAAAAATATAAGCCCCGGGCCTGATTAAATACCCCCTCGTATGTATACGGATCTGCCTTTGAAAAATGCGCCGCATATAGACATACTATTTAAGAATTCGCTGGTAGATTACAAGGTTCCCGGAGATTGGAAGACGGCTAACGTAACGCCAAAATTTAAAAAACTCAAATTCTTCCTTAGATATATCTGGTAACGTCTGAAATATTGGGATCGGTATTTCTTCTGAATGGGGTACCGGGCGTCTAGCTGAAGGCAAATCTGGATATGTCCACTTGTGGCGATTTTTTCGATTAATTCCCGAAACATTTACTATGCAAAAATAACAGTCGTCAATATGGTTTACAGGTTCTCGTCACACCACTGGCACACCAAATTTTGGACTTTTCCTTTGTCCTGTTGTCCATTGCCGCAGATGTTCTGTACATGTTTTACACACAAAATGCGGTGCCCATGTTTTATTTTGGTCACCAAGCTTAACACCAAAATATCCCAAGTATGCACGTTTCACAATGCCTGTAATATTTTTCCAATTTTCTTTTACCGTATATTCCCATGTATACTTATAGATTTATTTAACTTTGAAAATTATTTTCCGGAATACTATATATCAAATATTAGAACAACTAATCGTAAGATGTGCTATATCTAAAAAAGTAGAGCTGTCAAATAAAAACGGATTTTATATTTGGATTCAGCTCTACAAATATAGTTAAAATCAACACAAAGATTCCCGGCACCAAAAAAAATTTTTTTTGTAAGCCTGTGTAATCGGAGTTTATTAATGAAAAATCGGCACCGTGTTAAAAAAGGTAGATCCTGCGAGACACAACTTGCGCTTTTTGTCCGTGATATTCTTACTTCGGGAGAGAGCAATGTTCCAGTGTACCCAATTTTTCTAGATTTTAAGAAAGCATTTGACAAAGTACTTCTTAGTTAACTACTCGCAAAGCTAGAAGCATATGGTATTAAAAAACAATATCCAGGGTTGGATTAAAGGCTTTTTAAACGACCGGGTACAAAGAGTAGTGATGGATGGAGTTAAGCTCAAATACAGAAGTAGTTACTTCAGGTGTTCCCCAGGGAAGTATTATCGGACTTCTTTTATTCCTACTTTACCGAAATTGACTCCGTAGTCACTATTAAGATACGTTTATTTGCCGATGATGCAGTGGTTTACCGTGATAGCCGTGATCATGAGAACACAGGAGTTTTATCATGTGACCTTAATGCTATACAACGCTGGTGCAACACTTGAAAATTAGAATTAAACTTAAAAAAGTGGGTAGTAATAAATTTAAGAAAAATAAAATAACGCCAATCGAATCGAGAAGACCAAAATGGAATGGGTAGCATTGATTAAATACATAAGGTGTTACCCTCACTCACGATCTCTCCTGGGTGAAACATTATTTGGAGATTATGTGGACGAGCAAAACAAAAAATAGGAATAATTAGAAGAGTACTTGGTAAATGTGCTGGAAAGGTCAAAGAGAAATGTTATCTTTTGCTGGATAGGCTTCATTTAGAATATGCTGCTAGTATATGGGATCCTCACGAAGTTGGATTAATTACCGAATTGGATTGCGTGCAGCGTAGTGGAGCTAGATTTGTAAAAGGTTGTTATGATAAACTTAGTAGCGTATCCAGAATATTAGAGCAGCTAGGCTGGTAATCAATAAAGGAGAGGAGGTTAAATTACATCGATTCCCGGGCACCATTACCTCCACCTAAGCTGGGTGATTTTTCGGTTACTAGTTCTTCCTGGTTGAAAATAACCAGCACAGGGAAAGGAACTAGCCCCCCTACCTTGATGTGTGAGTTTCACCGTAAGGGTTAGCACTTCCTGAACTCTGCCGTCACCTACCAAACCGACCTTCGGGTAGAATGCTGTGCTTATGATTTTCTATAAATATACATTTACGCCAACGTTGTACTTTATCTAGTTATTTATCAAGTTCCAAGAAGTGAAGTGTGAAAGCAGTTGAACGCATTCTTTTTTCTGTATTGCTAGGCTTCCGTTGTGTGATGTCCAAGGAAAAGAACTCCTGGAAACGCCACGTTTATATTTTGGCGAAAAATGTATAAATTGGTGATTCAACATTTTTTCAAAACCTAGAAGATAGCCATTCCAGTGAAATCGAATTGCAAAGTGTGAATTGGGTTTGCATCTCGTACTTCGTTTGTTTTCTGAAGTAGAAGTTTTGGGCTATGGTTGTTACGTATTTTCAATCTCAAGTTTCACATTCTGAATGCACAATGCGTTACCTTATTTCCAGGCACTTTATTTGGCGGGAATATTCAACGGCGGAAGAGTTTTCAAATGAGGAAGTTGAATCCCACCGTAGGAGTGACGGAAGCTCACTCTAGGGTGAGCGTACATAATTAAAGAAGGTGCCTGGCATTATAGTTGGCCTAACGTTGCATCGCTTTAATAAATTGTGTGCGCTGTTGCAGTCGCCTTTAATTATTCTGGCGTGTTTCAAGGTGATTGAGATCAATTCGCAGTCCTCCAGACTGAACGGCCTCTCTGAAATTAAATAACTTTGTGATGTTAACATCTAGACGGACCGTGCCGTCGCGTGCATCGTTGGGCTGAACTTAATATTTCTTAGTAATTAGGCAACTTTGCAGGGATTGTGGAAAGTGGACCTTGACGTAAGAGACATTCTTTTTGGAATCAAGTGCTTTTTATACACTCCAGGAAAACGCTTTTGGGAACAATTATCTTTTTTCACCTGCTTGGTCCAAAACAATACCAAGTTAGGCAAACTTTGTACTTTATCTAGTTTCTCTTCTTCTGTTTTTGATCAACGCTTAAGTTTTTCGAAAACCTTTTAGCCCATGATTTGTTTACAATGATTAACATTCCGTACCTATTCCACTGACATTATAATGCGCTCAGCAATGCTTTCATATCCCTTGGCTGACTGAGCAATTAATGCTTGGTCATCAGCAAACCTAACCGATTTTACGAATTCCCCTCCGTCTTCATTCCTACCTACAGTTCTTCCCCTGCCTCTTTAATCATTTCCTCTACATATACGTTGAACAGCACCGGTGACAATGGGCAACCCTGCCTTACACCTCTTCGTAGCACTGCCCATCCGGACTCTCCGTTCCCCACTCGCACCTGAGTAGTCTGAGACATTTACAGGTTGCGGATTAGTCCTCTATCTCATCAATCTATTCCTGTTTTCTGTAATACATTCATTATTCTACCCAACTCACAACATAAAATGTTATCTTAAAATTTATGAAACGAATAAATTCTCATTGCACTGTGTTCTTAACCCTTCAATTATTATAGATAATTGTTACTGCAGTTTCGTTTGCGACTTTAGACATTCTTTTTTTTTATATCTGTCCATCTTCGTTCTACTGCAGTACTGTTCAACCTGTTTCACGTCACTGCTCATCTCACTTCCATGGATAATTTTTTACTGCACACAATGCTGAAGCGTATCTTGATCTTATCGTATTAACTTGATCAATGTCTTCCTCGAAACCATTTCAGAGAGTAAAAATCATTCGCCTTGACCGGGATTCGAACCCGGATCCCACGATATCCGGACGAGTGCTTACTCTCTGAAATGGTTGCATTATAATGCACACATAGCGGGTGACTCCGTTAAAGTTACTATTACAGTTTCTTGAAATAAGTCTTCCTTGAATGCTAGGGATTTAATTAATAAGATTTTTTCAGTACGTTTTCATTATAATACATGGACATTCCATGTAGACATTTGATTAAGATACGAGTTTTTATTAGATACATAGTCGTCTTTATTTTGGGGCGAAATTGACACTATGCAATCTCTTCCACCACCTAATCCTTCGCCAAACATTTACAAGATTAATCTTATAGATAATTTTAAATTCTGTTCACAGTTTAATTTTTACTGGTTGGTTTGCAGGGAAATTATTGAATTATGAAGTGCACGCTTGAATGATGGGAGAGAAGGTGCGCCAGATATAACGGGATAATAGCTCTTTCCACTGGCCATATGCTGTGACTGCAAATGACTGGTTGTACGTAGTTGTTCTGTGATGAGGGATAACGAGTTTATGATTACCTCTGGTAATTAGTTTTATGCATTCTATCAAGGCTTTTGAAGCCATTGGCAAAATATTGAGGGATTTTATGATTATACATTTTATAATGCAGTCATAATCGCTAAGTAAATGAGAAAAGCGCCACAAAACTAACTAATTAATCCTCAGTCTGCAATATTTCACATGTTAACTTTCAATAGCATCTATGAAGTCAGTTGCAACACCTGACTGAGTGGCAACGTGAGTAAATTTTATAAAATTAGGATGTGAAAATACCAAAATAAAATTAATTATAACAAAGGGATTACTTACCACGTCTGAATGTGCTAATAATAAAACAAATAATATGAAGAAAAATCACATTTAATTAACTAAATATCTCCAGTCTCCTTTCATCACAGTTAATATGCAATCAAAGTTTTTTTAGTTGGATACCTAGGATTGCGTCGGTGAGGACAACGTTTGAATATTTGTGGGTATGGCCGAAAGAGCTATACACCGTCTATGATCAAGACTTTTCGATTGCGACCTATTTTAGATCTTGATTTTGTACTGATAGGAGAAACTTTGGTAGCAAATATGTTGTAGCAAATGGTAGAATTATGTCTACAGCTTTTTCACCTATGGATGAATCCCTTTTTTTCAGTAATCCAGATTTGATTGATGGAATATCCCTGAGCCCAACTTCAAGGGTATGATCCCTTTTTATGTCTAATAATTCCTTCTTTTCTCACTCTGGTAAATTGAATGCTATGTGATCTTGTGAAGGTGCAAATGGATTTCGAACCCAATCGAGATTCCTTCGATAATTCCAAAGCAGTGATGCACCTTCCATCAAGCTAGCACAGATCTAGATCTAAACGTTCTTGCGGCTCTTTTTTTAGGATTTATTCCTCAATACCCAATAAAAATTTCAAGGGAAATATTTTTTCCACATACCTTTCCAAAATCGAATTTCGTTTTTGATTTCGATACTACCTTTTCTTGTGAAAGTTCATAAATACGTTCTCGGGAGGTTTTGCACATTTCGATTAAGTTTATAATGGTGCTAAATTGTTTCCACTAATTACGCTTTGTTTTAGACCATTTATTGTCATCCAACTTAGCTGAATACCAAGTATTTCCCTCGCAAAACATGTTGTAAGAAGTTTCTCTTGTCGGTAGCCATAGAGGTTCAGTGTGAAACAAAAAAAAATGATCCAATTTCATCGCACAATATTGTGGTCTATACTTGAAAATTTTCATCATTTTAATAATACCATTAAATGTGGAATAAAATGCTGGTAGTTAAATATTTGACATTAGAGATTTCCTATGAATGAGGCAGTGCATTATTCCAGATAAGTATTTACGGACTGAAATTCGAACGCCAAGCTTCCGACCCTTTAGTGCCATTACAGCCGCGTATTCGGTACATATAATTACGCAATTATTCAATGGAAGCTTATTTTTGTGTAAGCTTTCATTCATTCCATCACCTTCACTAGAGAATGATTTTATCTGTTGGCTTTGAATACCCGCAAACCTCAGGGAATCCATCCCCAATGAAGGGTGCGTTGCAATTTCTAAAAGTAGTGCGTTTGTGTTCGTATTTAACGTGGTTTTAAAATTTGTTTTTTTTTTAGATGAAAGGTTGCAACTGATCTGCAACTACCTCATACTGTATTAATTCATCGAATATATATTAAAAACCTATGACTAATTGCTCGCCATAAACTAAGCACTTTATTGTTAATCTTAACCAAATGTAAAAATGTACAACTTCCAAATATGTCAGTTGATTTAAAGAAACAAGGAACGTAGCTACGGTCGTGAATCAATCTAAAAAAAATGCCGAGACCTTAAACGGTCTCGGCACTTTCTTGTTTACATGTCAGTTTATTTCTCGATATAATTTTGCGTAGTTGATGATTATCGATATTCCGTCGAAATCACGATTCCGAAATTGCATCGACGATCAAAATGGGAAAATTAACCTCGCACTTTAGCGCAACAATTTAAAAGCGTAAACATTATTCGCATTGACCGGGATTCAAACCCGGATCCCTCGATGTCTGGCCGAGTGCTTTAGCTAGTTAAACTACCGAGGCGTCCTCTTAAACTCTGAAATTTTGAGAAAAAACTCTGAAATCAAGAGGACGCCTCAGTAGCTTAACTTGCTAAAGCACTCGGCCGGACATCGAGGGATTTGGGTTCGATTCCCGGTCAAGGCGAATGATTTTTACTCTCTGCAATTGTTGCAGACGTAGCGGATGACTCCGTTAAAAATTACTGCTGCGGCATATCCCGCATTTTCCCGAAAATCGCATTTTAATGATTGTACTCGGTAAACCGTAGCAATACGCCATCCAGCGACGCACTCCGACAGACTTTTTTTTATTATGACGGTCGCTGCGCACACGATTTCGAATGTCATTTGACGGATGTCGTCGGAAATCTCGCCCCGGCTTTTGTTTTGGGACCTCTGGTCCACGATGTCACCAGAGATTCATTTTCCAGCCCGGATGGTTCCGATAGCTGTTTATCGCTTCGATCGGCACCCACACGTACGCACTCTCCCCCTCCCCCTGCCCCCCTCCCCCAACCCTCTTCAACCACCCCGGCTCTCAGATCTGCAACGGGATCCAGGGATTTTAGTTCGCAAGTCTTTCCCCGATACTCGATTTGCGGTGTTGTTTTGTTCACTCTTTCAGTAAATTGAAAAAATATACGAACGACGTCACTAGCGGTGACCACCAATAGTCGCAACGCTCATCTCGAAAGTCAATTTCCTGAGTCAATCTCCAATCGATCGATAAGTATCGAGAGAAAAGGGGTTCATTGTTGCTCCAAATCCTTACCTCAAAAAACAAAAAAAAAAAGTTTGGCGCAAAAATCGCGTGAAATGTGGTAATAGGCAACAGAGATACATTTCCCTCGCCTCCTAGAAATTTTATGATTTTAGAGTAATGATTACTTACAAATGCCCGGTGGGAATCTCTTTCGCGGGAGCCGCTTCGATGCCAGAGGATTACGCATTTTTACACAAATTCTGGGAAAAAAAGGACGTACTGCTTCAAGGATCGTCGCAAAGTAAGTCGCTCTTAATCTAACTCTGAATATTAGTTATTTAATTAGTTAATTATGGATTCTGAAGTATTAGTTAAAGTTTATTTAGTTAGGGTAGTCTCATTTATATCTATCCAGCATCCAAGTGATCGACGACAGTTATTTAAAATGCATTTGCACCTATCAAAAAAGTACTAAGATGACCAGTGAATTTATACGTAACAAATATGTTTAAATTCAACGTCTGAATACCCAGCTATAAAAATGAAAGAAAGTGTATATAGAATTCTGAACGTGAACTACGTAGATCACTTAGCTAATGGCCAAATTACCTTTTCTTCCTTGTGTTTTCATCTGGCTATTAAAGGCTTGTTTATTAAATCGCGTGGTTCTGATTAGCGATCGGTTTTACTATAGTTTTAATGACCGTACATTTTAATTTTTTAACTTTCATTAGTTGTACTGTACCTTTGGTTGGTTGATTTAACTGCATCTTGATTGGTTGAGACTATATTTCAATCGATATAAGTGTACCTTGCCCTCTAGCTGGTTGCCAAATTTCATTGTAATAAATCCACAATCCTAAAGATATATAGTAAACATACTCTGTTGAGTTTTCATCCATATTTGCATTTGAACTAGTGCTTCGTTCTAAAAGCATTTTTTTAAATGTGTCTCTGATTCGATTGAACCCACCTATAGTGTTCTCGCTATTGTACGTTCGTAGTTTAAGTTACTTTGAAAATCCTGTGGCTCTGGTGTTGCAAACCTTGGTCCTTTGGAAAAAATATGCCCATCTATACACCATACTTAAATACCATATAAAGCATTGGTTAAGAGAACGTCGATTCAAAACTTTTGGATCGATATATATCGATTTGAATCGATAGGTGAAGACCAAACGGTGTTCATTTTGGCTTCCCAATCTTTCATTGGAAATATAAATATCTAAAATTATCGCTATTCCTACCTTGCTTAGGTTAGCCATTTCATCCTTTCGGGCAGTGAAATATTCAGGATAAAGTGAATCACATGTTGTTGTTCAACCGAATAAAAATACTTATTCTATTTTAAAATATCTGCTTACCATGTTTTCTTCGTGCTTTGTACATAATAATATAACGTATTCATTAAGTACAAAGACTAAAAACATGTAGGTGACGAAATCCTTACGAGGTTACCATACATGATAGCAACAGATGAGTGCTCACTGCGTGACCAGAAGGAATTTGTTGGATAAGTTTGGCAGAGAAAGACGTACTTGAGAAGGATTTGGTTAGTGGCCACCTTAGGGCAAGCGACATCCTTGTTTATACTGCAGATGTGCATCTGTTGTGCCTTGTAATTACACTCCCAAGGTTTCAGAACTCTTCACTTGACTTATGTTTGATTCCCCTATCATTATTTAAATCAATTATCAAATTTACAGGAGGTTCTGTTCGTTTTCTATCGTAGCTTTGGTTTTCTTCACATTTATTTTCAGTTTCCATTTTTGTTACTAACGGCACTACATTTGGCCTTATTTTTTAGGTGTTAAAGATCGAGTACAAAATATATAATAATATAATTATTCGTCAGAATAATGGTACTTTTTTTATAAGAAATTCATGTTGCCCTAAGTATTCTTTTTCAAAACTTGAGGTCATGAACAAATCTCAGAATGGAATGGTCTCATTTGCTCTCCATTCTTCAAGTGTTGGCGCGCTCCCAATATGCTATGTTTTGCGTCCGATATTCTTTAATTTATTTGTCTCTGCACAAATATTTCGCATACTTATGCTGATTAACATTTTAGCAAAAATTAGAATTGACTTTGCATACCTAGTAAGACATGCCGCACACAGTAGCGGTAATATGTAGGATATCGCGTAGATGTAGATATATCAATGAGATTAGCAACCTCTTCTTTCATTTCTGACACTAACAGTTCAGTTAATAACATGTCACTATTATTTGGTCAAACATACACCTACTTTGGGACGAGGAACGACCTGGAAACCTGAAAATATTTCCGGAAAAACCTGAAAATACAGAAAATACCTGGAGAGCTTGATAGCGGATATCCTGTATGGATGCGAAGTCGATCCCCGGGAATCGACGATGGCAGAGGGTGACATTTGCGGTACACTGACCAAAGGCGTTAATCTCCTACTATCTGAAGATTGACTGTTCCAGCCCCATTACACCCCGTCAACCCTCCTGTACGCTAAGATGGCTTTTTCTGACGCACGCCCATCCCTCTTCATTTGGCTCATTAGGCATCGCTAACTCCCTTGCTCTTGATCGAGGAACCATCGATCTTTTTTTCCCTTTTCCGTTATGTACCCATCAAATGCATGGTGTTCTTCTTTCCTCGCTCCCGCGTAGTGTTCCGCTTGGAATTTTCCAGTGGCGACCGGTACTCCATCTTTCCCTCATTTCTTGTCTCCTTCCCAGGGAAAGGGTTACTAGAAACACTAAGATCATGTCACAATTAACTGTAGAGCACTGAGCGCACAAGTTCATGTACACGTGCGTGTTTTATGTGCATGGTAAAATATATATTAATCATTAAAATAATATTTATTATTGTTCCGTGGCAGAATCACTTAATAAAAACGTATAATATGCAATACGAAATAACATATTTCGTAGGGAAACAGGCGCGTCACCAAGTGTCCTTAATGATTGAAATGACACTACAAATTTATTTTTCCTAATAAAGAACACAATAGGCTTAAAATAATAATAACGGTAGTTATAGGTTAAGAAATCAGCAAAATGCATATACAATATACGTTATGAGCTCTAGTGAGTTAATTAGAATATAAATGTATATATGTTTTAAATTATTTCAGGCTCAACTTTGTGGAAGTTAATGTTTATTAAATGAAGAACACAATGCATATATATCTACTGTTCTTTATTTCGACCTGAAGACGCTCGTTGGAACACGGGCGAATCAGTTGTCCAAAAAAAAAAAACAACCAACGCGGTGACATCCCGAGGATGGAGAGTCATTTACTTAAAGAAATGTTTCCGTCCTAATTTTCTCCGAATGTATTTCGTGGATGCTTTAAAAAAAAAAGATGAATGAGCCCAAGCGTTAATTAGGCGATGGAGTCATATATGGAGTTCCTCATTAAATTCATTGTGAAATAGATAGCAGTATTCCATCATCGGTAAAACAAGACGCACTGCAAACATTTTACGAGAGTATACAGAAAGAAAATGTCTATTCAATTCAAAGGGCCTACAGGGAAATCTCCTGCAGGAAAATCTACTGATTTAAACTAAAAAGTTCATGATATAAATTAATGTGAAATACACGATTGAAATATTGAAGGAGGTCGTTATTTGGCATCGATTCGGTTGATATCACCTTGCATAATCTTCGATCATTTGAGTTCCCACGCAGGTTGACCTAATTCCGGACTTGGATAGGGTGCAAAGGAACGCTGCTCTCATTTCTTCACGAAATCGTTTTGGGCGTACGGAAAGCGTCATTTCAGGATCGATGCGTTTGTGAAAAGATTACGATGCGTTCCGAAATATATTGATCGGGAATCGATTGGAGACAGGTTTCCTTTAAAGCTTTTGACTAGAGTTGTCTAATGTCCACGGTGTTCAACAAGTCACCCACCACTAAGTCGGGTGAGATTTCTGATCCCCTTTTCGTGTCTGGGAAATAGAGAATGTCATACTTGTTAGTTTCTACAGCTAATCACTCGTATCTTATTTTCGTGATCTCTCCTACCTTACTAATAAGGGAGTAGTAATACATTTTTGACATAGTCGGAAAGGGGACTTTCATTCAATTTCATTCTCCACCTAGTTCCTCTACGAGGTGAGCTCAAGTGCTAGGTCATCCAATCATTTTCTCGGGGCCGAAACAGGTATTACAGAAGTACATATGTGGTTGTGCTTAAAACACGCAAGCACTCTATATAATTACAATACATGGATATCTCAACCGTACAGGACAAGAGCGTTTTAAATCTATGGTCAGAAGGGTTTTTAATACTTAAAAGGGTGTCGTATAACCCACAATAACAGTGTGGAATCATTCTTTTTATCATCACTTGCTTAGTTTGATATGCCCGACGAAATTCGTGGACTAGATGAATGTAAAGAATGTGCATTCGTTGGTGCGTGAGAGTGCAAAGAAGGCCGAACGTCATGGCTCGATATCGCAACAAGTAAGCATAGGACACGGACCAGGCGGTTTCTCCAGTGGGCAAAGTAGGACCTCCATTCTACGCTCAGTAGTATTCTTAGACGCCCATGTAATCATGGCGTTGAAGTTATGAAAAAAATGGACTACTACTGGGAGTTCTCATTGAGAATAAACCGAAGTTAATACTTTTTAATGTAAATGGTTTGTCAGAAAACAATTTAGGAGAAATTAAGACTTGAAAGATTCTCGTAAAAACCCTGTAGATACACCCATCAGTTATCATAGCAACGTTTTAATATTTAGCTTCTCTACGCTGCACACGATCGAGGTCACCAATCGAAAAGACTTTGTGAGGATCCCACCGTAGATCCCACATTCCAAATGAGGCGTGGGTAGTGAAAGGTATCGTCGCTTTTTCGCCATGTTGCCTAGGTGACCATCTTTTACTCTTGTCCGTCCTCGTCTACAATACTCGTAACTCAGAGAGACGTATTATGAAACTTTCACCGAGGCACTTAAAAAATATGTAGTTTATCAACTGACAGTTTTATCAGTCAAGCTTTAAGTATTGTTTCCTCGTTATTTTATCTTTAAAAACTACGTCGAATAATAAAATTATAATGTTCCGCAGTTTTTCGTAAAACGCATTTCGATGCTTATACAGGGTACGTTCCAAAAATAATGCAATTGAATTTCACACGCCACTCCTATTAGTTGGAGAGAAACAAAACCACTTGGAGTAGGTGGGGGAGACACTAACCTTTGCCGTAAAATTGGTCTCAGTTCTCTCTTAGCTGTGGAAACGGCAGGACATCAGTTCTTGTAAGCCACTGCGCGCCGACCGTGTCACGAAATACTATACAAACCGAGCGGAAATTTCAAGTGACCTTTTGCACGTATTAAAATGAACCTGATTATTTGGGCAATGTCTCACTAGTGATGAAACCTGGGTTTTCAAATACGATCCAGAAAAAAACTACAAAGCTCTGAGTGGCACATCGGACAGTCCCCCACGCCCAAAAAGCAATAATGAGCAAATCAGAAGTGAGAACAAGGCTCATTGTCCTTTTTGACCGAAAAGGAGTGGTCCATAGGGAGTTTCTTCCTCAGAAACAGACTATTAACTCTGCCTACTAAGTGTATGTGCTTAAAAGACTCCGAAAAAGGGTCATCAGGACGAGAAAAGACATCTCCGCTACCTGGCAACTCCATCACGACAACACCGCATTTCGCCTTCACCAGCTCACTTGTGTGTTCATCTTGTCTGTACTCCTATCCCTTTTCCTTATATCTATTTCCATGTGAATGAATATATATATATATATATATATATATATATATATTCTTTGTACATGTCTCAGACTGCTCAGGTGCGAGTGGGGAACGGAGAGTCAGGATGGGCAGTGTTAGGAAGAGGTGTAAGGCAGGGTTGCCCATTGTCACCGGTACTGTTCAACGTATACTATATGTGGAGGAAATTATTAAAGAGGCATGGGAAGAACTGGAGGTAGGAATGAAAGACGGAGGGGAATTCGTAAAATCGGTTAGGTTTGCTGATGACCAAGCATTAGTTGCTCAGTCAGCCAAGGGGTTGCAAGCATTGTTGACTGAATTGGAGGTTCAGTGCGATAAATATGGGATGAGAATAAATATTAATAAAACAAAGGTTATGCGATTTTCCAGAAAGAAAAAGGCTAAGCTAAATATTAAAATAGGCGGGGAAAAGATAGAGCAGGTAGAAGTTTACATATCTCGGAAGTGTTTTGGACCAACACGGTCAAAATGGTAGGGACGTAAGGAGAAGAATTGCGCTAGGCAAGGAGGCTTTCTTAAGGAGGAGGGAGTTGATGACGGAGACGTTGAGTAGGGATGTTAAGACAAGACTCGTAAAAACTCTGATATGGAGCGTAGCTATGTACGGCGCGGAAACGTGGTCGCTGAAGCAGGAGGATGGACGTAGATTGGAGGCTTTTGAAATGTGGGTGTGGAGAAGAATGGAGAAGGTGAAATGGACCGAAAGGAAAACAAATGAGGAAGTACTAGAGATGGTGGGTGAGGAGAGGGGTTTGTTGAGAGAAATCCTATGGAGGCAGGAAAATGGATGAAAGGCGTATTGAACGGTAGTGGAATGTTGAAGAAGGTAATAGAGGGGAGAATGTTGGGCAAGCGAGGAAAGGGCAGGAACAGGATAGGGATGTTGGATGGGATGAAGGGTGGAAAGAAGTACACAGAGATGAAGAGGGACCTGATGTAGCTTAGGTTGCTGGATTGGGTTTTGTTTGGAGTTACAAAATATTTATTTGATAGTGGTGTCCATCCAAAAACCTACCTTAACCGGTAGATTACCTAATAATATATATATATATATATGTATATATATATAAATATATATAGCAACCACAAGGAGGAAGAAGTCGATAGGATGTATGATGAGATAGAGGATATCATCGCGAGTGTTCCTGCAGGGAAACATTTGATAGTGATGGGGGATTGGAATGCGACGGTAGGCGAAGGAAGAGATGGTGGTGAGGTGGGGGACTATGGGTTAGGCACGAGGAATGAACGCGGGGAGAAAGCAATTGAATTCTGCAGGAGACAGGGGTTAGTCATCACCAACACATGGTTTAGACACCACAAAAGGCGTAGGTATACATGGAAAATGCCAGGTGACTCAGAAAGGTATCAGTTAGATTATATTATGGTTAGGCACAGGTTTAGGAACAGTGTGATAAATTCGCACAGTTTCCCAGGAGCGGATGCGGACTCTGACCACAATTTAGTTGTTATGAAATGTAATGTTCGTTTCAAGAAGATAAGGCAAGGGCGGCGGGTTAGGAAATGGAATTTAGTAGCAGTAAATGGATCAACGAGGAAGGAGTATCAGCAGGCTGTAGAGAAAATGATGGATGACGGTAAAGAACTGAGTACTATCGAAGAAAAATGGGAATGTATCAAGAAAGGGATACTGGAAGCCGCTAAAGATACTATAGGAACCGTTAACGGGAAAAGAATAAGGAAACCATGGGTAACGGATGAGATGATTGCAAAGATGGATGAGAGAAGAAGATGGAAAAATGTAAACACAGAGTTAGGCAAAATGAAGTACAAAGAGTTAAACAATAAATTGAGAAGGGCCACAAATAAAGCAAAAGAAGAATGGTGGAAAACGCAATGCGAGGATATGGAAAGTTTAAAGAAGAAGGGTGAAATTGGTGCTCTATACAGCAAGGTTAAGTTATTATCGGGAAGTAAGAAGGCAAGATCTGTGCTAACAGTTAAAGATAAATGGGGTAAGATAATAGTTGAACCAGGAAAAATCCAAGAGAGATGGAAGGAATATATAGAAACACTGTATGGTAAAGAACTTAGGCCGACAAGGTTAGACATAGAAAAGGAAAATGACGTAGAAGAAGATAGCTTAGGTCCAGGCATACTCGACGATGAAATAGAAAGGGCATTAAAGGAGATGAAAGCAAATAAGGCCGTGGGGGTGGACAATATTCCTGTAGAAATGTTGAAATGGTTAGGGAAATGTGGGAAGAAGACTCTATATGGACTGATTCGTAGTATCTATGAGGAAGGAATCTGGCCGGAAGATTTTGTGACATCGGTGTTAGTTCCTATTCCAAAAAAGGCAAAGGCTTCGTCATGTGAGGATTACAGAACAATAAGTTTGATATCCCACGCAGCTAAAGTTTTTCTCAGGATCATCAACAAAAGGATAGAGAGTAAGGCAAATGATTACTTAGGGGATGATCAGTTTGGGTTCGGGAAAGGAAGAGGTACGCGTGATGCCATTGCAGTAATGAGATCACTAGTCGAGAGGAATATAGAATACAATCAGGACGTTTTTGCCTGTTTTGTAGATTTCGAAAAAGCGTTTGATAGAGTGAATTGGGAAAAATTAATGCGTGTATTGCAGAAAATAGGAATGGATTGGAGGGACAGGAGACTGATCCGCAACCTGTACATGTCTCAGACTGCTCAGGTGCGAGTGGGGAACGGAGAGTCCGGATGGGCAGTGTTAGGAAGAGGTGTAAGGCAGGGTTGCCCATTGTCACCGGTACTGTTCAACGTATATGTAGAGGAAATGATTAAAGAGGCATGGGAAGAACTGGAGGTAGGAATGAAAGTCGGAGGGGAGTTCGTAAAATCGGTTAGGTTTGCTGATGACCAAGCATTAGTTGCTCAGTCAGCCAAGGGGTTGCAAGCATTGTTGAGTGAATTGGAGGTTCAGTGCGATAAATATGGGATGAGAATAAATATTAATAAAACAAAGGTTATGCGATTTTCCAGAAAGAAAAAGGCTAAGCTAAATATTAAAATAGGCGGGGAAAAAATAGAGCAGGTAGAAGTTTACATATCTCGGAAGTGTTTTGGACCAACACGGTCAAAGTGGTAGGGACGTAAGGAGAAGAATTGCGCTAGGGAAGGAGGCTTTCTCAAGGAGGAGGGAGTTGATGACGGGGACGTTGAGTAGGGATGTTAAGACAAGACTCGTAAAAACTCTGATATGGAGCGTAGCTATGTACGGCGCGGAAACGTGGTCGCTGAAGAAGGAGGATAGACGTAGATTGGAGGCTTTTGAAATGTGGGTGTGGAGAAGAATGGAGAAGGTGAAATGGACCGAAAGGAAAACAAATGAGGAAGTACTAGAAATGGTGGGGGTGGAGAGGGGTTTGTTGAGAGAAATCCTATGGAGGCAGGAAAAATGGATGAAAGGCGTATTGAGCGGTAGTGGAATGTAGAAGAGGGTAATGGAGGGTAGAATGTTGGGCAAGCGAGGTAAGGGTAGGAACAGGATAGGAATGTTGGACGGGATGAAGGGAGGAAAGAAGTACACCGAGATGAAGAGGGACCTGATATAGATTAGTTTGCTAGGTGGGGAGTCACAAAATGTTTATTTGATAGTTGTGTCCATCCAAAAACCTACCTTAACCGGTAGATTACCTAATATATATATATAAATATATATAGTAAATATAAACCAATAACACAGTAATCCACCCGAAGGTCGGTTTGGTAGGTGATGGTAGAGCTCACCCATGTACCAAGCCCAAGAGCGTGTGAATATTCACACATCAGGGTAGGGGGGCCAGTTCCTTTCCCTGGGCCGGTTATGGTTTCCCAGGAAGAACTGGTACCCGAAAAATCACATAGCTTGGGTAGAGCTGCAGGTACCCAGAGTGACTTTCCCGGGGTTCGAACCCGGACCCTCTGGTCAGTAGTCCAACTCTCTACACCCTGGACTACCGCGACCCATATTTTTTATATATATAAATTATATATTCTGCAAATTAAATAAAAATACGACGCACAAGTTCAGGTCATGTGTTCCAGCGAACAAGAGGCAATGGGGGTGGTCTACGTCTTAGGATAAACACTCAGAACCTTATGAGAATGATAGTAGCAAGGTCGCTTATTGCACGTGATCCATGCTGTATGCGCTTAAGTAGGTGATTGAGGGAATTAAAAGAGGTACTAGAGGAGGGATTGAACAACATATTTTTTAAAAGAATTCTCAAAGAAAACTCTTATTCAGAGGTCTACAACTGAAAAATCAGATCTCTGAAGAAAAAAATCGTTTTGATTAACAAAAAAACGGAATGAGAGTTCGGAGTAGCTAGAAAATTGGAAAAGATTGGCTCATGTATTACATAACAAAAATAAAATAGCCGAAGAGACTTTCTTTCGGAAAATAATCTTGATAGATAATGGAAACAAATGCTGTGAATACTTGCGGAGGAGGAAAGACAACATGGAAAACATTAGAGTTAAAAAAAAAGAGGATGAAGCTCTAATCGTATAAGAGAAAGAAAATGCTGTTCAAAACTGCTGTGCGCATTTCGGATAAGAAATACTTAGTTATTCCACATAAATTTTATGAAACACGACCCAGGCTTCGACTCACAAAGTTCTCATCAGACCTGATGATGATTTTGTAAGTGGAAACCTGGGTTATGTTTAATAAAATCTATGTGGAATAACTAAGTATTTCTTTTCCGATATGAATCGCTTCCACAAAGTGACGCCTCAAACCATTTTTTTTCTGTGCACATTTAATTAAGGGAAGGTTGCACTATATGGCTTCTTTAGATTGAGCACTGTATCCCATATGTCTTTAAGGACGGTTAACAAAAAAATATTGAAACAACGAAATCGGATATTTATAGAAAAATTAGGAAAATGAGATTAAATAAATCATTAGGATCTGATGTAATTTCAGTTGACTTGCTCAAATTGGGTAATAGCGCAGTTCAAAATTATATAAATCAATCATTTAATGCTACCGACTGCCGAATTTCCGGAAGGAGACATAGAGAGGTAACATCAATATTCAAAGGAGGTGTAAAGTCATCAGTTAAAACTATAGACCGGTAAAATTGACTTCGTAGGACTACGAGAATTGGTTGTTTGGTCGCCAATGTAGTTTCAGAAAAGAGTATTCTCAAAATAGGCCTTTTGGAGATGATTGCGTTATCTGCTGGAAAAATGACAATGAGTGCTGCAAAGTGATTTAAATAAAATGCCCGATTGAGTAATAAATAATGGGATGTCAGAATAAGTAAAATCATTATCTTTCGCAAAAAATTAATTTTATCCAATATGGGTAGCAAATTCTCTGAAAATGTCATCCCATCTTAAGTGTGATAACTCTCCAAGGATTTAGGGTGAGGGCCAAACGTGGAGGTAATTGCAAAGACCACTGTCAAAACGTTGCATTGAGTGATGAGAAACTTAAAAGGGAGGAGTAGTAGAGAAAATAAGGAGAATACGTCAAAGACCTTGGTAAGATCGTTTATGGAGTAACCATCACAAGTATTGGACCCACATGAAGAAGGGCATGTTGCAAAATTGGAATAGGTACAGATAAAGGTTTCCAGATATGCATTGGATGAGTACAGGAGGACAGCGAGGGTGACAGAAATACTGGGTTGGGAAACTGTACAAATTAGGAGAAAAAGTAGCAGACTCTGGGGAATGTTCCAAATAATTAGTTAATAATAAGGATATTTAGATAATAATCCGAGGAGAGAATCAAGTATGGATGAAGGAAATCTTAAATTTTAAAGGGAAATGATCATCTGTACAAGGTGAAATGCCGCGTGCAAAAAACAGGCAAAAAAAATTTATTTTTTCAGGTAAACAATGATTGCCTAGACCAGTCTACTTGCAGAACTATTCGAGTTCTTTCCAAAAGATGTAAATATATACGAGAAAAGGTGTAAAACACATTAACGAAAATTGGTTGAACATTGATGCAATTATGTATGTTGAATGTATACTACCACCAGACAATCGGTCAACTTTTAACAATTTCCTTAAAAAAATAATGATAAATGCTAATATTTTGCAGGCATATGCGATGTCCTCAACCCATGACCAGTAATTCTCGCTTTCGCATCGAGGCGCCTTCGATTCCCTTCCCGGGGATAACCGCTTTTGCCCTGAAGATAGCGGAGGACACCCGATAGTGTTTTGGCGAGCACCTGAATACTTATTTCGGCCACTGTCCGCCACGCTGGGTACAGGCCCATCGCCAATCATTGCCCTCATCGGCGCTCGATTTATGATCCCAACCCGCTCGCTATGCGGCTCCGCCCTCTAATTCGGCAATCATCGCGAGACGACTTTCGGACGGAAATTATAAGGAGAATGAGAGGTAGGGGGAGAGGTTATAGGATCTGGGGGGGAGGGGGGTGAGAGAATTTCCCGTCAAACGTTGGGCCACGGTTGACAAATTGGCTTTCGTTCTTTGATAGCGCTTCGAGATATCGGTGGGTGTTTGTCGGGCCATCCTCCCGCCTGCCTCACTCTCGTCCGCCTTAAATTCATTTCTGAATTCGCGCGCTCATCGGCTCCTTCCCTCTTCAAGGGAAAATATCATCAGAACAAAATAGTATTGAAAAAACCGTCAGTGTGGACAGCAATCCTTGAAAACAGGAAAATACATGGGATATGAGAATGAAACTGAGGAGTGTGGAGATTTAATATTATTTTGCATGAGAAATGTACACTTATATTTAATTAAGATATGTCTTTCCGTCTGCTATTATTTAAAATTCTTTTATTCTAAAATTATTATTGTTAGTGTATTAAGAGAATTTTTTATTTATTTACTTTTTATTCTAATCTTCATTCTACTGCGTCATCGCACTCATGTAATGGCAGTAGATTCCATTAGGAACCGCTTCAAAGCTTCCTGAAGATCATGCATATTATTTCACAACACTTTGAAGTGCTCAGTGATTCGGGCTGACAGAGTCACGCTCCGAAGCAATCGAGCAGTAGTATCTATAAGCAGTTACTTCTTTGATTGAAAACGCCGTATACCCTTCATTTAATAGGAATGGATTTTTTCGCGAACACTGCTGTGCCTACCAATATTGCCATGTATTATGAAGTAGTTATAGATTCCTGACCAATATAATGTATTTACAACCCTTTAATCACTGTACTTTTTGAACAGTTAATCCTAGAGAATATACAATGGAGGAATATACAATGGTGAGGCCGTAGAGCTGTCTTCCTGATAACTGCGGTGAGCTCACATTTGCCGCTTTTTACGAATTTATGTTCCCTGAATCGAAAAGAAAACAATCGCAACAATCTTAGCTAGGCTAACATTCTTCGAGGTGCTTGAAGAAGTCAAAATGAGGTCCAATTGAGGACTTAGAAACTAAAAGCGAGGCAACCCTTATGCCGCAAGCGAGAATTTCATTTAGGTGTCAAGTGATACTTTAAACTTTTGTATTAGATTGATTGCATACTCAAGGATGTTTATTGGTCCATAGGAAACTGCGTACATGGTAAATATTTGCGAATGTTCATGTTCTTGTTAAATTTTAGCGGGGAGACGATGTAGTCAACGTGACAGGAGAAAGCCTGGAAAAACAATTTTTCATCAAATAAAACCATGGGACGATCCTGAAATCTAAATCCATTTGATTGCATGCCCCCAATTCGATATAATGAATTGAACGGTGATAAAGTGCCCGTCCGGGTGCGCTCACCGAGTTTTTTTCGAATTCACCAATGTGAAAGTCCATGCTCACGAAATAAGAAACACTATGAACGGATTAATTTAGTTATTAGTTATTTTAGTACCCTGCAAGCCACCGCTAGGGTGTGTGGCAGGGGGTGAATACACACCAGAATAATTTTTACCCGAATATTTGTACCCCTACCCCGGTCGGACATTATTATTCTGATCCCTTGTCGTTTGTGAAAAAAATTACATATAGTCTAATCTTCTAAACCTAAATAATTAATCTATCTGTCCTACACTTCATTTCTCTAATTTTATTGGCATAGTATGCCCTACCGTTGTTCAATAATACATTTTCTAGGTCATTACTAAAGACAAATCTATTTATAGAACGATATATGATGGTTGCCTAATCGATGACGAAACACATTCAGTTTTCTTAATAAGACGGTGATTCGACGTCTCAGACGAACAGGCATCGAGTCTCAGGAGTGAACCGTCCCATTTCCCATTGATGTTCGAAACGTACCCAAAATGTTTTGCTTTTTAGGTTTGAGCATTCTGAATGGTCGAAGTTTGCGAGACGAGATCAACTCTTTGAAATAGTGACATTGCGATTTCGGGCAATCCAATGTTACTACCGATCGGTTACGGCATATTAACGCCGGAATTTGAAAGAAGTAGTTCACTCGATGTGATTCTTACTGCGGAGCTCCTTTTGGTCCCCAGTCATTAACCATAGAACGCCTGCTCTCTCTCCCAATATATGTGCACCACCTTCTATACTTTCTTATTCTCGTTGTCCATAAAGTCTCCCTGTGTGCACTTGAGATCAAAGATAATGCCCTTCTACCTCTCTATCCTTTCTTCTTTATGTACATTCAATTCGATTATAACCTTTTTTTCATTCAAAGTGAATGAAAGTTCTGTCAGTTTTGGTACGTTCCAATTTCGTTCAGTACGTATAGAATAACTGGCACTTGCATAATTTACCTTGCAGCTCTGAAAGTCTCATTTGCAAATACTGTGGCCATTTCGTAACACTGATACCTGCGACCTTAACTTTCTAGAATTTCCTCAGAATGGGATTAATAAAAATCACTAAAATGTCCGTTATACTTTTTTTCTATTCATGCTATACGGCTGCAATATGCGGTACTCTCGTTAGCAAAGATGATGTTACTCTACTTATGCGATGTAGGTTACGAAGTAAAAAGAATTTTAATTGCTTATAACAAGTGCTCTTTTCTTTAGTCTCCGTGTCTTCCGAAAGCCATTTCGCCTTAAAAAAACACGTCCGAAAGAGTTTTATCTTTTCGTTTTGTAATTGGGAAATATAGTCCATGGGCTCCTTTCTTCTTTCCATGCCTTTGTAAAAATTGCTTCGCTAATTGCCCGCGATCCTTCCATTTGATCTTTCTAATTCTCATCGCAGCACTCCCTCCGCTTCCAATTTTCTCCACTCCTCCCGGCGACCGTGGAAAAGTAAACTCCACGTGAGTATCGTTTTCATGAAGTCCTTCCTTTCTCATTTATATTTTTTGAGTTTCGTTTGCTGCGCTGGTGAATTTTTTTTTCTCCAAGTCTTCTCGTGTATTCCACTAGCTATAACAATCTCCTTTGAAACTCCCTCGGTAGGAGACCCCGAAATATTTCATCCAGCTTATGAACGGCAAAGTTAATATCTTCATTGAACGCTGGCCTCCGAAATCTACCTTTTTAATAGGTTATGCTTTTAAATTTGCCTCATTTTGGACCATTTTATCTTCTCCAAATCAATGAATTCCCTAAAGGGATTCCCTTTTTTCTCTGATTCTACGTTATTCTCCCAATCAAAAGGATCCGTATTGCCAGCAAAATGGATCGCACTCATGTTTGCATTCTTATGCCAAGCGATTCGAATTGATTCATCCATTTCCTTAATGCCATTCAATACCATCTGCGTGTGCATAAGACTTTAAAATGGCGGGTCAAATTAGCCTTACCATTGTGTTTATTTCTAATTCTACACGACTGACTGATAATACTAAATATCATCCATTTGGTGTGTATACTAAATATATAATTATTACGGTAAATTATTTTTAAAAAAGTCAACCTGGGGCTGCTGGAAAGTCGTGTCGCCGTGTGGTAATATCTCAAACATATTACAATAATTCATTTTACATAATATTTAATTCTCAAATAACATTTAAGTCCAGAAATGGTAAGCTTCTCACATTTCCCTGATTAACTAAAATTTAATTTTTCCCCAATGCTTTGATTTCATTCTTGGTTTCATTTTGGCTCTTTGTTTGCTGACATCGGCAAGGTGTGAAAACTAAAGGATTGTCGTTCTGATTCTCCGAATACTTTCGCATTTATCATTTCGCTCTCTTTTTCTAAAAATGGGCACTGTTGCATATAATATTGAGGTTTGTCTTTCAATTAACCAGTTGAGGTTATGTCGAGAATACATGTCAGCGGCTTCGTCCCTCTTCTCCATTTTATTCTATTGTGCTCGGCATTCAACGCTGGTGAAATGACTGAGTGGGATTTTGAGAGTGACATTCATTAAAGGCATCCCACCTGTTTAAGAAAAGTCGCTTAACGGCTGCTATCTTCTATGTATCTCGAGAACTTCCTCTCGTAAAGCAAGCGAGAACAAAAAAGGAGATTCACAATTTTCTTATGCCTGCTTACATGCTGTTCAAAGAGCGCATTCTATCTTCCTCCCTTCTATCCCACTCACCCGACATTTTCCTTTCTATATCACGGTCTTATCAACATCGCAATCTCCCTCTCAATATATCCTGGCGTTTTGCTGCTGCCTTGAGACATTGAGCCGCATCGAGCACGCATGATAAAGGAGAGCTTCTGAACCCATTTCGTCAGAAGGGTATCGACTACATCTCCAATCCCATCTGCATCCACTTTTTCTGCCGCTTTCGGATTTGCCAACTTTCTCTTTACTCCCACCGTAGTTAAAACTTCAGCGTTCGTCTTCCTCTTTCTCTAATTTACTTTATCTTCTTCTCTCAAGACGTGATTTCCGAAAGGGTAAATCCTGCAAGACACAAATTGCGCTTTTTACTCATAATACGATATTCTTATGTTTGGAGAGAACAATGTTCCAGTGGGCGCGTTTTTCTAGACTTTAACAAAACCTTCAACAGAGCACCTCATAGTAAACTACTCACAAAACTACAATCTAGAAGCATACGGTATGGATGAAAATATCCTGGGTTGGATTAAAGACTTTTTGAATGATCGAGTACAAAGAGTAGTGATAGATGCAGTTAGCTCAAATGCAGCAGGTGTTCCCCAGGGATGTGTTATTGGACCTCTTTTATTCCTACTTTACGTTAACGACATTGACTCCGTAGCCACAAGTAAAAAACGTTTATTTGCCCACGTTCCAATGGTTTACCGTGATATCCGTCATTGTGAGAACAAAAAAGCTTTATTATATGACCTTAATGCTATTCAACGCTGGTGCGACACTTGGCAATAACATTTAAACTTAAAAATGTGCGTAGTGATTAATTTTTGGAAAAAGAACAACTCCCTTTCGAACGCTAACTACATCGGGAACACCGAAATGGAATGTGAAGACTAAATTAAATACCTTAGCGTCACCCTCACTCACGACCTGTCCTGGGTGAAACAGATACTTGTGTGGATATTCCAACAAAAAAATAGGAATAATTAGAAGAGTCCTGGGTAAAGGTGATGAAAGGGTCAAAGGGAAGTGTTACCTGTCGTTGTTTGTGCCTCAGTTAGAACGTGCTGCAAGTATATTTGATCCTCACGAAATTGGATGAATTGCCGAATTGGATCGCGTGCAGCGTAGAGGAGCTAAATTTGTAAAACGTTGTTATGATAAACTCAATACCGTATCCAATATTTTAGAGAAGCTAGGTTGGGAATCACTCACGTATCGAAGGTTAAATTACAGATTGAAGCTCTTGCATATGAATTGGAAGGAGGTCTCTTTAGCAGTGATGGTGAAAATGTATTGTTATCCCCATGGTACTACGGTAGGCGATATCAAATCAATAAAATTATAGAGATCACGTGTGGAACAGATAGATTTTAAGATGCCCTTTTTTCCACGAGCGATAAGGGAACAGAATAACATTGTCCGACCGCGGTCAGGGTTTAAAAAAATTCTGGTAAAACTTATTATAGTGTGTATTCATACCCTGTCACACACCCTAGCAGTGGCTTGCAGGGTACTAATTATCTAAGACACCCATATCCCAGTCTCCAATCTACGCCCTTCCACCTGCCTCGACGATTTCCAATAATATGACCCTCCACCTTCCCTCTTTGACATTGTAAACAATAATATCCATGAGAGTAGATAAATGCTAAGTTATTTCACTGGCCACTCTTTTATTATTTTTTATATATTTTGAATGCCCTCCATAGAATTCAGAGATTGATTTTTTTACACATAAACACTTCTTTTTCGTAGCTGCTGAACATTCTTCCTAAAACCTTTCCTCCGTATTAACTAATTATACTCATTTATTTTTACTCCACTATTATGACATCTCCATATCACTTTACGCTTCTTCATGTAGCTTCTCTCTTTGTTGAGATTTCATCGTTATCATTTGAGAAATCGACCCTAAAATCCAAGAAAATTCACTGTAGAAAATTAGCTAATTAACCCCCTCAGAGTATATGGTAGTCCATTGAATAGAATGAGTTGGGCTACTGGCCGGGAGCCCGGGTTCTATTCCTGGCGACGCCTCTGGGCCTCCACCTCAAAATAAACTTTTTAAGTCCACATGAAAAATATAATGTAATCCGACCGACCCAGGTTTCATTGCGGTGTAGCATCATCAAACAGTTTTAGTGTGACATTATTCACCGTGGAACAATCCCACAAAGAGTCACCGGAAACGATTAATTTATCCTCAACTTTACCCGAGTGGTGATTTTACTAAATGGTGTTACGTGTTCCTGGGAAACCACGGGTGGCACAGGAATCTGCACCCCATTTTTTACCCTTTTAGTACGCACGTATCACTCGCCGTATGGCGTATAGTACTTGGATGCTCCACTGCCAGCTATCGAAATTCGCTTTGGTTACTGTGTTTTTAAGCCCTGTTAAACTTACCATTAAGTTAAGAAACACTAGTTTACGAGAAAGGCCGCGAAAGTAAAGATGAGGGAGAACAAACCCTAGTATGCGACCAAACCCGAGAATTCCAGTTCTCATAAAACAACCACCTAAACTAGAATTAGAACCAAGATCCATCTTTTAAAGCAAACTTCAGTGTTTGAAAAATAAGTACAGAAGAAGATTGTAAATTAACTGATACCAACATCGTCAGGCCGTGAAATTGGCAGAAATATGTTTGAAAGAAAATAGTCCTTTGGGGAGGAGGTAACCTGAACAATGGATATCCCACACTTCATTTTGAAAAACGAGATTTATGCCAGATCTCAAAATGGAAGATCAATTGAAATGAGTACTTCATCAAAGTAATTCGTCTGATTTGCACAATGATAGGAAACATTTTCCCGTAGGAAAGAGTGCTACTTGTCTCACAGGAGGTCGACTTGGCCAAGGGTGTGACAACAATGTTGCTGCTCGCTAAATTCTAAATATAGTATGCGGAATTCTGATTGCGGTCTCGGGGTGATGTCTTCTCCCGCGTCGATATTTCTCCTATTCGTGCACAAATGAATCGTCTCAAATCAATGGTGCGGACTATCCTGCAGTTTCTCCAATAATGGAAACTGTAGTTGCATGCGGAAGCGCGATGTCTCTATCGCACGACCGGTTCAATTTTCCCGAGCAAGTAATTGTCTTGCGACTCCAAACAAAATTTTACCAGTCTTTTTTTGTCTCACTTCCCTACTCTATGAGGAGGAGAGTGGCCTTTGGATATTTTAAAAACAGACGGTAATTGGGGAAAAAATATACCATCGGGAAAATTAATAAATTGACAGTGCAATCAAGAAATCTTGGGCTCCACTTCCGCGACCGAGGGTATCACAAATCGATCAGCATCAGATGAAAGTAATAGAATTGTGAATTGTTGGTTGAATTTTCTGTTCATTATACTTTGGTATTGATAGGTTTCGTATAGCAAAGCCTAAAATTCGTCCGTCTTAGTGTCACACGTACATCTGCTTAATACCCCGCAAGCCGCCGCAAAGGCGTGTGGTGGGGGGTGTTAGGGCACCACCCGTAATTTAGAAAGAAAAAAACCGCATGCAAAAGCTACAAATTTATAGTCCACAAACCAAACATGGTGTACATTCATACCAGAACACTCTTACACTCCAAACACATGCAAATATACAAACTACCAACTAACATACACCTGCACCTACATTTAAACCTAATATCTTTGAATTTTTTTATTTTGTTCCGATTTGCAAATTAAATGTTTTTAATATTTCTAAAGTGACTTCGGTTTCTTACTATTGTGATTTCTGATTATTCTGGGGAAGAATGAGTATTTGAATCTATCTGTATTGGAATCCATCTCCCTTATTTTATCTTTGTGGTCTAAATCGCCTAAGTAGTGTGGGGCCATAATAATTCCTTTAGTTTCATCGCTAAACTCGCTGATTCTGAATCTTTCTAAAAGTCTTAGTCTCCCTTGTTCTATTCGTATTTCAAGGGGCTCCCAGCCCAAATCCCCTAAGAGACCTGTTACACTTGTGTTATTATTGTTACAATTTTTGACGAATCTGGCATATTTTCTCTGGACTTTATCTAATTCTTTTTGCCAGGTTTTCTCCCAAGGATCCCAAATACTTGCGGTATATTCCAAATGTGGTCTAACTAGAGCAGAATAACGCCTCTCTTTAACTTTCTCATTACATTTCCCCAACACCCACGCAAGGAAATATTGAAAGGCAGATTGGGATGTCAATTAGGCAGTAATATAGAAGGGAGAATATTGGGTGTTCGGGGTAGACGGGAGGAAGATGGAATTTTCCGGATTCGGTTCTATGTCTTAATACAAAAAGTCCACAACTCGGTAGACAGAACCCGCGGTTTGTGTATCTCGAACGGACTGTGTTTTTCAATATGGTGGTTAAACTGCATTGGGTCCCCTAGTCGAACGTAAAATAACAAAATGGCCGGCCTGCTTCATTGTTGAGCGGAAGGAAGTACGTCGCGACCGAAGAAATCGAACCGCAGCGCGGAGGGATATGAGCAAACGATTGTTATTTCCTGGACAAATCTCGCAGTTTTCCACTTCCGGCGTTGTCTTTCAAATCTGGCGAAAAATCAAAAGTTTCCCTTTAAATAGATTTCAGTTATTTCCTCCTGCAGATTGCTTCCTACATCATCAATTGCTTCTGGTTTTCTCATAGCCTACGACTTCCTTTGGAGCATTTAGCTTTCCTAATTTCCTTCCATTTCTTTCAACTGGCCCTATATCTCTAATTTCCCCTCTTGTCATTTTCGGGAAGAATTTCACTTCGACCTGATTTCTTTCAATTTTTCTTGTTCTCTTCCGTTGTTTGTGCTTCACATCAATTTGGATTGGGATTTAATTTGAGGCCTACTGAAACTTGACTTCCTAAGTATCGCTCCGTTAGTTCAGCAAAACAAATAATTTGGTGAATTGCCGATGGTTGAAAAATTAGGATCCCACGTTACCATTGCCATCGATCATCATCATGAACTTCCACAGCCATTGCTATGTGTTCAACGCACCCATTATGGTTTCTTCTATTTATTAGGTCGACTCATTTGTTCCTGTTCTCTAGTTTAGATAGCATGTCTTTGAGGTGTAGGTGTGGATGAGGATGGAAGAGTGAAATGGCAGGAATGAAAAACACAGTTGCACTTGGAATGATGAGAGGGGTGGAGGAATCTTTGTCGAGAGAAACTCAGAGGAATGATTGATGAGACGGTTATTGAGTGGAAATGGAACGATGAAGAGTGTGATGCATAGACGGGAGAATGTTGGGAAAGCGTGATTTATGGAGGCCAGGAATGTTAAATGACATGTAAAGAGAGACGAAAATGGAAGAATAGAGAAGGGATGAGGGAAGAATCTGAGGGGGATGCCGCAACAGTAACTTTTTTAACGGATTCATCCGCTAACATGCATTTCTATGTAAAAATTTCAGAGTGTAAAAATCATTCGCTTTGACCGGGATTCGAACCCGGATCCGTTGATGTCCGGCCGCGTGCTTTACCCAATTAAGGGGACACTAGTTTACCCTTTTATCTAATTATCGAGGCGTCTATTTAAACTATGAAATTTTGGGGGCTTTCAAGGAACAAGATGATGTGACGAAATATCGTATAAAAAATGTCACAGGCATTCTTATTGACTGAGACAGACAAAACCAATTTCGAGGTGCTAATATTATGGGTGATATACTGGTTAAAGTAAGTGTTAGATGGACCCAACAAAGAAATATTTCTTTTCTCTCTCCCAACAAAACACAACGCAATATCCTGCCCTACAACAAGACCCTCTTCATTTCTGTATACTCCCTTCCTCTCTTCATTCCGTCAACATCCCTATTCCATTCCTGCCCCTTCCTCACTTGCCTAACATTCTCCCCTCCATTATAGTCTTCAACATCCCCTTGCCAATCAATATGCTTCCCATCCATTTTTCCTGTCCCCTAATGATTTCCCCAACAATCTCCGCCCCTCTCTCACCATACCTAGCACTTCCTCGTTTGTTTTCCTTTCTGTCCATTTCACTTTCTCCATTTTCTCCACACCCATATTTCAAACGCCTCCAATCTACGCCTATCATCCTGCTTCAATTACCATGTTTCCGCAACATACATAGCTGTGCTCCATATCAAAGTTTCAACGAGCCTTTTCTCAACATCCTCAATACTAAACCTTAACATACTCAACGTTCCTGTCATCAAATCTCCCTTCCTTGTGAAAGCTTTTCTGCCTAACGCAAAACACGTGAGCCGTGGCAATAAGGGGAAAGTTTTATCGACCTGTCACGTATGAAACAAGAAGGCTGATATGCCTTATCACTCTTCGCTGAAGGCGATGAGGATGGACCCAGTTTACCCTTCCCTGGGACCTATTGGACCGTCTGCCCACAGGCAGACGGAGAAACCTCCTTGTGTCCCTGTGGGTGAGAAACGGGAACTCAGTTAGCCGGGTTCCGTTCTTGTTTGTGTAGGAAGCAAATCCGCAAAACTGCTAACAAGTGCGTTAGCGTGCAATATTTTGCGGATATTGATTAAGGGCCCTTCGCCAAGCCGACGACTGCGTCAGGGGCGGCCAATGGGGTCTATGTGTACCGGCCGGCGTCTTCTCGACAGTCCTCCTGGACAGCCTGGCTTCCGACGATCGGACCTTGATTCCCCGGGTGGGAAGACCCCTTCAGCCGGGGAGTGCGTAAGATCGGATACCTTGGGTCGGTCCTGTCTTACGTTCCACCTTGTCTTGTCCCTAGGCTAATCCAAGTCTGGTCCTGAAAAGGCCTGTAGATCCAAGTGTTCGAGCCTGGATCTACAAGCCTTTCCAGGGCATTTCCCCGGGTGGGAAGGCCCCTTCGAGGGGAGAGTGCTCAAGGGAAGATGCCGTTCCACCAAGGCTGCCGGTCTTCTGCAAGAGTTCCTACCCTCAGTCCCTATTTCTGCTGGGCGATGCAAGCCTAGTAAAAGGCTGTTTTTCCTCCTCTGGTAACGATTCCTCCCCAATGCAGCGGTGATCCCTCATCGGTTGCTCCAACGACGTCTGGTCCCTCGGCGGTTGTTCCTCCGTTGGTATGTTCTCGATGAGGTCCGAACTACTTCTTAGTGAAGACTTGTACGAGGGTGCCCCAAAAGTAAGGTCTCCAATTTTTAAAAATATAAAAAAATATTGATCCATAACATATGTACATCATTTTAAAGTTTGATCAATTATCTATTCTTCTATATAATTGCCATTTCGGTCGATGCATTTTTGTAAACGCTGTGATAGTTTTTGTATGCCCATGTCGTAACAGCTCGCCACCATTTCCTCGAGGAAGCGTTTTTGAATGCAAAATACGTTGAACCGCTTGAAATTCATCGCAAATTGATGAAACTGTATGGACAATGGTGCATGGATGTCAAAAACGTTCGCAAGTAGAGCAGAGAGTTTACATCAGGTCTTACTGAAATTCACGACAAACAAAGGAGTGGGAGACGGTCAATTTCTGACGAGACTCTAGTTGAGGAAACCATTCGTAATGATCGGCGGATCACGCTCGATAAACTCTGCATTGTGTTTCCTGATGTTTCTCGAAGCGCCATCTATAGGATTTAAACGGAAAAGCTGCAATATCGGAAGGCGTGTGCAAGATAGGTGCCCGCAATGCTGACTGAAGACCACAAACGGCAACGAGTTGATTCTTCACGTGAATATCTTCGCCGCTATGCAGATAAAAAGGATAGATTTTTGGACTCGATGGTCACGGCTGATGAAGCCTGAGCATTCCACTTCACAACTGAGACCAAACGACAATCACGTGAGTGGCGGCATCCTTCTTCAACCAAGCCGCGAAAATTCAAACAAACACAGTCTGCCGGGGGTAAAGTCATGGAAACTGTGTTTCGGGATCAGAAGGGGGTATTGTTGGTCGACTTCATGCCTACTGGGACCACAACAAACACTGACAGGTACTGTGAAGCATTGAAAAAATTCTGACGGGTAATTCAGAACCGAAGAAGAGGAATGTTGAGCAAGGGCGTATACATTCTTCACGACTGCAACGCTCGCCCACACGTTGCCCTCCAAACCGTCGCTCTCCTGCAAGACTTGATTGAGACATTGTCAACCACCCACCCTATAGTCCGGACTTGGCCCCCCCCACCGACTTTCACCTGTTCCTTCAGTTGAAAGAACATTCAACCGGCCGGAAGGCGATTCAGTTACGATAAAGAGTTGAAAGATGAAGTTCAACGTTTCCTCGAGAACACGGCGGCGAGCTGACACGAAATGGACATACAAAAACTGTCACAGCGTTTACAAAAATACATCGACCGAAATGGCGACAGTGTAGAAAAATTGATAATCGATTAATCTTTAAAATGATGTTCATATCATAGAAAATAAATGTTTTTTTTCTATTTCTAAAAAATTAGAGACTTTCCTTTTGGGGTTACCCTCGTAAAAGGCTGTTTTGCGGCGGTGATCCCTCGGCGGTTTCTCCCACAATGTCTGGTCCCTCGATGGTTGCTTCTCCGTCGGTCTTCTCTCGATGAGGTCCAAACTGCTTCTCTTTCACTGTCTGTCACTGTGTCTTCCACTGCCATTGTGTCTTTTGTTGTATTTGGTAACCGTGTCAAAATATTATTCAACCCTTTGTACCTTCTTCTGCCAAACACTGCGTTTACATTCTTCCATCTTTGCAATCATCTCATCCGTTACCCATGGTTTCCTTATCCTTTTCCCGTTAACGGTTTCTATAGTGTCTCCTGCGGCTTTCGATATCACTTTCTTGATACATTCCCATTTCTCTTCAACAGTTATCAGATCTTTACCGTCATCCATCATTTTCTCTACAGTCTGCTGATACTCCTTCCTTTTTAATCCATTCAATGCTTCTACATTCCATTTCCTAACCCGCCGCCCTTGCCTTATCTTTTTGAAACGCACGTTACATTTCATAACAACTTAATTGTGATCAGAGTCTGCATCCACTCCTGGGAAACTGTGCGAATTGATCACACGGTTCCTAAATCTGTGTTTAAAGATAATATAATCCAACAGATACCTTTCTGAGTCACCTGGCATTTTCCTACCTCTTTGTGGTGTCTAAAGCAAGTGTTGGTAATGATTAATCTTTGTCCTGCAGTATTCAATTTCTTTCTTCCCAATGTCATTCCTCGTACTTAAACCGTAGTCCCCCACCTCATCACCATCTTTTCCTTCGCATACCGTTGCATTTCCTATTCCAGAACAATGACCAAATTCGTCGATTCAGCTTTTACATATACTGGTAATATTCCATCCGCTGCTTGCTTTATGCTGAATACACTTCTTCCTACCTTCTCCTTCAATATTATGGGAATCCCTCGCTGGCTCTCGTCCAATCTCCTGTAAAATACTCTGTAACTTTCATTCCAGTAATCCCCGCTGTCTTTTCATCTCACCTGGCATTGACCTAATACAACTATATTTCCTCTTTCCATCTCATGCTTTATATTCCCTAATTTTCCTGTTCTCGAGATTGCTCTAACATTCCTACTACCTATTCTAACTAATTATGTCTTCTTCTGCGTTTTCTGAGCTTTTGTGGTCGGTTTTGCTTTGTAAAGGTTTCGTGAGATGACGACCGCGGAAGCATCGCGGCCGCGGAGAAGATTACCTCTTTCGCTGCCGGGCACGACACGGCCGATTGGGCCGAGTCCCGCATTTGCTAGGACTCATATTCTCTGTTGTGACCATCATAGAAATCTTGGGAATAATAATTGAGGTGGTTTCCCGTTGCTTTCCTAAATGGTGTTTTAAATGTGACACCATTACTCAATGTCCGCCCCACTGGGGTCAGACGCTATTGCAGCCGCCTCACTGAGGAATGGATGCTACGTGGACTACTTCAACATCTGGCTCCTAATCTTCGACCAATCTGGCGTGAGTGACCCTACTAGGAGCAAACATCACCGCTCACGACCACCACGACCCCTAGGGATTATCGTAACGCACAAGCCCTTGCACCACGTCAAGTTTGTAGTCCATCGGAGGGGTTTCGAGGCGTATCCGCCAATTCACTACATTTTATTTATTTTAAAAAGTTTAAAAAAACAGGATTGTGGAAAAAAAGTACCCCTTTTCAACGTTTCGAATATGAAATCCTTCCCTTAGGGTTCTGTTCTAAATGCTTAGTATTTAAGAAATGCCTTTAAAACGAGTGGGGTGACCAAACGTGTTCCGGGGCTTAAACGAAAGAAATAAGCTAAAGGCGTAACATATTTTATTTACTACCCGATGAAAAAATTCTGGTATTTTAATTTACTATAGTATATGATCATGCAATACCTCAAAATGTACCTTTGTTATCCCAAAACTAAATTCTCAATCTGATCACTCCATAATTAGTTATCGATTTAGTTAAAACTTAGCTTAATTGTTGGACTACTGCTTGTAATAACATGGATCTCAGTCTGGAGGTAATTTAAATGTCTTGCGTACTGTCAAGCAATACACATTTTAGGCGTCATGGAATCAATGTTTGGAAACAATTGAAAGCGTTGTATCGTACTAAGACTCCTTTATTACTAGGGGACTCAACGTTTAAATATTATATGGCAGAGTTATGCATGTATTCACAGAGTGGTGATGGTCCGAAAGTGAGAAATAAGAGCTTGACGGAGGTTTCGTGTCTTAGGGTGGGTTCCTTCCTCAGTAGCACTATCCTAAAGCTCATTGAAATGCGTTGGAGATACGACATCTCCGTTTTTTATCTTTCCGAGTTTTTTCAACGGCCAATGTGACCACTACTCCTCCTTTATCCTATTGCAAATGACGTTCTCGGCGCGATAAAAATAAATTGAAGGCAACTTTATTAGTTATCGAATTTACCACAATTGATTTTGCGAGTTTAGGAGTGGTAAATTCAGTGGCCGAAATAAGGAAGTTCAATTTCGGTTGTAATGAAATATTTTGTCTTTATCTTAACATTTTCCGCTATTGCAAGTGACTGAGACGAGATGGCGGAGCCTTTTCGGAGCCATTTACGTACTTATGTTAATGTAATTTATTTACAATTTAAACTTGGGGCGCACACTGCCCCTTTCTCGATTCGAGCATTAAATCAGAGGCGAGCGGGGGCAGCGAGTTGCGCTCGCGGAAGGAGAGGAAATTACGGCTGACGCTAAAAAGAGCCGTTTTGATTCATCGCTGCGGAAAGGGAGGCACCCATTAGCGGGGAATCCCCCGACGCCGCCATTTTGTCCCCCCCACCACCCTACTATCCCCGAAACCCACCCACTCCCTAGGGCAAATGATGTGGCGAGTGGGTGGGTGGATTTACGCAGATAACGACGTCGTAATGGGATCTTTCGTTGCATTGGTTGCATTATTACCCTTGGTTGGAGATCGAAAAAAACCAAAGGAAACTTTTTTCCTCCCGTCCTTAGCTCCGTCATCCCATTTGTTCAGATTTTAGGTCAAACGAGAAAGTTTTGACGAACTCTGAAAGTGTTGGCGACTAACGGGAACCACGTGGGAAGCAAGATTTATCGTATTTGGAGAGCATCTTAGATATTGTAGATGTATTCTTAGATATTTTAGTAGCCTGCAAGCCAGCGCCAGGGTGTATGGCAGGGGCGAATACTAAGTACTAAACTAAATACTAAAGTAAAAAACTGAATACCATACCAGACTAATTTTGACCCGAATAAGGCCTTACCGCGGTAGAACAATGTTATTCTGATCCCTTATCGTCTTGAATCTATATTTTCTACACTTATTCTATCTAATTTTACTGACATGTTCTCTCCTACCGTAATACGATGGGGGTAATAATACATTTTCTGTGTCACTTCTAAAGAAACATCTTTTCAATTTATGCAAGAGATTTAATCTGCAATTTAACCTTTGCTCTGTGAGTGATGACCTTTCCTAGCTGCTCTCTATATTTTGGATACGCAACTAAATTTATCATAACGACGTTTTACAAATCAAGTTCCCCTACGCTGCATCTCATACGTTGCCATGATCACTATTTAGCGTGAATTTATCCATTTTTATCGACTTTGTCGCGCAATTTGCTGATTTTAGAATTCATTAACAATGCTGCCTTCCTTTCAATCCATTCCCTCCATTCTGTATCGAAAAGGAAAGGAAAGGAGACGGACGCGCATGGCAGAACCAGCTGCCTAGTGTCGCAAGAACATAAGGGGTGCGGGGTCAAATAAATTGGAGGCCATGGTGAGTTCAAACACAAGCATGCACACACACTCATGCATTATATTAAGTGATACAGCCCTGCAATCGAGACAATTGGGCGGGCATGATCAATTAGATTCCAAGTTCGGGGCTCTAAACTGATGCGACTAATTCCGCTGGTGGTGGCAGTGTCTGGCGATATCCGTCTTCACGGCAAATCAATCCTTCGGTCGGTGGGCGGTGATGCGACCTAGGAGAGCCGCCCATCGTCCGCATACACCTTTCTTTTTTTGTCTCCTTCGGACCTATCCCATCAACCAATTCTCCTCCCCTTTAACGGTACCTGATTCGATTTCCTCGTGTCCACTGCACCTCTTCCATTCTTCTCTACTCCCTCATTTCAAAAGCATTCAATCCACGCCTATCATCTTCCTTCGACGTCCATCTTTCCGGGCCGTGCAAAACCAGGCTCCATATCAATGTCTTAAAGAGTATTTTTTTTAACATTTCCCTCCCGAACGTCTACTTCACCGTGAACACCAAAATGGAATGTGAAGACTCAATTAAGTATTTGCATAAATTGGAAGGATGATGTGCCTTCTGCAGTGATGGAATCTAAATCACATTTTGAAGAGCAAATCAACTGCACATTCGTATGTAATCTGAAGCCACGGCCCAGATTCTTACTTCGAGTTAATATTTCGAATCCTTTCCTCTTTCTCCGTCTCATTTACTTTCTTGACCGGCAGCCACACTTTCGCTTTCTTAGACAATGGAATTTCCCTTTCCAACCAATCGGTTTTTAGGCACAAGTTCCCGTCAAGCCTCCCAACAGTATCTCCATGCCAATTGCTGCTTGCACCCTCCACACACTACATGCGCAATGTACCTTCTACCAAAGCTTCAGGTAACAGCTCATGCCCAGTACTTGGCCCATCTACTTTTTTATGTATTGGTGCTTTCGCTTTTTCTGTGAATTTTTCTAGTTTGCCTTCTTTTCTTCCTCCTTATTTCTTGCTTTACATTTTACATTATCATCAAACCCACATCTTGAAGTCTTACATCGTTTTCAGTCTTTATTAAGAGAAGTCTAAGATTCACAATTCTATAAGAATACACTCCATGAAGTAATTCTTATTTATTTCAATTCCACCCAGCACAAAAATTCATGTAGACATATTTTACGTTCGCGAAAATGCGCGTCCTATTTAGAGGAAGACAACCCTTCTGCAATTGAATCCAACCCTCCTCCTCTCTAGTACGATATTAGGGTGTTTCTTGGGCAGAATTTTTTTATTATTTGCAACTATGATACCAACTTTATAGTAGTATTCTGCCAACATTTTTCTACTGGAGCTAGGTTTATAAAACGTTGTTAAGATAAACTTAGTAGCGTATCCAAAATATTAGAGGAGTCTGGACTGGGAACCACTCACGGAGTGAACGTTAATTAAGAGATTAAATCTTTTGCATAAATTGGAAGGCTGTCTCTTTTGTAATGTTATTGAAAAGGTATTATTACCCTTATATTACTACGATGGGCAAGATAATGTCAATAAAATTAAAGAGATTAAGTGTAGAAAAGATGGATTTAAAATGTAATTTTATCCACGTTAAGGCATCAGTATAACAATGTCCGATCACGATAGGGGTGAAAATATTCGTCGTGTATTCACTTACTGCCACCCCTGTCTGCCCTGGCGGTGGCTTGCAGGATACTATAAAGTACCATAAACACAGTAATCAACCCGAAGGACGGTTTAGTAGGTGATGGTAGAGCTCACCCGTGTACCAAGCCCGACGGCGTGTGAATATTCACACATTAGGGTAGGGGGGCCAGTTCCTTTCCCTGTGCCGGTTATGATTTCCCAGGAAGATCTGGTACCCGAAAAATCAACTAGCTTGGGTGGAGCTTCAGATGCCCAAAGTGCCTTGCCCGGGAATCGAACCCGGGACCCTCCGGTCAGTATTCCAACGCTCTACCCACTAGACCACCGCGACCCGCAAATAATACTGGGGAAAGTTAATTAAGGCTGTGCTGGTTTGCGATTGAATTCCAAGAAGAGACTCGATGAATTTCGATCATTTCGTTTCAATAGTGTTTTCTGAAATACTGTACTATTGAATAGAGCGCATTAAATTTTTTAACGCGGGGAGGAATTTTTCGAGATAGCGACCGCTCCTCCGGACCCACCTTCCCCGCGCTGGCTGGAGTGAGGCAGAAATGGAGTTTTCTGGAAGAAGCAAGTAAGCGGCGAAGAAAGGATGTAGGCTCCCGTCTTTCCGCTGCTCATTCAAATGTAGCTGTAAATTAATGCTCGCTTGAGCCATGCGGAGGAGTTTTAGTGGATCATCTCGCCTTATTCACCTTGATGAGATGAAGGAGATCCCAGGGGGAGGGTTTTTAAGACCACGTGTGCTACGCGCGCGAAAGCTCGACAAAACGGTGAAATCCCCTTCCCTCAGGATGACTCACAATCCCCTTACTACGACCGTGTTCGCGGAAACATAACTTTATGCATTTTTTTACAATCCTTTCCTGTCACTTCAGCAAAGATTTCTTCCTCCGTTTATTTGTCCCGGAGCTACCCTTCTTTATTTTGAGCCCCTTAGGCGGAATGGGCCATTTATCAAGAGCTTCGGTTCGTTATTCTGGCAATGTTGTAGACATGTTTTCATTTTTTGACGCTAGAGCTATTCGAATTGCCTCATCAACGACATGTCTCTTATTTTTTTCATAGTGCGTTGCACAGGATGTGATTTTCTGCAGATCAGTCTTGGGCAGAACCGAGCGGTAAGATGCACTAAACCTTTATTTTACATACAAACGTACAAAAAATAAGTTAAGCAGGTGGTTAAGCGCGACGTCATTGTTGGTGCATCTATTTTATCATTAAATATGTCAAAACGATCAAATTGGGGAACCTGGGAGGATGCAAAATTACCCTCTTACAATATGAAATCCCAGGTTAATATTTCAGGCTGAAGATAAGTAAACCGTGCGCGCTAAGTTTAGAAAAAACTCTATATTACAAAATACGGTCGACTTATTAATAAATAGATATAAATGTAAAAATGTATATACATTCAAACACGAACTCCCGCCATACGGCGAACAAAAAATGTATATATATGTATATAATACAAACAACAACGAACAATATATATATTTATATTTAAATCGTACCCTCGAAAACGGTAGATTCATAAAAAATAATCCTGCTCATTACGTTGATTCACAATATAAAAATCTCGAGAGAAATCTGGGATTTAGGAGAGCTGGAAATGAGGCAATCCCTGGGAAAGTTAACGTGTAAGACGCTGAATATGAATCCAAAAACCAATGATTCGAAGTTTTATGAAAACCCTATGCCACGCTCAAAATGGGCCTTCCACTATTTGTTAAACAAAAACATGAATCAATGAGATTATATGGCACACAAAAACTTTGAGATGCGGTATTTAATGCATATTCTTAGACCCGTTCTCGCTAAAAACATGTTTGTATACGTAATTTTATGCATATTCTTTCTGTTTGCACCACAGATTGCACCAATGAAATGAGGTTATTCCTTAGCTCAATGAATTAATTCAATACTACTCTCTCGAGCATACGAAAATCTCTGATAATTCCATTGACCCATTTTAGAGGCAAAGTGCAGGTACATACGAAATATTAATGCTAGTAATAGGGTATAAGGTAATATTTCGATTTTTCATGAGTAGACTCAATCATGTTTCACGAGATCAAAGTTGTCTCCGAATTTCTCTCAAAAAATCTTATACGGGGAACTTGACTGTGAAAATAGTCTGTAGTTTCTTGAATACATAATGCTATTGAGTGGAATTTAGCAACATGATCTCGCATTCTGATAAAACGCACATCGATTCGCAACTAATCAAATGGCAATGCTTCATGGATCTCACATATATTTCCAAATCCATAGAGTGTATATTTATTCTTTGACGCCTTGCAGAATAAACAGATATTTATCGACAATCGTCTTCGTCGTATTATCCAAAAATTCCAAAGTATACCTAAACTTTGAATCATCCATTCGAGGATTACCGCGAAATCTTCATTCTCCACGAAGTACTATCCATACGGGTAGCGTCGACCTAATGTTAGTTTCATCTCTAAGGCGGTCAAACTCCCGGAGCTTGATAATTTGTCCCACGGGGTGAAGAGTTCCGGAAAATATTTTGCATTTTAAGAATTCCTTTCTCTTTTAACCTTAAAATAAAAAACATACCTATCGTCGCGAAACAATGAAAAACTAAATAGCCGAGACAGTAAACTTGATTGGCACTGGGTTTGTTTAAGGAGGTAGTTAAAAACAATGTGACAATTCAGAGGAAAATGGAAAACACACACTCGGTCACTTGGGTGTGTTTGGGAAACAGTGACCCACGTGTACCTCAATTACACGCAAACAATGCAAAAATAAATAAGGAAACAGACTTACTAGACATTCTTCTCTGAAGAGGCCTGCTAGGCAGACGAAATACCCGGTGTCAGGTTTTCTCAAGGCACTTACCCACTCCTGCTACCTAATATCTTCCTTAGTATTTTTGTTTTTATCCGTTTGATTGATGGGTCACTGGCATAGAAGGAATCCTTGTAAACCCTGAAAAGTGAGTGAGTGCGATTCACAGTCTAACACACCAGAGTGATTGAGCATTAACGTAAGTCTTTTATTTTACAAAAAATTAAAATCCTTAATGGTAACTCTGCTTGTTCTAATGGTGGAGAATATCATAGTCAATGGCATGTTACTTCAGATAAACACAAAATGGCATTGTATTTGGTCCACTACCACTATGGCGAGATGAATCTATGTGTATTTTTGAAATGTTATACCTGTAGTTCTCATCTTTGATATTATTGCGTTATTATCTAGGATATTTTTCCTCTGGTAGGTGCATAATTTTTGTGAAAACTAAAATAAGATAACAAATTTAGCACATTTACGTATAGTAGCCCTTTCTTATTTATATGAACACTGAAATTGACACCTCAAATAATATTACCTATAAAGCGAACTAAAAAGATAAATCTTAATCAAAGTTAGATCAAGAAAATAGTGCCATCACCAATAGGGGAACGGTATAGGGATACAATTTTCTTAATACTAACGGGTTCAACTTCAATGACCTAAAAACACAGTTCTAGGCAGAATACGCTCGAATTGGTTGCTTTAAACTAAAGGCCAACCTAAAATAAATACCATCAAACCTCCTTTTCTTTTTTAATTAAATTAGAAATTAGTCTTCCCTTTGAATTTAACATGAATACAATATTTTCTCACTTATACTACATATTCATTAATTAGAAATGAAAATTTTGCGAGGGAAATGTACAGAAAATTTGAACAGGAAATTTTTAAAATTAACAACTCTCTAAACTTCCTGTCCTATTCTTCTTAAAACGTCTTTCAAAGTATTAAATACAGAACGAGATAGTGATACGAGACGCAACCCGAGGAAGGGGAGTAATGGCGAACATTTTCCTCTTCACAAGCTTCAGGGCCCTTCACAACCGTGTCATTAGCACTCCCCATGGTATCGCACCGAAGCCAGAAATATGTATTGTATGCATCGCGTTTTGGCTTGATCTCCCTCGCCCCGGCGCCATCTTCTCTCCTCCCCTCCGGGAACACCCCGGGACCGTGCAACACGTACGTATCCAGGGCGCGTACCTGACCCAGTTAACCCCTCCCGCGAGTCTCGGTCGCCGGGCCCGTAACGGCCGAGGGCACCTCCCAAAATGGTACCCAACCCCGCCCCACCCAAAACCCGACATGTACACCGAAACCAGGAAAAAAGACGACGTCACTCAGCCAGAAAGATAAACTTATTAGCGTATCCAAAATGTTAGAGCAGCTAGACTGGGAATCACTCACGGAGCGAAGGTTAAATTACAGATTAAATCTCTTGCATACATTGGAAGGATGCTTTTTTAGCAGTGATGTTGAAAATGTTTTGTTATCCCCTTGGAACTATTGTAGGAGAGATCATGTCAATAAAATTGGAGAGATAAAGTGTATAACAGATAGCTGTAATAAGTCATTTTTTCCACGAACAATAAGGGATCAGAATAACATTGTCCGACCGCGGTGGGGGTAAAAATATTCGGGTCACAATTAGTCTGGTGTGTATTCACTCCATACCACAAAACTTAGCGGTGGTTTCCAGGGTACTTAAAAATATTCAATACTGAAAGGTGGTTTCTGAAGGACGAGGGCAGAGATGCTATGGCACGATAGACATACATTGCTACCGATAGCGAAAGTACCGAGAAATATTTACTGCCCCAGTTCCCTGTGCCTTGGATTCTCAAATTTTATTATTGGGGTATAGGTGAATAATTTTCTCAACCAAGGCAGCCTAGTTTCCAGGATGGAGTACTCTTAGTATCAAGTAATGGGTTGTTTCCGGTCCTAGTAACGGAAACGGGAAAATACTCTGCGTATTTTGCTTTAGATATGATTACTAACGTTTGTTGCATCGAATTGAATTACTACAGACTGGTAACTGGAATTTATGACCTCAAATCAATTCGAGTACGATTTTTGCCGACGGTCGCCGAAGTAAGAACCATCGTCTCGGATACAGCCCCGCGAACTATATCGACTTTTCCTTTTCGAAGTTATTTTTTGTCGAGTGGTGGTCGACGAAAACTGTCGACTGATATGTCTACTGTCCAAACAGACAGTGAGATCAATACATATACCATTAAACAGATCCAAATTCCCCGTCAAAATCTGGTGAAATCGAGGCTATTTATATAATACCATAATTTTGTTTATGGCACTTGGTGAATTACTTTTTGTGAAAATTTTCTGGTCGTGCTATTTAATAAATCAATTTGTTCAAATGTTCAATGTGTGTATTGACAACGTGGCGCGAGGAATATGGAATATCCACCTTTTAATGTTCACGTTTTCTTTCCTTAATGCTGTTATTCATATATTACAAACACGCACGCGTATTCAATTAAATCAAATGTTTTCGAGTAGAATAACGACTGTAGTCTTGGGATACGGCTGTTTTGTAACTTAAAGATGTCATTCCAAAGTCATTATTATTATATAAATCTCGTAGCCATTAGGCAATTGTCCGGTTGGCAACGGTCAAGTCTGGTCTACGGTCGCTCTTAAAATACACCTACGTATATACTTGTACATACATTTTATACACAAGAAGAACAGATATAAGACAAAATACTCTTTTATACAATGTCACTTTAAGATAACCAACCGAACATTTACCATCACACGAGGGCTAGATTCCCACCATACCTACAATGATCCGTCCATCACTGCACTTCGTCCATAATCATGCACTCTTCAATTTCATATACCGTTCAAAATCTCGCACCGTTAACACATCATTCACTTTTGCAATACAACTTCTCACGCCGTCCACATCACGTACAACCAATATTTTAATAAGTGCAATAGTATAATAATCACTAATCAATGAATTTTATCATCCAGTGGCTGCTTTACACTTATTCTTAAAACTCCTAAAATTGGTTTGGGTGGTCATGCACGAATCCTAAAAGTTTAATAAACAGTACTCGCGGAAAAGCAAACTATTTTCAAGGGGGCAACTCTAATTCCGCTTCCATTACGGGCCGAGCATATATTTTTGCTATAATTATCTTTGGATGGAGGATACTTGTGGTGGTGGAATTTCGCCTTGATACTTACCAAATTCTAGTTTGCTCGATGTTGGATAAGTTTCTTACTGCATCCTAAGGTTCAATTATTTGTTAGATGATAGGATTTGTAACTGCATGCATGTAGAATTAAAGAAGGTATATATGTATTTGCATGCGTGTAAAATGATAGGATTTTTGCATGCATGTATGTACCGCTGTGGGTATGGGTTTTGCATGAATGTGTTGGTTTTGAATGCGGTTTTTTCCCTCTTTTGGGTGGTGACCTAACACCCCCCGCCACACGCACTTGCGGCGCTTGTGGGGTATTATGTAGACATAGGTACTTGTGTTGAGGGAAATAAGGGAAACCGCTGCACTTAACAGTAGTTGATAAGTATCCCCGTTACCCAAAAAAACCCTGATAAACCACGCATCATGTCCACGAGCCATGCCCTTACGACTTGGTACTTACGGTATGGTACCTACGACTAAATATAAGTACACTGGCTTCAAAAAGAGACCTTACTCGTTTTTTAATTACGTTCGTAAGTATCACCCTCTCACGTAATTGTTTTCGTAAATGCGAGGGTTCGCTCTATTTGCGGAAGAGAAACACTGCTGTTGGGCCCTCCGTTCCTTATTGAAACTGCAAAAGTAGCGGTTCAAATCCCAAGTAAATGCAACTCATCAGTTTTTAAAGAATGTTCAAGGATATTATTAAATATACGGTTGTCAATTATATGTATTGTAATTGTACGGAGAAAAGCTGCCACTAAACATGTAAATAATAATAAACATAACCAGAAATCCTCATAATTGAGAAATGCCACAGATAATATTATTAATTATATGCACCAGTATATTTATCAAGGTATACAATCGTAAATCAACATTGGGAGGAGGGTAAAAAATGTTGTACCTATACTCTTAAAAACATATCGCACCATATTATTGCTGTAATTCAATGCAATGCCCAATGCTTTACTAATTTCTTTTCCAGTTAATTCATTTACTACTCAAAGCAAATATTTAAGTTATTATTTGTGTTATTGCGTCAAAGGGCGAGCGTGCTTCGTGTCATAAACCTATAGTATTCACATGCCTTCTTCTGTCGTCACCGTCGATACGTAAATACGAGTTTAAAAACAAGCGTATCATTGGCTAATTAATTTACGGCGACAGTTGCTTAATTTTTCATGCATAAATCAAGCAAGCATGATAAATTTCTCGACAAATGTGTCAACACTTACAATAGCAAGCGTCGATAAATTTGGGTTCTTTCCGATGGTGAGCTGGAATGTGGACCAACTCTCAAAAATGCCTCCCTATACGTATATTTGGTATCGAGATATCGGTGACTTATTTTCTTACTATTTATACTTAGTATACTATTAATACTTACTATAGGTAAGAAAATTGGGCACCGACACCTAGATAGTTCTTGCATAAGATACCGATACCTTGGTTTCCAGGCCGTCATAATAGAAGAACTGATGAACAAATGCGCTCGAAAGACAAAATCTGATAATGATTTTATTAAGAAGAATTGAAATTTACTTATAAAGTCATTGATTAAAATCAATGAATCCGGAGTGCAGCGGATGGTGGATCAAAAACGCGCCATCTCTCATGTAAATCTACCATTACCTATGTAAGAGTACTTAGGACAAAATTACTTGGAGTAGGTGGTAGCAATACCCCGATACCAAGACCTGGGGAAATTATTCTAGGTATCGGTAACTAGGATTGGGATAAAAGGTTATTTGCGCTACCTAGCGACATGGGTACCAAGCTCTCATAATACTTTATACAGTCGCCTTGCTCATTTTACAGTTTTAATACACTTCAGTGTCAACTGCAAAAGATTCTTCCAAGAAAAGGTTTTTCCCTCGCGTCAATTATCCGGTTATGTTGATTGGCAAGAGTGAGTTAAGATTGACTAACGCGGCGGCGGGTGAGAGGTCAATGAACACTCTCTTTGAAGTAATTGAGAAACGCACTTGAGCTAGGGTTGGAAGGGCGCATTGTCTTTGACGGAGAGAGAAAGTGAATGCTGAACAGCTGTGATGCAAGATCGGAATTTGACCGAGGGTAGCGCGCAGTGTCGACAGACGGATATAGATTTAACTGGTAATTGAGTTAAGAAAAGACACAGATAAAACTGCCAGAAAATGAAGGGCTAACTAACGCTAAACATGATTTACTGGTCTTGGCTTGAGATAAAATAAACTGAGGTAAGGAGAGAGGACAACGGACGCGGCCAATCAGGTGACACCTGAGCGGTTGGCGAGCATTTATATGTGTTTGTACACACGTATAATATATACACACAAACACATTCAAACATGAAAACCCGCCAAATGGCAAATACATATTCAATCACATGGATACAGATATAGGGAAAAGGGTTAGGAACGCAAATAAAAGACGAACAAATCAAGGGATCAATCAAGGGATCCCGGTCAAGGCGAATGATTTTTACACTGTGAAATTATTGCATTAACAGTAATATACTGTTGTAAACGAAGGAGCAGACTCATCCAGAGTAGAATCCAGCTCAGCTTTTATATTGGTTGGGCTGAGGCCTTTCAAGGAAAAGTTTTGCATCACATAAAGATTACCAATTTTCTCCATTTTCACAAATTCACTGAAAACATTCACCATAGAGAGCTGCCTAACAAATACTAAACAACGTGGGTCTTCGTAATCTTCAAACTTGAAACATATGCTTTATAGATTGCGTACTTCTGGGACCACCCTTGTATAATATTTCTTGTGCCAGTTCCGTGGTCTCATCTAGATGTTAAACGATTGAAACCCCTGGGCCCGTGATGCCAAAAAATGCGTATAATTTGAGAAAATGAGTTTTGACTTGATGCATAAGTGTGAGAGTTCGATTAGCGTAGTTGATTCGGGTGTGCTCTTTTCGTGTTATTTCCCGATAAATAATTTTTCCCCATTCAAAATACACGCGGAAGCCCATAACCAAACGGATATTGCCGTATTAAATGCAATTGTAGATCATTTTATTATTATTGTAACTTTGCTTAAACGAAAATAATGCATGCAATCAGTGTGATTTTACCCTAATTTAATCAGTTTTCAAATTATTAAAAAAGTAGGAAATGTCTATTTCCTTTCCTATCTATCAGTTCAGTACTAGTGATGTTGCAGTGGAAGAGTAGAAAATTATTTTTGTTCTCTATGGAAAAACCCCTACCAATTGTTATTGCATGTTATGCAGTTAAGTGCACCCACGAGGGCGGGAACAAAAATAAATGAAACACAAAATTGCGCATCTAAAAACTTTTAAAAAAATTTTTAAAACTAATACCTCCTTCAATCCGGAGATATATTCCGAATGGTGATGCACACAGAGCCACAGGATCTAGTAGACAAATTTAAAGGATATTTTTTTCTGAAAATATTGTCGCAAACATTTTTCTACGCAGTTTTATGCCCGGAAAAAATCATAATTTTGCATTTGAATAAACAAAATTGATATTTTAGTTATTTTATTAGTTTTTTTTGCACATTACTTCTGTCGCCTTCACCGACGTCAAACCCAAGTTTGGTGTGATGCATGGTTTCCATGGAAAATTCCAGATTTCCTGGACTGATTGGCTAAGCACATCCTTCCATATTCAGGATGTATACTTCTCTCTGACAACTATGCTGAAATACATTCCCCTCCATGTCTTCCCCAACGCGTTTTTGCTCGCATTTAATTCTTTTTATTTTATTTTATAAAAACGGCGCCGTAGATAATACTCCGCCCAGTATCACTCCCTTCGTGATCACGCCAATTCCCACTATCTATCGATTACCCCTCTTTAGTCATATTAAAATAATGCAAAAGCCTTTTCTTATCAGTTCAATGATATTCAGAATTAATCTAATTGATTTTTTAAACATAATTCAACCCTCATTGAGGTTCACCAAAAGGAAACGAGGTCATCCATGTTTCTTTTTCGTTTCTCTCCCTATGCCATTTTAATTCATCAATAACGCCTTACATTCCACCCTTTCAAACATTTAATCGTATTTTCTAGTGATTATCATGTTCATGTACTTCCCTCGCAGTGTGTGACACTAAGGGGACGACGATTTCTCAATGATTTTGCTTTGCCCTTTTTCGCGATGAAGATGCGGAAATCTAACATCTACCTTCTAAAACTTGAAGCGGTTCCACCTATAGTAAATTGAAATTACAAGTTAAAGCTCCAAGCTTCCAACCAGTTGAGTCCTGAAGTGATTTGTCTGTCTGATTTTACGAAAATATATTTAATGAGTTTTTTTTGCCAAAGACGTATGTGCTTTCTGTAAAATGGCATCGTGAAATCGTTGCAAGCGAAGATTTTCCGTCATATTTTCAAATGAGTTCACTCTTACGTACATACAACTATTTGACTGACTGACTGATGCTTAAGTACTGCGCCCTTTGGCGCATTTTATACCGATACCCAGCTATGCTGATAAACGGTTGTGTGATATAGGTGGCTAAAGGGCGAAATTAAGCTAACGAGTATACTATTTGGTGATTATTAGGATTCATTTAGACTTGTTTTTGCACGTTTGTATTTAAAATGGGGATTATCAGAATAGTCCCATAAAGGTTCTATGAGAGGGTTACCAGTATTTCCTATTGCTTGCTGAAATGACAGGACTAGGTCTCTTAGATAGGTTGGTAGGTTTGGTATTTTGAGGTCCTTGGAAATGTCTGAGTTTCGGACAAACCAAGGGGCGTTAGTAAGAGTTCGCAAGATTTTATTTTGAAAGCGTGTCAGTTTGTTCAGGTTTGTTGCAGCTACTGATCCCCAGGCTGGATAACCGTAGGTTAAGATAGGTTGTATCATGGATTTGAACAGAAGTACCTTAGTAAGAAGACGGAGGGGACTCGTGCGCTTTATGAGGGGATAGATTGAGAAAAAGGCCACGTTGGCCTTGTTAAGTGCATATTGGGTGTGTGCTTGCCAAGTGAGTTTCTTGTCCAGTTGCACACCAAGAAATTTGGCAGATGATGCCTGGGGGATCTCTTCCTTGCCGTAGTAAATGGGGGTGTTGTTAGGTTTCTTCCATTTTCTGGCGTAATTGACGTTGATGCATTTTGTTGGGTTTAAGGTAAGTTTCCACTCGCTCATCCAGTTTTCTATGCTAAGTGTTCTTGGATATTTTCTGCAGCATGATTTGGGTCGAAGGAAGTTGATGCTATAGCGGTGTCATCCGCATAGAGGTAGCTTTCAGCTTTTGGGTGTGAGGGGAGATCGTTAATGAAAAAGTTAAAAAGAACGGGTGATAGAATGGCTCCTTGAGGGACACCTGCTGTGATGGATCGAGTAGTTGATCTGGCATTGTTAACAGCTACAAAGAACGTGCGGTTAGTAAGAAAAGAGTGGATGATCTTAGTTAGATACATTGATATATCAGTTTTGAGCAGTTTATGTATCAGGCCAGCGTGCCAGACCTTGTCAAAGGCTCTTTGGAGATCAAGGAAGGCTACTTGGGTGTGCTTGTGAATGTTGAAGCCGAAAGTGATCTGTTCAATCTTGTAATTTGCTGGGTCGTGGAATGGTGACGACGGAAACCAGTTTGCTCAGGTCTGATCAGGTCTAAGGCCGAGATTTCTTCTTGCAGCCTGTTTAAAATACATTTTTCTAGGAGTTTTCCCATGCAGGGGAGCAGGCTAATTGGTCTGTCATACAACTATTTTCTAGAGATGAAGAAATAAAAAAAATTAGCACTCCTTTTCGTACGATATTTTATATTATTTGTTTGCAAAGATCCCGCCTTTAACTACAAGCCGCGAGGAACTACAAAGAATCCATTTTTAAAAAATAATAATCGCCCCACGGTCATACTCTTGAAAAAAGAGACATCGCGTACTAATTAGTGATTGCGTTTCATAAAGTTCAACCAATCCCTGTGTATCACGTGCTGCCCTCTGGAGAAATGTGAACCACCTACCAAGTGTTGTATCTAATGTGTGTATGTTGCAGTGGATTTTTAAATGGAGGTTTTGTTCCGACACTGGATTTTGGAGTTGATTCAACTTTGAATGCCTGCGACCAAAACATTTTATATCTAATTATTTCGTCTTATTGGACAAATGCGTCATTTTTCTTTTCTTCAAATGTTTTCTTGTCGTTTTTCCTAAAGCCCTCCATTAAACATATTTGCGAATCGTTTATTCTTACCTTCTTCATCTCCATCATTCCCCATTGTACTTCACCATCTAACCTCCTGGCCGCAAGCCATTTTCACCCTAGCCGCGTTCCCGTCCGTATTAAATGTCCTGATGTCCTCACCATGGCAGTTGTTTCACGAGGTGCGTTCAGGCTCTAAAGTACCCTAATCATTTTCTCTGGACTGGGAGTGGTAAACTCAATGAATGCGAGACCTATTCGACTGCACCGTAGAGTGAACAGCGAGAGGAATGAGAATAAGGAGCGTTTAAAATACTAAAAATGGCATCATTCAGGGAACGAAAACAACCTGTAAATCATCCGTTTTATCCATTAGCGTGGGGCAGGGCACTCCTATCGGAATTCATCATTCAAATTGAGTGAGACATGCAGTTAGTTTTTTAGCCTCGTAGGTTTGGGTGTGAAATGTGGGTTAGTGGGTGTGTGTGGCGGCAGAAGAGGAAGGCCGAATAACGTCTTAAGCCCTCAGGGCCACGGCCAGCCGGCATCTCCAATGGGCAAAAGGGACACATTCTACAGAATGTTTCATCATTCTTGTGCAAGTGTTTGTTAGTGAAAAAAATGAAGGGGCTTTAGAACTTGAGCGAACCGCGCACGTCATCTTTCCGCCTTCCATAAAATTCTTCTCGTTTCATCATTAATTTTCCTGTCTTTTCTCTAATGGCCGTTTTACGTCTCTTCCTTTCTCTCAACTCTATTCCTTCACCTTCTTACGCAGTGTATCTTTCCCGTTTCTGGGAGGATAAGGAGATGCATCGATAGGAAAATAAGTGGATTGTTTGCGTCATTGGTGCGTATATTTTTATTGCGTTACTGATAATGAAACTAGGGCACGTTTACCGTAATACACATTAACTAACATATCTTTCTCTAATAGATATGGTTTTCACTAGGCCTTCGAAGTTTACGGCCATTCGTCATCCTCACAGCCTAATGCTATTCTCAATGCGTACTAGTCTTTCTGCAAAACAAAGTTTACGAATAAATCCATAAAATTGCCTTTTTTCGCCATTTTCATTTTGATTCTTTACTCCTAGAGTAATCCCTGGTGATTCTATAACCATACAGACCATTATTATCTACACGTAACCTACACTCGGAAAACTTTTCATTGATGTCGTAAAAAAGTTTTTATCACTCACTGCCGTAAAATATTAGCAGAAACTTCGATAAAATCAGAGCATATATCATATATTTCGCGGTAGCTAATGAGCATGCGGAGTTGCAGTAGATGTAACCTAAAAATCTCCAGGGTAATACCGCCGCCCTTGGTGCTTTTAGGAGATACCCGTATTTCAGCAAACTACGACTCCCAGCCATGTTTTTCAAGTGTACACGAATTCTAGCTTTAACTGTCCTCTATCCGAAGTTCTACTATTTAATGAAGACATTCATTATGCAAGCCTGAGCGTAGGTATTTTTAGTTAACACATGGTCAAGGTCACGGTATCAAAGGAAATGTGCAATTCAAGCCCCCAAAATACGCGTTGCCCACTCATATTGCTTAAAATGAAAAGATGATCAGCGAACATACAGTTGTCATTCAACCATGTGTACGATGTTCGTGATATCAACATAAGTTTGCTGTTACACCGCTATTTTCTATAATATAAATCACTTAAGCAAGATTGTTCTGCTAAAGCAAGTCAAAAACATCTAGCTGTCAACAATTATGAAGAAGATTTCAACAATTTTCTATACTTTTCGTATATTCCTTGCGACTGTTATTGTAATTTATGAAAACAAAATAATTCAATACGGCCGTGTTTGAGATTAGTTTTGATGATTTTTATTGTGCAATGACTTCAAATAACACGTACTTTCATCCAAAGCTGTACTAGCAATTGGACGAATTAAATAAGTGTGTAATCGTTAAACTATGTAGATGAGGTGTTGTTTGCACCTACCCCTAATTAACCTAGCCCACGGGTGATGGTAAATGTAATAATGTACTTGGTAATCCTTTAGGTGTCATTGTATATAAGAGCTTTTTCTATCTGTTCTTCTTGTGATGCATGTATGTCCATGTTATTTAAGATATTATTATTATGTATCGTAAGATTATGTATTATATGGATGTAGATGTCATGAGTGACAGCTGACCAGACTTGACCGTTTCCATCAGGACGATTGCCTCATTGCAACGATAAATTTTTAAATAAATATCCCACGCACTGTGCAGTAAACCCTTCACCGATTCCGCATACTTTCTAACTCTCTACCACTTTCACTCCGTCTAACATCCCTATCCTATTGATATCCCTTCCTCGCTTGCTTAACCCTCTCCATATTTTGTACCACAGTCTTCAGCATTCCATTTACCATCAAAATACTCTGCATTAACCATTCCTGCCTTCTTTCGATATCCCCCGACAATCACCTCTTCTCTCCCTTGTAACATTAAAAGTGTAACTGAGAAAATTATCATGATTCCCACGACTTAATGATATATATATATATATATATATATATATATAGAATAAAACAGATAACACGTAAAAGGACACTCACACTGTAGATGATTTAAGCTTTCGGCCTACTCCGAGGCCTTCTTCAGGTCAGTCTGACCTGAAGAAGGCCTCGGAGTAGGCCGAAAGCTTAAATCATCTACAGTGTGAGTGTCCTTTTACGTGTTATCTGTTTTATTCTGTGTTCTATTGTGCCGTCCAAAAGTTATATTGCTCTCGTGAGTACTTCCGCATCATCTATAATATATATATATATATATATATATATATATATATATATATATATATATATATATATATATATACATATATATATATATATATATATATATATATATATATATACACATTCAAACACGAAATACCGCCATATGGCGAATAAATATTCATTCAAATTGAAATAGAGATAAGGAAAATGGTAAAGGAACACATATAAAGGACAAACACAACAGAGGTGGGGATGGCGGATGTGAGCAGATCACGAATGTAAAAATATTTTCCCGGTCGAGGAAAATATTTTTACATTCGTGATCTGCTCACATCCGCCATCCCCACCTCTGTTGTGTTTGTCCTTTATATGTGTTCCTTTACCATTTTCCTTATCTCTATTTCAATTTGAATGAATATATATATATATATACACGTTATATTATTACTTTATTTAATGCCCACACATAACGTAATTACCTATAGATATTTCGTTAACTATTACGAAAAACTGCATTAGTGTTTCATAAAGGCCAGTGAAAATGATTTCCCTAAAATGCTATAACGTATAAGTTGAACGTGCTAATGTACCTCCACCTCAAGTGGAAAATACTTGTAAGAAATGATGAGTGAATCCTCATTTCCTCCCTCCATCAGACCTCTAATGTAATTATTTGTCTAATGGACAGTAAGCTTTGGTGCTTCGTTGAAAACTCGTAGATCTTATCTTCAACTAATATTCCCCTAAGGTGCTTAGAAGTTTAAATTCATCCAGCTTCTCTCTTTGGCATTACAAGATCTCTTGTCTCCTCGCTTCCTCACTTATCACCGTGTTTACGACCCCTAGCGGTCCAAGGACTAAGACGCTACCTGGATATGCCACGTACGAGGTCACTTTCCGTGCAGTAAAAGTGCAAAGTGTATCCGATTATTCGCGCAGTAAACAGAGTTTGGCAAGAATTGACAGCGTTATTTCAGGCTTCACAGGCGACTTATACGAACCGCTATGGTAGATTAACGCGATAACCTTTGAAATGTGTATTCATTAAAATGATATAACATCTCGTAGACATTCTTGGATCATGGTCGTCTTATCTTAACTTATCGACATTCGTCTGGAAAGTAGTCGTTTTCGCAATCACGATCTTCCCTTATTCATCACCAAATATTTTGTGCCAACTCGGGAGTTCAACCCTGAAATTTGCTCCTTCAAACATCGTTTTTACGAAGTTATTGTGTCTCCTAATATACTCAATCATATCTCCTTAGTCCAGCCAACTTTAATGAGTACTCTGTTTCACACTCTTCCTTGAAGGCCCCACTGAAACTAACAGGAAGATCGAAACTTCTATATCGATATTTAAGTCTAACCGCTGAATAATCTACCCGGCGAATTAATTAAGGAAGCTTGATTTCAACAGAGATCAATTGCAACACACCGAATAACCTTAGTTTACGTCATTCATGTTTCTTCTCTTGCCTTCCATTAATCTACAAACATTTCGACTAAAACATTTTCGATCCTCGTTGCTAGGGGGCGAATCATTGATAATCGTTTGTTTTCGCATTATAATTTACCCAAAGTCCTAGGCTTTCCGGGAGAAAATATGTGTATGTGCATAATATAAGTTACGAAGAAGTGGCTCCCGCATGTGAGGCCCAAGTTTCCCCGAAATACTTCGAAGACGGTCGGTTTTTTTCCAGGATTCAACTGAAATTCATTCGTACGTGAGACCCCCGAGGGGATCGGAGACGAGGTCTCGGAGTGCACCTGCCGTGCCTCCCAATTTTCCCGCATGTAAGCGCAGAAGGGCGAGTGCTACTTCTGATTTTCCGCGCCGAAGATGATACCTTAAACTGGGTCACTAACGCCAAGATTCATACTACACTTGTGTTTGTATTTTCTGTATTTTTCTATTCTTTTATATTGATACATAGGTATATATGTACGTATGTACATACATATTTTCTTAAACTTTGATTGAAACATTTAAACAAAGAAAGGACACTCACATTTAGGACGACATGATTACAATATGATGAAGATGGCCCTGCCGTCGAAACGTCAAAACTGAATATGTGAGTTCACTTTCCCGGTGTTTTGTGTCTAAATGTTTTCATCAAAGTTTTTATGTATTTATGTTGTCGCTGCAGAGCATTCATTTCTTTTAAGATAGGTAGGAAGAGGGACTCTTTGTAGAGTGGGATGTTGGGTTGTGTTTTGTTAGTCTAACCAAAATATTTATTTAATAGTTGTGTCCACCCAAAACCTATCTTAACCGGTAGATAACCTAATAATAATACGTACGTATATGTAAGATAAGGCAGGGGCAGCGGGATAGGAAATGGAATGTAGAAGCATTTAATCAATTGAAATGGAAAGAGTATGAGCAGGCTACTGAGTAATATTGAGGAAAAATAGGAATACATAAAAAAAGAGCTATCAGAAACGACAAATAAAACAGGAAAGGATATTTAATTAATTAATAAAGGATATAATTTTAATAATTAATTAATAAAGGATGATTAAGTTAATAAAGGATAAGGAAGACATGGATCACGGATGAGATGATTACAAAGATAGATGAGAGAAGAAAATGGATGAAGTAAACACAGAGCTAGACAGAAGGAATTACAAAGAGAAGAATAATAATTTGTGACGCACAACAAATAAAGCAAAAGAAGCATGGTGGAAGACGCACTGCGAGCATATGGAAAGTTTACAGAGTAAGTGTGAAATTGCTGAGCTATACAACAAGATTATAGGAGCAAAACAAGATCACTATTGGGAAGGAAAAAGGGAAGATATGCCCTAAAAAATAGAGATAAGTCGGGTAAGATAATAGTTGACACAGAAAAAGTCTAAGAGAGATGGAAGGAATATATAGAAACACTGTATGGTAAAGAACTTAGGCCGCCAAGCTTAGACATAGAAAAGGAACATGACGTAGAAGAAGATAGCTTAGGTCCAGGCATACTCGACGATGAAATAGAAAGGGCATTAGAGGAGATGAAAGCAAATAAGGCCGTGGGGGTGAACAACATACCTGTGGAACTGTTGAAATGTTTAGGAAAATGTGGGAAGAAGACTCTATATGGACTGATTCGTAGTATCTATGAGGAAGGAATCTGGCCGGAAGATTTTGTGAGATCGCTGTTAGTTCCTATTCCAAAAAAGGTAAAGGTTAAATCATGTGAGGATTATAGAACAATAAGTTTGATATCCCACGCAGCTAAAGTTATTCTCAGGATCATCAACAAAAGGATAGAGAGGAAGGCAAATGATTACTTAGGGGATGATCAGTTTGGTTTTAGGAAGGGAAGAGGTACGCATGATGCCATTGCAGTAATGAGATCACTAATCGAGAGGAATATAGAATTCAATCAGGATGTATTTCCTTGTTTCGTAGATTGCGAAAAGGCGTTTGATAGAGCTAATCGGGAAAAATCCATGAGTATATAGCAGAAAATAAGAATAGATTGGAGGGATAGGAGGCTAATCCGCAACCTGTACATGTCTCAGACCACTCAGGAGCGCGTGGGAACGGAGATTCCGAATGGGTAGTGTTAGGAAGAAGTCTAGAGTAAGGTTGGGTTGGGAAGAATAGAGTTGGGTTGTCTTTTGTTAGGAGAAACAAAATATTTATTTTGTAGTTGTCTATCCAAAACCTGCGTTAACCGGTAGATTACTTAATAATTATCTATATGTATATATATATACACACACACACAGACAAGGATATATGCACATGTATTCATTGTCATTAATGGTATTCTACTAGTTAAACTAGGTTTTGACATTTACTTGCTATTCCACGAAACAAAACCTCACATCCGGCGCTATGGTAAGCCCCTTTTCAATTCCGCATATATCCTCCCTGTCTTTATTCCATCTATCACCCCTATCGTCGTTTGCCTAACATTTTCTCCTCTATTACAGTCTTTAACATCCCACTGTCGATCAATACCCCCTTCATCCATTTTTCGTTCCTCCTAATGATTTCTTCCAACAATCCCCTTTTCTTGCCCATGATACCTAGATTTTTTTTACTTTCTATCCAGTTCACCTCCTCCATCTTTTTCCACACCCACATTTCAAAATCCTTCAATCATTGCCTATCATCTTACTTTAATTACAGTGTTTCCCCACCGTTCAAAACTACGCTTTATCAGAGTTTTGTTGAACAAAGTCCCTGTTATCAATTCCCTCCTCCATGTGAAAGCTTCTTTGCCTAACGCAATTATTTTTCTAATGTCCGTACGACTTTGTCAATCGTGGTCTAAAACATTTCCGACATAAATAAACTGTTCCATATGCTCCAATTCATCAATTCATTTTTTAACATTCAACTCAACTTTTATCTTTTTCGAAAACCGCATAACCTTTTTTTATTTACATTTATTCTCATATCATACCTATTGCACTGACCTTTCAGTGAGCTCAGCGAAGTTTTCAACCCGTTGGCAGACTGTCATACTAAGCCTTGATAATCCGCAAACACGATTTTATGAATTCCTCGCCGGTATTCATTCCTTTATCCAGTTTTTTTCGTGCCTCTTTTATGATTTTATCCATTATGCATCGAAAGTCACAGGTATTGACACTATCTAATAGCCCACTTTCTCACACTGCCGATTCCGATTCTCCATCCATCGTTAACCCCATGAACAGTCTGATATTCAAGATATACGGGTGGTATGTGAAGGTTGCGGATAGGTCTACTATCCCTCCCTGGAATAAATTTATTCCTATTATCTGCGAAAATGTCTTAAATACACCCAGTTTCCTGTTTTCAACGCTTTCTCAAAATATAAAAAAATAAACATATACAATGTACTGCGGGTCGCGGTGGTCTAGCGGGTAGAGCGTTGGACTGCTGACCGGAGGGTCCCGGGTTCGATTCCCGGGCAAGGCACTTTGGGCACCTGCAGCTCCACCCAAGCTAGATTTTTCGGGTACCAGATCTTCCTGGGAAACCATAACCGGCACAGGGAAAGGAACTGGCCCCCCTACCCTGATGTGTGAATATTCACACGCCGTCGGGCTTGGTACATGGGTGAGCTCTACCATCACCTACTAAACCGACCTTCGGGTTGATTACTGTGTTTGTGGTTTATACAATGTACTAAATCAAACGCTTTTTTGAAATGTACGAAACAGGCATATATGTCCTGATTGTATTATATTTTTCTCTATATTAGCGTTGTCGTTACTTCAATGGCATCACGCGTGCCTCTCCCCTTCCTGAACCCAAACTGATCATCACCTAAGTAATCATTTGCCCTGCTGTGCATCCTTTTGATTGATGATCCTGGGAACCACTTAATATTCATGAGATTTCAAACTTTATGTTCTGTAGTTCTTATATGAATTAACCTTCACTTTTTTTTTGAACGGAAAAGTAACACTGATCTCACGAAGTCTTCCGGTCAAATTCCTCCCTCATAAATTGTACAAATTATTCTATAAGACCTCTTCCTCCCCCATTTTCATAAACCTTTTAGTAGTTCCGATGAAAAGTTGTCCACCCGTATGGCCTTATTTGATTTCTATCCCATTTCTATCTTGTCATCAAGTGTGCTTGAACCTAAGCTGCCGTCGGCGGTCATATTCTCTTCCTATGTCTAAGATTGCTGGCCAACCGTCTTTTCATCATATAGTTCCTCTATATGATATCCAGACTTCGGGATCCTTCCTTTTTCTTTCGAAGGAGCATCATGCTTTGTATAGGCGTTTGCAAATATGACCAGGAATATTGTTTTATAAGTATTGCTTCCATGTGTTGGCATGAGCATATTTAGTATTTGTTTTTGAAATTTACAAACAACCAGGAATATAATTTTACAAGTATTTCTTGCATTTATTGGTATGCGTTTGTATAGTATTCGTATGTATTGAATGTGTGTACAGGGATTGTCCGGAAGATAAGTCCCGTCCAAAGTCCCGTATCGCGTTCCTCGTCACGCGTTCCGCGTCTCGTCACCCGAAACAACGTTCTCTAAAAAATGTGGATCATTTTTGCAGTGATCCGCAAGTTGTGTCGCGATTTCAAACGATTGAGTCTTTGATCATTCCTGAGCACTTTCGGCACCAACTTTGCACAAATTTTTCGCATCTGTAATTGGTCCCTAATAATCTCGTGCACTATTGTTTTTGGCACATTACACTGCTCTGCTATCATCCGAACACTAAGACGACGATCAGAGTTCAGTACATCGCGAACTTTTCGCACATTTTCGTCGGTGAGTGTCGTTGATGGGCGTCCAGGCCGTGGTTCGTCGTCGACCTCTTCTCTGCCCTCCACGAACATCTTGTGCCACCGAAAGATCATGTTTCTGGACATGGCTGACTCCCCGTAAGCCTGGTTAATCATACCGACAGTTTTGGTAGACGATTTCCCAAGCTTTACCGCAAATTTGATGGAATAACGCTGCTCCAAAAACTTCGGCATCGCGTTCCGTGGGTCGAGCGTGGAGGTTCGCGTTAACAGAGCTCCTCACTACACCACAGCTCAGAGCCGACTGCCTTTTTCAGCGTCGCTTGCCAACATACCCCCCTCCAATCGCAGCCCGTCAGAGCGGTGCTGGGCGCGCCTGGAGCGGCGGAAAAAAATCAGTACACTTATTTTCCGGACGAACCATGTATGTTGTACATATTGTGTTACAGTTATTAATTAAACTAGGTCCATAATGATATTTTGCCGCTGTATGTTAGTCCTAAGATGTTATATTTATTAATTTTATTGGTATTGACGTATATTTTGCGAAATTTAGCTATAAGTTTAATGTTGTAAATGTGTGTGTTAGGAGGTAGAAGAGAGGCTCCATAATCTCAAATCTCGCTCGTATATAATTATATACAGATATAGATAGATTTTGGATTATAATCTAAAATCTATCTATACCTGTATATGTATATTCTTTCCATCTCTCTTTAGTCTTTTCTGGTTTGTATAATATTTTTCCTGACGCGAATTAATTTATATGTGAAAATACTCTCCTCTTTCAATACTCTGATTCCTTAATTATTAACTTTCTTGCCCTAAAAACTTGTCATTCGCCATTATTCTTGGATTCAAAATCGCAATTCCCGCCTCGTGCCATTGGTATTGTTAGTCACAGGTCGCGACTGTTATTTTAATTTTTTCTTCGGGGCATTTAAGTTATCTTTTGAGTCTTCTCCCGTCCCGTGGAGCACACCACCCTCTCCGTCCCCTCCCCTTCCCCCCTCCCCTCCACTCGCGACGCCCCACTTGTGACGTCGAATCCCGCTGATTCGCCTTTTCATCGGCAGGGTGGAGGTTGCCTGGCTGGCTGGGTGGGTGTGTGAGTGGGTGGATCGGCAAAGTCATACCCTTGAGAAGACCCTAAAAAAAAGCAAACCGGCACGTGCTTCCCCTCCGCGACGACCTTTCGTCCTCGTCTTTGGCAGTGTTATGCATCGCCCTCCGTCAGATTGTTAGATAATCGCTTTCGTTCTCAGGGACGAGGCTTTTTAAAGGGTTCCCCATCTCCTGAGCCCTCGTCTCAGTCGACTGAGAATAGGTTGAGAAGTCGGATAATACGGATGCCTGCAGTATAGCGAACACACAAGATAAATGTTGCGGAGTCGGTTAGCTGATAAGAAGTGTACAACTGTGGAAATGGGGTGCACAACTGTGAGGAAATGACTGAAAGACGAACTATTGAGGTGTGCGTCCACCCGTGAGGAGTGCGTGTGTGCTTATGTGAATTGTGGTGAAGAAATGTTGCAGTATGTAACCAGACTCAGCGCCGAACAATTGTGGGGAAAATATCAAGAATTTACTTGACATTAAATTCTGTTCTGTCTCTTTTCTTACAACAACAATAATTCATTTTGCACATTGTAAGCAGAATAGGAATGCCGAAGAAGGCTTTGCACAGCTACTTCCATTTAATGCAAATAGCAGTAACGCAGGCGATTCGTTGTAAGTTACATATGGAATCTCCTCTTTTCGTTGGTGGGACTTGGAAGATATAAGCTGGATAAGCAGGAAAGAAATTGAATAAATAAAATTTTGAAAGCCGTGTTTAAATTTGAAATACATCGCAAATGGAGACTGAAAAGTTCGATCAATTAGATAAGGTATACTTACGTATAAACGAGGGACAACGTACGTTGAAAAGAAAACTCCGGCAAGTAATGCTAATTTTGGAACTCTATCCAAGCAATACATATATCCCATGGGGGAAGCAGCCCGTTCCATTTGACCCGTCCCTCCTACGAAAGTAATTCATGCAGCGTTGTCATTGTACTGAGAAAAATATACATGTATTGTGAGGGCGAATATTTGCGAGTGCTACACGAGATAAATTAATCGAAATTCCGTCGACTTGAGTTTCGGTTTTTCAAGGCACCAATTCAAATTTCACGTTCGAAAAAGGAAGCGACGAACAGTTAAATGGTGTGACGGATAATTCTGTATGAGTGTTTAATTAATATTTCGACGCGTGAAACCTCTGTTGATTAGAGACAGCCGTTTGGGAGAAAATCAAAGAAGGCAAGACATGTGGATGGGATGTATACATACATAATATGTTGAGAGAGGAAAGGGGATAGATTTTGAAGAAGGGAGAATGCTGGGAAAGCGAAGTAAAGGGAGTGAGGGTGAATAGCCATTTTGTATGAAATTACGGGATATCTGAAGTATACTTAGCCAAAGAACGAATTTTTGCAATATTTTAAGGGTCGAAGTATTTTTATCATGTCAAATTGGTCGGGGCTAGGGAGTACAGTACGTAGTGTGTAGTTTCAGGGTCTCTAAAACCTATCCTAAGCTGGTGGAGCTGAATAAAAAGGAAAATCTGCCACAGAAGTCTTTCGTTTTACTTAAATTACAGATGGAGGAGTATTTTAGTGGAATCATTTTTTTTTTAAACACTCCTCGAACGTGATACAAAACATAATTCCAGTGAAATTATTGAAAACTGTGGGATTTATTTTTTAAAATGTTCAATCTTTAATATTACGTACGGAAAAGTGGTCGACAATAGTGCGGAGAGTCAAGGATTGGGATGAGGGATGGGAGAGGGTTAAGGAGGGAACTCACGGGATTCGAACGCTCACTCGCTGGAGAATCCTTCGCCAATTGGCCAGATAGATGATGGTGGCTCCCTCGCTGGAGCAGGGGACTACGGATGATCACTGGCGTATTTATCTAGTGTAACGTACGGAAGGTAAAGGATGAAAAGTAATTGAAGAAGAATTCAAGTAAAGGGGAAAGGAGGGATAAAAAGAAAGGAGATGGGGAATCGGGATGGTGCGGAGGCTAACGTACAGGCTTCGTACCGCGAAGATCAGGGTTCAAATCCTGGAGACAACAAATATTTTTCAGTGGCATCCCTGCTTGAGGTGCTTTGTGGAGAGCACTTTGAGGGAGTACGACGTCCGTCGGATGGGACGTTAAACTGCGGGCCCCTTGGCGCCTTTCGACAAGAGTAGTCTAATGCCGACGCTGGGTTTCTCTCCACCCTTCCTTTCCCACCTCCCATCCCTAATGGCGCAAATGACCTTAACTGTACGCAACAATAAACCAAACCAAACCAAAAGAAAGGAGATGCCACGCCACTTCGATTAAAAAAAAAGAGAGAGAATTGGAATTTAGCAGATATCCAGTCTACGTCTCTTTCACTTCCAAATTCTCTTCTTTTGTTTTGGACTCATTTAACCAATGGTTTCCTGGGCCCAATTTTTATTTTACTTCACAGTAAATTGGGCATTCCTTTGAATCTTAGTTTCCCTTTTTCCATAGCAACTTCGATTGCAAGACCATCTTCATCAAGCGAAGAATGGTTACCTTCTTCCGCGCAACAGATCATTTACATCCACACAATACCCCGCAAACCGCCGCAAGGGCGTGTGGCGGGAGGTTTAAGGTCACCAACCATGCATGTACAATCTCAAACATGTCTCCTCCACACAAATATTACGAGTAGTTTCATCGTGCAATCGAAAATTTATAATCATTCGAAAGAAAGTACTTACATTCAATAATATTCAATAGCAGAATACGTTTTTTCAAATCCTGCTGTATAACTGTTAACAAGATGGGTCTATCAAATAAAAAAATAACGAGTACCATATCGTAAAGATATATAAAATGCCAATTCTAACTATCTCCCACGCTATTGCTTTCATATCTATTCTGATCTCAAATGGTCCGAGGGGAAAACGACATTTTAAATATATCCTCTCTGTAATAAATCTCCCAAATTTCACGTTGATGATCTGATCTCCACAGTAAGTCGGGTACTTTATGTCTTTAACATGCCTCAGATTTAGCCAGTAAATTTAACCTGTATTTAAGACTACGATTAAGTATTGGCTCCCATCCTGATTCTTTCAATAGTGTCGGGACACTGTTACCTGCTTTATAACAAATTTAACAAACTACGATCACGGGAAAAGAGGAGAGAGAAGGGGAGTTGAAGGAGGGAGTTGGTTAAATTCGTGGGGATAATTGGAAGAGGGAGGAGGTAATTGGACCGAGTTGTAAATTTAAACGACATTTGGACATGTATATTCCTATTAGGTAAGTCTTAAAAAGGACCCTCGAGAAGAACTTCTGAAGTTTTTTACAGTAATTTTGCTTAATCTAATTTTTTGTTTGGCTACGTTTTTTGAGAAATTTATGCTTATAGCGTTAGCTGTGTGGATGGTGAAAAATCCCAGTTTGTCTTCATAACTCAGAGAATCAACCCTTTATATCAATATGGAGACATAAGGAAGATTAACGCCTCTGATTAATAATTTTGTGCTTTACACGCCACGTTAGATCGTTCTGTCTCCTTGAATTCACTACAAAACGGGTTGTGCAACTTGATTGGACGATTTAAAACTCTTTTAAGATTGGAATAAAGACACTGTTGGCAGTTTTTAAACGCATGTGGTGTATTGGGCTGATTCAGCGTCCCGGGAGTGGTTCTTTGTGGTAATCGAACGACCAATCGACCCATATATATTTGAGGGTTCAGTAGGTGGATGACCAATGACCATTATCATTAATTTACAATCAATGGCCAATGAGTACCCGCCTGCCTAATCTTATTTCCATGACCGTAAAACGAAGTCCTTTTCACATAACCAGGTATTTTGTCCAAGAAATCGAATTCTTTTGACCAATGTTCCACTGGAGAATGATATCACGTGAGCTGATATTCATCTTTTTTTCTCTCCGCCCTGATTAATAGTTCACTTGAGGCGATTGCCTCCCGCGCTCCGCACCAACACTTTCAAAAACATTGCTGTTGTGTGGGGAGGAATTGACAATATATTACGCCCAGAATTTTCCTTCTTTTTTTTCTTTTGCGTACGAAAACGCACACATGAATCAAACTATGGGGTGGTCCATGGGGGAGGGAGGATGATGAATTATCCACGGGGATGGTTACAAATGCTTCTCTCGCACCGCTCCTAGTAGGAGGGAAAGGGGTTGTGTGGGGATATTTGTGGCGGACGTGAAACCCTCCCTTTTGTAAGGGCACGGATTAAGTTTCGACGGTGCCGTCCTGTCATTGGTTAGTGATTCCCTCGATTCATTTTCACGTCACTGACGCGAACATTTCCCTATCATGGAATGCATGATAATATGACGTTGAATCGTGATAGAATTATTGTTGTGGCATTAAATGATGTGTTATGTAATGTGTTTTTTTTCTGGTGACAGCTCTTTAATAAGTTTTATTATTATTTTTTTGCGATTGAAGAATATGCCAAAGTCTGACAGCTGAGGGAGGGTTCCCTGTGGTGTTCCCCGGTTCCATGGCTCATCGCAGAGTCATGTGAGAGCTTGGGAGGTTGTCAGCAAATTCACTCCTTCGTTGATGAGTCAGCATGTTTTAAATAAAATAAATTTGTGATATCTCACTCATTTCTTACACTGATATTCGATCGGTTTCAACCTGAAAAACATAACTTTCAACAGATTTTTGCTCATCGGAAAGTTTCTGAAAAGGATGGAGGAACCGATATCAACGAGGTGTGTCCGAAACCATTATTTTTAAAGAAATTGCAGTATTCAACCTTGTATTGTCCCATCAGATTTATACTTTGCATAATGACCGCTCAACATTTGAATATTTGTATCTGGGAATTTTTAAAAGCGGTTGGGAGTGAAAGAAAATTTATCTGGAATCATACAATTGTTATTGTGTACTCTACATGAAAAATATCCTCAAATCTAACCGTATAATAGAACCTGTTATTAGACGTACAAATATTACAGTTTCTCAAAGTAAATTACCACACCTGTCATTTTGTTTGAGGAAATTAAATTTTTTCAGCCTTCGTCGAAGGTCTTCCATGTTTTAAAATCCAAATTAAATTCAGGTCTATTTTGTTCCTTCTCCTTTATCTATTAAAAATAGGTGCTGAAATGTATTGCAAGACGGAATTGTAGATGTTTCTATTTTACGAAAATCCTACGGCAATAAAATAAAATTTCACGGTTGTTGAAACAAGCGAATATATTGTTTGATGGAATTGAAAAAAAAATTTGGCGCAAATATGGATGTAATCCATCGAGTTTTTTCGGCCGAAGATTGACTTAATTTTGCAATGTTGCAACGGCAATTTTTTTAAAGGTTCCTAAATTGGCGACGAATTTCCGTTGGTAGGTTGCATTTCAGTTTTGTTTCGATCATCGCCGTTAATGGGTTATGCCAATACGAGGATTGCTTTCTAACAGTCCATCTATCCACTCACATCATGCTACCGACCAATCTCTTCGTCTTCCTCACAGCCTCTTGCGTTGATATTTTCCATTACCCTGGTTTTTGTGGCGCACCTGCCTCTGAAATTCTTTCCCTTTCTATGAATCCTTCAATGATAGTCTCCAGTGATCTATCGTGCCTCAGGATATGCCCAATTAGTTTACATCGACTTATTCTTTTTTTTTTGGTGGGCGGTTCCGTAGGTATCTCTCTGTACTCATTTTTTTCTAAATTCTTCTTCACTTATTAATTTGTCTCTCCATTTAATTTGCATCATTCCATCAGTTTTACTGGACCACCATTCCCTTCAATAGAGTAATATTTCAAGTTTATACCTAGAAAGAAGGGGACGGGCTTTCACCCTACAGTTGCCTATTCCCTTCTCATATCTTCATCTTGATCAACAGCTTCTGAACAATGAACTTAATATTTTCAGATGTCACTTCTTTGTACTTAATAGATGAATGAAAGAAAATTAAACGATTCTCGTTCAATTCGAAATGAAAAGAGTCTGAGACAATTTCAGTGAGCTTTGTCAAGTTTATTTCATTCATAAAAATGAATGGACCGCTTATTTTCCCTCTTATCTCTGTGTAACATCGCTTTGGCAGTAGCGTCGTCTATTATATCCTCCGAATTAGCCCATCTGCGAGCATCTGCATCTAAATGGTGCCCTGAAAGTTAATGACCGCTTGGGGGGCGTGGTGGTAGATGAGCCGGATGCCGAGTCGACGTACACGTTGATTCCGACGTTCTCTCGGTCGAAATGTCGTTCGGAGACGTGCTTGCGTGTGAAATGGCTGATAAATAATTTTTTAAGTAAAATGTATGAATCAGCATTAGCAAAAGTTTCATTCAAATAGATTTTCCAGAAATATGATTGCATCACACCTTAGCCATGTAGTAAGGCGTATCTTTTAAGTCTATCTTTACGTAATTTTGGTGATGATATCCGTGGTTAATACGTAGATATGAATTAATATTAATATATTTAAATTGAAAAATAAACAACTTGGTTTTTACACATAAAAAATTCATTACCTAGGTTTATTTATGGTATAACATCTTCAGTTACCATAACGAAACCTAGGTAGTGAATTAAAAAATTTTCTGTTTGAAAAAGGCAAGTTGTTTATTTTAAAATTTCAATATGAAGATGTACCACTAAGTCACGCTAGATTTATTAATATATTTTTATGATTACTATGATGATAATTGAAATAATTTGAAGTGAAAAAAACCATTTTTTCCTCGCAAAGACGTCTGGTGACTCTTTTAAGTGGGATATGTAAAAGAACGGAAAATTTACAGTCACATAAATCTGATTTTAAAACATATATTTTTCCGGTTCAGACCAGAGATTTGGGCAGATTTGCAACTCGCGAACTTAATTAAACTTTGACGTCGGAGGAAAGCAGCATCCGTGTGTATATGCAGCAGATTAACGCATTCGAATTCTTTGCCAGCATGATAAACGATACGATACCCACCGAATGGGACGCCTTTGAACCATAAATTACCATTTCTACGGGTAGTGTTATTTTCCAGATTTCATTCATATTATGACAAATCAGTCCGTATTAGACCAAGTATGGAACTTTTATCAATTACATTACTTTTAAATGATTAACCAACATCTCTAGAGATGATTAATCTTACCTTACGGCATATAAAAACCGGAAATAAATTTAAAATCGATCCAATATAGATATAATATTTATTCACAGTTTTCGAAGAAGTAATATTAATTCATCACTACCGGTTATCGGGCGCAGGCCACACGCCTCAAGATACTATAAATAACTGCAGGCAGTGACGTGTTATTACAACTTACGAGTGGACCAATTACTACAATAAAAATCACAAAATTGAACAAAAAACTTTGCGGATCTTGATAAATTAACGTATTGGAAAGGTCTTGTTAATAAAATTGAGAGTAAAAGGTGTATCATGACTTGGCCAAGTGATACGGATCCTAATTTGGAGTGAAAACTGATTGCGCTTTGATTGAAACTCTCTCATTTTATTATTATTTATCATTGGGAGTAGTAAACCAACTACCAAGAAGCAGGTTTTTTAATAAATTAAACAGATTTGTTAGAGCGAATTATTTTATTATCATGGTTTGTGAACTATGAACCTCCAAGGACATTAGCCGTTGTATAGCATCAAACTAAATTTATTTACATAAGTGGTACTTATAGCTGTATTATTATTATCTATATTATTATTAGGTAATCTACCGGTTAAGGTAGGTTTTTGGATGGACACAACTATCAAATAAACATTTTGTGACTCCCCACCTAGCAAACTAATCTATATCAGGTCCCTCTTCATCTCGGTGTACTTCTTTCCTCCCTTCATCCCGTCCAACATCCCTATCCTGTTCCTACCCTTACCTCGCTTGCCCAACATTCTCCCCTCTATTACCCTCTTCAACATTCCACTACCGCTCAATACGCCTTTCATCCATTTTTCCTGCCTCCATAGGATTTCTCTCAACAAACCCCTCTCCTCCCCCACCATTTCTAGTACTTCATCATTTGTTTTCCTTTCGCTTCATTTCACCTTCTCCATTCTTCTCCACGCCCACATTTCAAAAGCCTCCAATCTACGTCTATCCTCCTGCTTCAGAGACCACGTTTCCGCGCCGTACATAGCTACGCTCCATATCAGAGTTTTTACGAGTCTTGTCTTAACATCCCTACTCAACGTCCCCGTCATCAACTCCCTCCTCCTTGAGAAAGCCTCCTTGCCTAGCGCAATTTTTCTCCTTACGTCCCTACCACTTTGACCGTATTGGTCCAAAACACTTCCGAGATATGTAAACTGTTCTACCTGCTCTATTTTTTCCCCGCCTATTTTAATATTTAGCTTAGCCTTTTTCTTTCTGTAAAATCGAATAACCTTTGTTTTATTAATATTGATTCTCATCCCATATTTATCGCACTGAACCTCCAATTCACTCAACAATGCTTGCAACCCCTTGGCTCACTGAGCAACTAATGCTTGGTCATCAGCAAACCTAACCGATTTTACCAATTCCCCTCCGACTTTTATTCCTACCTCCAGTTCTTCCCATGCCTCTTTAATCATTTCCTCTACATATACGTTGAACAGTACCGGTGACAATGGGCAACCCTGCCTTACACCTCTTCCTAACACTGCCCAACCGGACTCTCCGTTCCCCACTCGCACCTGAGCAGTCTGAGACAGGTACAGGTTGCGGATCAGTCTCCTGTCCCTCCAATCCATTCCTATTTTCTGCAATACCCGCATTAATTTTTCCCAATTCACTCTATCAAACGCTTTTTCGAAATCTACAAAACAGGCAAAAACGTCCTGATTGGATTCCATATTCCTCTCGACTAGTGATCTCATTACTGCAATGGCATCACGCGTACCTCTTCCTTTCCTGAACCCAAACTGATCATCCCCTAAGTAATCATTTGCCTTACTCTCTATCCTTTTGTTGATGATCCTGAGAATAACTTTAGCTGCGTGGGATATCAAACTTATTGTTCTGTAATCCTCGCATGACGTAGCCTTTGCCTTTTTTGGAATAGGAACTAACACCGATCTCACAAAATCTTCCGGCCAGATTCCTTCCTCATAGATACTACGAATCAGTCCATATATGAGTATGAATCAGTTCAACATTTCTACAGGAATAATGTCCACCCCCACAGCCTTATTTGCTTTCATCTCCTTTAATGCCCTTTCTATTTCATTGTCGAGTATGCCTGGACCTAAGCTATCTTCTTCTACGTCATGTTCCTTTTCTATGTATTATCTATATATATATATATATATATATTTGTTAATTAAGTGATAATTGTGTCCATCCAAAAACCTACCTTCACTGGTAGATTGTATAACATAAAATAATATTATATATATATATATATATATATATATATATATATATATATATATATATATTATCGGTGAATACTAAGGCATAAAAGATTGGTCCCCCAATATCCTTAATCACATTCCTTTGCAGCGTATTTCGATATATTGTGTAGTTTTAGCTGCTAATACCATAAATACTTTCATTAAAATGACCCGTTTTCTTCATATCAGCAGCTGACATTCTACCATCCATCTTTGCTGCCAACTTACCCATTTAACCGCCCTCCCCATTTAACCCAGTTTCACTCAAAATTCTTCCTTTTATTTCGTACTTTTCAACTTTCCTATGGCTCTTAATTTATCCTCTAAAATCCACTTATCTTGTCCTTTCCGAATATCAACCAACAATTTTCTTTCCTCTCCCGCCATTCCCGATGATTCTTCTTTTGTTTAGCTTTCCGTGCATTTTGCTATTTAAATCATCTTCCATAAATCTACCTAAATCTAAATCCTCCATAAATCTATCTAAATCTTAATCTTCCATAAATCCATATATAAATCTAAAAATCCCACGATTTACCCTGATATACAGGACTGGTATATATACAGGTGGTTTGCCTGTACTCTTCTACCCTCGGATACAACCTTTCCGAGACGTTTTAAATGAGGGAGTGTTAAAACTGTTACATGCATTAGTCCTAATGGATATTTTCTTTGCGTCTTTGCACTAGGTACTAATCTCCGCCTCCTCCTTCGTTCTTTTTAAATGCTTTTATATCCAACGTAAATCTTCCTTTAATCTATTCCCTGGGTGCTTCTTTAAATATCCTGAAAAATGAGCGAGGCTTTTTGGCTCCTCTGATTTAATTGATTTAATGTCTCCTATCCTGCTTGAGATCCCCTTTTTTTGCAGTCGATGAAATTAAAAGTTGAATTTGAAGTTGAAAAGTGCTCCGCAATCCATTTAAAAATAATAAAAAAAACGGAGAGGAATAGTCTCAGCTTGGAAATTGAGTGGTTTTCGCGACTAGTTCTCTCATTTCGCGTGCGTTTCCAGATCGGCAGATGTAAATTGGGACGCGGACAATTGTTGGAACTTCACCAGTGCACACACACACAGACACACACTCACTCCGTCGATGTTTCTCTTTTCTGGATAATTGCAATCCAGCATTAAATCCCATTCCTTCCAGTAATTTCCAGCAGGCGTCGCGATGACACACTTCGCGCCGCACGGAACATTTCCAACAAATCCGACTGTCGACTATTTAGAGACGGTATTGCTGTGAAAACGTACGCGATAGTTTTCGCGAGTCGAAGACGGATTTACCGAGACCATTGTAAATTTTCATTATTTTCGGTAAATTTTCAGAACATGTCATCACTCAGGTGATAACTATTCCTAAACCCTTCCCCCCACCCCGCATAATATTTACAGTAATGAAATTAATTATACAATTAGAGTGTAAGAAGAAGAAATTTAATTCAACCATATGCTACGCTCTGGTTCCCATTGCGTACGCAATAACATTTGATTAATTGCTACCGAAATTATACAAGTAAGTTTATTTTAATTAATATACATAATTATTTGAAACACTACTTATTAAGGTTGCGTTGTTATTTTAGTGCAAATGATTTAGATACTTTGAGAAAACTTCATATTTTTCTCCAGGCGTTAATTGGTTTAAATTAATTTTCTTCGGTGACAAAAGAAGGACAAACAAACTCTCATACTTGTTTGTGATGTTTTAAACACACAGATAGGTCCTCTTTAATCATTTCAAGGTTTATGTGTATGACTCAAATTGACATTATTAAAGCGTTGAATTATTTTTTTAATGCACCACTGATCTCTTTTCGTTAATCTCATCAAATGAATACTGCATGTCCATTGATTTACGTTGATATTCATTCACTTAGTGTATGGACCCTTTGGTGTGGTTTGTCACGATTGGGTGAATCTGGCCAATACGAGATATGTTTTAAATATTTTCCCGAATCACCTCTCAATACACCTTTATCCTTTGGACGTTTTGATGACTGCGCATCTGCCCCCAATTTAGGCTTTAACCTGAAGTCTTATGACGGTGTTGAACTATTGAGGGCATCCTCGGTAAAAAGTAAATTAGTATCTTTATTGTGAAGAAATGCCCAGCATTTTTGGAAAACTAATATTTGTCAAACTTTTGTTGCAACGTTTTGAGTATTTCAAATATCACATCTTCCTTCGTTGTCTCTGGAGATATTAGTGCTAATTAAATTTCAATACATTTCATTTTTATTTGCGAAGGATAGCAATGTGATTTGCCTGAAATAAGTTAGGCAACTTTTGATGCGTTTCACGGTTTGAAGTTAAAGCAATATCTTGTGTCTTAGCTTCCAACGAGCCGTTTTGCATTGCTAATAAAATTATCAGAAATAACTAATGGTATATATTAATAAAATGTCATTGAAAAGACGTTTATAAGTAATGATTTCTGCTATTATCTCCAGCACTAAATTGTCTTAGCAACGATAATTATCTTTGCTCCACACACCATGAGGATTATCTCTTTCTATGAATTGTCTTTCGGAAAAATAAGTAATTCCGTTGATCAATGACATCTTAAGCACAATATTATACCTTTTAGTAAAGGTCAATTTAACTTTTATTGACCTGTGTACACCAAATTAATTTAGTCATATGTACGAGGTGTGTTCAGAAATTAATGGGAATTTTTTCATTTCGCGGGCTTGGAGAGTCCGATTGTCAACCTTTTTTTTATCTTGTTATACATGTCCCTGAAGTATGATAAAACTTTCAGCTGTTTTTATTGTGTACTTTGTCTGTGACAGCCACTAAGTTTAGTCGTTTTTTATGAGCTCGGCGATTTTCGTTTGTTAAAAGAAATGGATCAAAGAATTTGTATCAAATTTTGCGTAAAAAATTAAATAAAGTGTAACAAAGTGTGTGAAATGTTAACAAAGGCCTATGGTGAATCTGCTATGAGTAAATCAAGAGTTTACGAGTGGTATAGGCGTTTCAAAGAAGGCCGTGAAGACCTTGAAGATGACGGACGCCCTGGACGCCCCAGCACATCAACAATCGATGAAAACGTGCACAAGTCAGTGAAATATGTATATTTCTTTGCGTCTCATAGTTCATCCTCGGACTATTTTAAATGCTCACATAAGAAATTTTGAGTAAATTGCATGTCATATAAGTTTTGAGAATCGCAGTATGGCTGGCGTGAAACAAGTGACCTTACCATTATTCTCGTAAGGTTTGGAATGTTTATCCTAAAACGTAGGTGACCCCCATTACTTTCCGTTCGTTTGCACACGACTTGAACGCGTGCGTCGCATTTTTATTTTATTTGCAGAATGTGCGGATTCACAATGAATGACACTATTGTTAAAAATATTTATATTATATACGTATATGATTCAAGCGAAGGAGTAAGATGACGTTAGCAAACAAAAATGCGGAAAAACATAAAAAGGATACTCACACGTATTCCGAAATTTTCGGTGGCAAGACCACCTTCGTCACGGTGGTTATAACCACCGTACCGCGTGGAAGATTTCTTTCCTGTTTGAGATACTTCCAATCACGAAGCACGCCTTCGAAAATAACACGCCCTATGACAAATGCTGTTGTCTCTATTCTAGCATATCTTCGACCCTCCTCTCAAACTCAAAACAATAGGACCGGCGTACATATGGCTCCTCGACTCCTGAAATCAGCCAGGGATTAACATCAGACATGAATTTCCCCAACTGCAAGATAATTTCATTCCACCTCCGCTCCAAAAACCCTCTTTACCAATCCCACACTTCCCCTCCCAACTCCTCCCCCTTCTTCCCAACTTTCCCCCGCCTTCCCCTTCCATCCAGTGTCCGCGTCCTCTCTTTTCAAACTCCTGCTCAGCTTTTTCTTTGCCCAGAGGAAGGTATTTTGGTCACTGAAAATTTGGAATATGTGTGAGTGTCCTTTTTCATATGTTTTTTTAGTATTTTTGTTAGCTAACGCCATCTTGCTACTTCGTTTGAATTATTTTTCACACCCATCTCTTTGTCTTTCATAAGAGACACATACTTTGTAAAAATAAGGTAAGGTAATCTACCGGTTAAGGTAGGTTTATGGATGAATACAACTACCAAATAAATATTCTTTTGTGTATATGTATATATATCATATATATATATATACATATATATATATATATATATATATATATATATATATATATATGCATATACATATATATATATATACATATATATATATACATATATATATATACATATATATATATATATATATATATATATACATATATATATATTCCTAATACATATATTTTTCCCCCCATACAGACAGACCTTGGACTTCCCAGATAAGAATGGCCAATGGATCGTCGAAATGATGGGCAGTGGTGTAGTGAACCTGTTTTGGAAGAGGTTGGGCCAAGCGGAAGGATGGAAGGATTGCGTTGGGTGAGTAACCATTTACATAGAGGCGGGAGTTGATGACTGACATCTTTGTTAAAGATTTAGAGAAAAGTCTAGTGAAAACGTTAATGTGCAACGAAGGAGAATTCGTAATATACATGTAGTTTACCGAGGTATGGAGGGCAAGAAAGAGTACAAACATATTACGAATAATAAGATATGCGCTACGCATACCGCACTTCACAAATAAATATGGTAACATACTAAATATTTAAAACTCATCTAATTTGAAAAATCTCATTTCAGTACAAAGTTGAGATTGATGAGGTTGTGGGAGCAAGAGATTCTCAATGAGATTTAATTGAAATTAGCACAAACGGTAAAAATCCAACAATAATAAGGAATAGGCCATTTACTCAACAATGCCGATTCAAGTACATAACCAGAGTTATCAATCCGAAGGTGGGTTTGATAGGTGTTAGTAGGGATCACCTTGTACTAAGCCACCATACGGCGTGTAAACTTCACACATTATCAGCGTAATGAGGGGGGCAGTTCCTTTCCCTGACCCCGTGGTTCCTTATGAGGTTCTAGCACACTTAAAATAAGCACATAGCTCGAATGAGGCTGAGGGCGCTCAGAGTGGCGTGAAAATCGAACCCAGGCCCACCGGGTATTAGTCCAATGCTCTAGCCACTGAATTACCAAGCCCCCATTGAGTACAAATTGAGTACAAGTAGGAGAAAATGCCATACTAAATATTTGTCCCCAATGAAAAGGATGTTTCGTAAATTTATTTCCACGTTCACTTTTAAAAACTGGAAACTATTCCAAGTTTTTACCCTTTATCCGTTTGGAAATTCAATATACTATTGCATGATGTTACGAGATAGTGCTGGTATATAAAAAAAAATTATTATATTAGATAGTTTTGTGATGGTTGAGTCTCATCAAGGGTTGTTTCTCCTCAAAATCTGCGTATTCTTCTTAAGTTTGTTTACGGCATATGGTTTGTATGAATTGTTCGTTGTTTTATGTTCATAAATACGTCATTTGGAACAAGTTTCCTTGGAGCAATTTTCACCTACTTAATTTTCGGAAATAACGAGATACATGTTCATCATTTACTAAGTCAAAATTAAGTGGGTTCCACAGTTTTTTTTGGAATTTTAGCTAATTAATTTATTGTTAGGTAATGTTAATCGTGAATAGTATACCATTAATCAAACTGAGGCATTATTGGTGTGTTGTATATATAATCTATCTACAATAATTGAAAAGGTATTAATTTCGTAATTTTCCGGCAAATACAGGGTCTGTATAAATTTTTTTGAGATATTTTCAACATGTTCATTCTTGGTTAATGTGTGGCTCATAATTTGATTAAGTTCTTCGTCATTTTTGGAAGATGTTCTATATTTTTAAATTTAGGATCTTGTGACTGGCAACTATCATGGCCTTTATATTTTTTATATTTAATTTCTAACGGTTTATGGACCCCTAATCATTAATAGGATGATATACGCTGGTTTAATTTCCTAATACAGGAAATTAAACCTTTAGAATCGGTAATGTCATTTCGATGGGAGTGGACGTAAATCTCAAGCTCTTCAAAATAAAGATTATAATTGATTGCTTGGTCTTTGAGGCAAGGGCAAAAGATTAGATTGTGGAGGTCTTTGAGATGTAAGTGCGGAGAAGAATGGAAAAAAATAGAATGCAGGAAAAGAAAAGCAAACGAAGATGTTTTTAAAAGTATGGTATGGGAGTGGAAGAGGGTTTTTCGGATCGGAATTGTGTTAGTTGTGGGTAGAAATTTGAAGAGGGCAGCACAAGCGGATACGGAATAATATACCGAGAGGCAATGGGAATCTGAGGACTCAAATGAAGAGGGGAGAATACTGGGAAATCGAGGCGTAGGAGGGAAAGGAATAAGTATTCCGGTTGGATTTAAGGAAGGTAGAATGTATGTATACAGAGTTGGTGGCTTGCAAAGCACCGTTAGGCTAGTGCTAATATTAAAATTAAGGAGAAGCAATTTTTGCGAGTTTTATAAATAAAAAAGACAAGATGTTCGTTTCTCGCTTTCACTCTGATCCTTTTTTCTCAAATTCTCAAGAAAAAGTGAGTATTTCCCGTTATTAAATTTTCGAGAGTTTTTCATGAACATGGGAATAAAAGATTTGTTCAAATTAAAGTGTGCTTACATTATCATGCGTGGAATGGTAGACGAAATCTGACGAAACACCGTCGGGATATGTTCCGCAAATGAATCAATCGCGTAATTGGCACTCAGGAAGAGATTAAATGATTAAAGGGTAAAGTTGAGACAAAGTTTCTCATTAGCTTCGGCTTAATCATCTCGCCGTCTACTATTTATCCTTACTCAATCCTACTCATTCCAACCCTTAGAATTTCCTCAGCAAACTTGTGATTACGTGGGCTGTCCAGACAGTAACCTCCCTTTTCGTGTAGCGTGAGAAGTAGTGGAGGGAGCCGAACGGTCGCTGTATTGACGCACTCAGTAGGTCAGTACGCCTCAAGCTTCAGTGGTTGGAAGGTCAAACCGCTTGTCGTTTGTTACAATAGCGAGTCAAAATGAACGAGCAATTGAAAACCCCGCCAAATGTAAAGTTCGTTCGATGATAAGGTTTTTACTAATAAAAAAACTTCAAAGCTTCTGACATTCATCATCGAGAAATTTGTGCTCTGTACGGACCAAATGTGATGAATGAGAAAGAATCGTGCGTCAGTGTTGTCGTGCATTTAAGAGTGGACATATGACGGAAGTGGTCGCCCGTCCGTGATGAATAATGTGTGAATGAACTGCACCTGAAAATTGAAGAAACAGTTCGTTAAAATCGGCGTTTTACGATATCTGAAATCTTTGAAAATTTTTCCTCAGATTTCTACGACTTTGTTGCATGGAAACACGACTGAAAAGTTAGGTGCATGCTTTGTGCTCGTCTCGACGGAGGAACTTCAAGATGCCATTCATTGGTTGGCTGCTATCTCAGGCGGTGGAATTTATGCCGAAGGAATTTGAAAACTAGTTTAGAGATATAACAAATATTTAAATGTGTCTGAAAAGGAAACACTTTGTTCCTTCACATATATTAATGGAATCCACAATATATGTGGAAGAACATAGTGTTTTCTTTTGCGATATGAATCGCTTCCACAAAGTGACGCCTCAAACCTGTTATTTACTTAAACCTGTTTGGCGAATATGATTACAATAGCAGATTTGTGTAGTTTTGAGTTGAAAATAGTACATTTTCTCTATGTATTCTAGTGTATTGTATACGACATAACGGAGATTAATTTCTGGACTGTCCTTGCATAAACACTGCCGATAAGAGGTACCTCCTTCTTTCTCCCCTCCCCGTTATGGCCATCCCGATAGGTCCTCTGATGCAATGTGTAAGCTCAGTGATGCGTGATTTATATTGGTGTTTCAGATATCATGCCTTTCTAAGCAATATATTTGTTTTATTTTTCAATGCATTAATTTTTTCCCCACTATTCATTCGAAAGCCTCCTCCAGATCTACGATGCAAACGAAGACACCCCATTTATATTCTGTATTCCTCTCTACTTCGCTCTATCTCGTCTTGGATCATCGCCCATGCAAATCATTTCCCCCCCTCCCCAATGCATGCTCGCGTGTAAAACTTCGTCTTTGACCTCTCTCTACGTCTCTCTATCTCCACGCTCCCTCTTTCACTTATTTTCTCCGTTGTTCTCAATGCCCGCATCTTTAAGGGCCCCCCAATTGCATACCCATCACTTCTTTTCAAAGAGAAGACTTCTGAACGAAAGCAAAAATGCGCTCCATATCTATCTTCACTAATCTTGTCTCCTACATCTTTTCTTCGAGGAGACTCCGTAATCAATTCTCTCCCAATTGAAAATCCCTCTTTCGCAGTTCTTCTCTCAATATCCCGACTGCAGCACAGCAATCTTTAGTCGGGTCTTGCAAAATGTATGAACTAAACTTCCTCTTCTGTAAAACACTTCGTCCATTCTGTGGTAACTAACTTTACCGTAACAACTATTGAAGTTAGCGTCGTTTATGTATTTTGACTGCTGAGGGCACCGCTAAGATATGAATTCTGGATAATCGCGCAGAGAAATAGAGGTCGATGTAGCGAAGTCACCCGCTGGAGTGAACGCAAAAGTGAGAAATTTCACAATGGAAAACAGGTTATACGCCTAATACCAGGGTTGGATCACGGATCCTTCACTTTCTGGTCGAATGTTATCAGTCCGACGGTCCGTTTGAGTTTCCCTCTTGCGCCATTCGAATTTCTTCGATAAGAATCCTAAAGGAACAAGATTTGCTGATGAATTTCCCTGAGTGAAATGCCCAAAAAATAATCTTGGTCGTTATCTCTATCGACGCGTTCTCTCCCATTTAATATTTTAGGGCTCATATCATTCTCGGAAAATTCGTCAAAATGTGTCCTTCCTTCAAAACCTTAGCATTTCAAAGTGCAATCGGATAACTTTTATCCCAACTGAATGAAGCAATCGGCAGGAAACTTATGTGTTTGGGGTTCGCATCCCGGTCTGCTGTCATTATTTTAACATCAGTCTACCGGTTGAGGTTGGTTTGTTATAGACTCACGGTGTACTGCAGATTTTCACCACTGCTCACGAGACGAGACCACGCCTGAAGCGACCATAAAGATCTGGTTTTTGAAACCCTGTAACCTGAAGGTTCACTTTAACCTCCGGTTTGAAGGCAAATGTTAGTTTTGTAATCCCTAAGGAAATCCAAAACCGATCGAAAGGTTCTCATTGCCTTAGAGACAAAATTATTATGCCACCAATTTTTTTATTCAATAACAAGAGTTTTGAATAAAATCAGAGTTGTCGGTTGGCTATCTATTAAGTAAAGTTTTGGATTTATTAACGATAGGATTAAGCGACACTTATAAAACCGGGCATTAATGACATTCTAGCACCATGAATTACAATTCATGGATTTTAGGAAAGAAACTACAAAAACAAATTATTTAGGGTCAATTTTTCGACATAATCTCATTTTTAACCTGATAAACTTTCCCCCAGGGTTTCTCCAGGTTATTAAAACCGTCCAAAAAGTAGGATTTCGGGAATTCTTCAAAGTAGGCTTCTGAAGATAGCCGAAACTTTAACAGCAGTCCAGTGGGAAATGAGACTTATTAAAAAAAAAAGTCTACCGATACTAAGAGCGCCATCTTTTGGATTTTTAAGGAGTTATTAAACGACCAAGGTTCAGCATTCTTTAACGGACCATACTTTCTGCTTTAGCTCATTCATTCGCTACGTTCACACCCAGTTTGGACAAATTGTGTTTCCACCGAGATGCGTCTCGACTTTTTTCGTGTATCTTTTGAATAGACGTGTGCGAGCGTTAGGGGAAATGAAAATGAAAAATGAATAGCGACGTATTTTTTTAATGGCTGCCTGAGGGACAAGCTCGTCTTTGTGGAATGCTCGCCTTTGTCGCCACTTAAACTTTCCTTTCCCTTGGAGCACGAACTGCAGCCTCCTTCCCCTCTCCATTTCTCCTCTTGCCTCTTCTATGCATATGACGAGACGTCTTCAGCCGAACCGTCGGGGCGTCGCGTCGGTCGGACGGCGGGTGACGTCGCCCCCATTAACGAGGAGAACTCCCGAAATCTCTCAAAAAGTGCACTCCTCTTTTAATGGAACCACTGGAGGCAGGAAATGAAAGAGAGGACCTTCCAGTTCCAGAAAGAAGCGAGAGAACCCTTCAAAAAACACGCCATTTTGCTGATTCTCGCCCCCGCACCTCCCAGCGAGGGGAGGAAAGGTTCGTCGTTTTGCGTGATTTCGTTCGCATTGCAAGGGCTCTGACTGCGATATGAGGACGACGTAACGCGACGTTACGTTAAAAAAAAATTCGAGCCAAAACTGATTGGCAATCAGGTGACACGACTCTAGGTGCCTAAATGTCAGATTTAGAAAAGGCGGCTTGGGTTTGGACATTCCACACTGTAGTACTACCATTTTTTGGGTGTGCGTAAATTGGCATGTAATTATTATTTTTGCATGTGGTTTTATTTTGTATTCCGGGTAGTGACCTAACACTCTCCCCCCACATGCCCTCGCGGCGGCTTGTGGGGTATTATGCAGATGTAGATATGTTGTCAAGAACACGAAATTAACAGTTGACATACGAATAAAACAAAACAGTTTCTGGCGTAACTTGGTGGAAAATCTTCATACTGACTTTTAATAATCAAACCACTTTACTTTTCCACATAAACTTTTTAATTTTTACAACCCAGGTTTCGTTATAGCATAACATTACCAGGTGTAACCTGATAATGTTATGCTATAACGAAACCTGGGTTGTAAAAATTAAAAAGTTTATGTGGAAAAGTAAAGTGGTTTGATTATTAAAAGTCAGTTGACATATGAATCTAGATTTTGAGATCATTGAAATAAAAAATAGTACCCCAAAAATATAAATACGAAATATAATGCAAATTAAATGAAGTATCCTCCATTATGGTTGATGCGATTATGCTGTGGGATTATGAGATGCAATATTCCCCTATATATAATTTCTTTAACGAGAAATGAAGAAGGAAATAATGTTGGGTCAACTAGAGAAAGTTCCAACGAAGTTAGGGGACCGTCCGAAAACCCTTACTTATCAGAGGTAGAACACCCTGAGTTAAGTGAACAATATTTTTCATTAATGGGTGGTCCCTTTTTGCTTATATTTCGTGGTTTGGGTTGCCTTTAAATTCTCCATGAGTATTTATCATGCCTTGTGGTATGCAGTAGATACCTCATACCACTTCTTTGTCAGTAATTAGACCAACTCTTTATATTTATTCGTGTGGTATTCTTCGAGTGGAAATTTATACTTAAATGAATTCTCTTATTTATTGATTTATTTCATTTAAAATTTTTACTTTGCATTAATTTATTCAAATCTGAAAATTATGTCTACGAGCATTTTCGATGGCGTTGAAATTTTCGTGGTTAGCTTTTTCATAATTTGTTTGAGTTTTTCTCACAGCATAGGAATGGTTTCATGCTTTACGTCTTTTTTTTTGCTCTGAATTTTATCATCGTGTGGATGGGTAGTGCAGGGTTTAGTACACCGGCTGCGTCATTTATGGACATGATGGCAGATATCTTTCCAATACGGTATTGCTGAAATCAGTTAAACAACGTATTCGTCAAATGAGAGTACCACACATACACACACAGATTAACAAACATACAATGTTATTTTGACTTGCAAACATTATATTCCGCCGCTATTGTTACTACTGACTTTTACTCCTCCTTACGGCTCTTTGGATTATGGGGTTTCAATATGGCGTCCATTTTGGAATACACTCGTATTCATCCTAGATCCAGCGGCCGATGTAAGCGCTCAACTTTGCGTCCTCTTTCTGCCCAATGAGAGAGGACATCCTTCAAGATGGCATCTTCCCAAAAGTAGAGGGATATAGGCGCCTAACTGATGAGTATGGACCGAGATTAATCTTCATTTTACATCGACAAGGCCGTTATGAATAATGTTGAAGAACCTCTGCCTCGGAAGACGATAATTTTGATGTATTGGTCAACTTACATTTTTCGAAGGTATGCATAATAGATGGAAAAATCTGAAGTGAGGATCCCGTGAGGGATACCAAATGACAATTACTAATGGCTGATTAAGGACGTAAATGAAAAATGAATATATGAACGTGTATTTGCTGAAAATTGTTCTCTTTTTGTTTGTATTTGCATACATATCATCAGATTCAATGGCCGTTATTGAACAAAACGTTATTTGAGGCAACAATTTGTAGACTTAATTTTCAGTGGCTGTATTCACTCTACGAGGGCATATGGAAAAGTAAGGTCTCCTATTTTTTTCAAGGATAATCAAGTTTATTCTGAACTTTGCGTACATCGTTAGAAAAGTTGAGCATTTGGCCATTTGTCTACATAGTCGGCTTGACGACCAATCACTTTTTTGCATCCTTGTAACCAGCTTTTTAATACCGGCGTCGCACCTTCCTCCCGCCGCATCGCGAAGCCAAATGATTCTCGATTCAATCATGGATACCCCCTCCATTTTTGACATTTCTGCGGAAAAAGGTGTGGTTACGTCTTGTAATAAGATTTAAAAATGTATAGGGTTCCTTAGTTCAAGGATTGATTCAAAGCGTTCGAATTATATGCGTCTTAATGACCGTCCTTATATGGTCGATCTTTAACTCCTGGGCGATGCTACGACTACTAACATGCCGGTCAACGTTGATTATTTCTGTGCTTTTATCGACATTTTCGACTACGGGCCTGCCTTTGCGAGGTGCATCTTTAACATCAAAAAAACCTGAATGGAATCAAAGAAACCAAAATTGCAGGTATTTAGCTGCTACAGTATCGGGACCATAAACACAATTCAAACTTTCGACGGCCTGGATTGCATTTTTACCTTTATCAAAGAAAAGCTGTAGAATGTACCAAATTTTCTCTTTGTTGACTTCCATTGTTAATAACCTGTAACCCACAACTGAATGGAACAAACAAAAAACAGCAAAAGGATTTTTTTGGTGTAAAATGTCACCTTGACAGCGAGCATAAACTTGAACTCGTTTGATAGATACTTTCCGAGATATCAATCACTACAGCCATCTACCGAGAACATAATGGATTTCTTTTTCCCCAACCTAATATTACATTACTATACATTTTTGACTTCTTTTAGCCCTCCGGCACCCAACTGTGAGGGTCTGTTAGGATTTTAAAATATCTCCTCCCCCTCTTCTCTCCCCCATCACGGGTGGCATTTCCATCTTTAACCCTAGAAAGGTATTGCTATTTTTTTATCTATTCGGGGATCGCGGGGTGAAAAAACACCCCCAATTTTCAAGGGCCCGTATCTCGGGCGCAGTATGACTTTGAGGGTCCTATGAGGACTCATTTATTTCGTATTTTGATCAAAAATCACGGGAGCAAAATAGTTTGGGCTAAAAGTTTGAAGGGTCCGGGAAAATCGACCAAGAAGGGGTCGTAAACGTAGGCCGTTTCTTTTTGCCGCGAGATTTAAACCGGTCTTGGGTGTTTTTTCACCTAGCGTTCTTGTTCTAGGGTTAATATATCTAAAAGGCACGTTTTTCTTGACGTAAAAAAATGGGCGGATTATGTTTTGGAGAAAGAATCCTTTAACACGACCATCAACTGATAGCTTCATTTGCGCGGTCTTGACTGCACTGTACACTGTTGTGGATGGACATAACAAAAGTCACCATGAATGGTAGACGTTTTAATTTAAGTTGTACCAAAACATATGCCATGAAATGAAGCTAACGTTTTAAAAATATCGATAAAACTGAAATAATTCTGAATCAGCTGTTCCTTTAATTCTTTCTTGTTCCTTTCTTTCAATTCGTGCAATGCCTTCACGGGAGAACATGTGTAATTGCAAAATTCTTTCTTCATGAGCAATTGCTGAAAGACAGCTGAACCCTAACCCACCATCTTCCTAATTCTCTGTTGGGAAACGAAGTGAAATGGAAAACTTTACTGCTCACGAAAAATTTTAATTATACTTTCATAATATACTAGCGTGGTCCTAGAAGTACCCAACCCAACAAAGCGAATACAAAAAATTTGGAAAAAAATGTATTTATTTTTCAAAATAATCGCCTTTCAGCTCTATACACTTTTCCCAGCGATGTTCAAAAAGTTCGATGCTCTTTTTATAATAAGAACTGTCTTGCTCCTTAAAATAGCCATTAATTGCCGGCATCACTTCTTCACGGCTGGAAAATCTTTCGACCATCGAGCCGTTTTTTCAAGTTTGCGAACAGAAAATAATCTGAGAAGGCTAAATCTGGCGAATAGGGAACATGAGGTAGCAAATTCAAACTTTAATTCATTAATTTTGGCCATTGCAGTAACGGAATTGTGAGCTGTTGCATTGTCATGATGAAACAACACTTTCATCTTAGCCAAATTCGTATTCTCTTTCGATGCAGACACATTCGTACCGCAACTTTTCTCGAGGAGATATCCATTGCAGAACGAGGACATTTTGTATAACACCTATGAAGATAATTGCGATAATAGTGATAACTATTATTTCAGAAACACATGACCAAAATTTAATGAAAATGAAGCTAAAACTTATATTTAGTGATTTAAATAATGAATTTCATTGTTGAATGTAATGAAACCGTAACTACAGTTCGTTAAAGTTATCACTTTCGTTTTACGTCAAGTTGCTTCGTAGAACCATTTTAGAATAACCATTCCTTACCTTAATCGAAGGTATGTATGGGTTTCGGCATTGCGATAATATCCTCAATGTTCTATCTAATAATACTTTTATTACGTAAACCTCGCTGCAATTAGGCATTTGTCCTTGTGGCAACGGTAAAGTCTGGTCAATGGCCACTCTCACAATGGACACACTCGTACATATTGCACGCACAAGAAGAACAAAATGCCCTTATTTACAATGACACTTTCAGATAACCATTTCGTCGTTTTGTCCCTTTAAAATTTGGTTTCTCTATCTCTTTCCATAAATCTTCCCACGATTCATTATTTTTAACAATTCTAAACATCGCGCCTAACCTACTCCTTTCTCTTCTATTTTTCAAACTCTCCCATTTCAGCATATCAAGCATCCAACATATGATGACAATGCAGATGGCAATCCTGTTACACACGACGTTGACTAGAATGTAGTTATGGATGGTATTAATCAGACAAAAAATATTGTTGATATACCGGCCCGGAATAACCGGTGCCTCGATCGATGTATCCTCACAACTTAGATAATCCTACTGCATCGACGGTCCATGCTGGATAATGAAGTTAGCAAAGCTAGAACCTGTCGTCGAAAAATGGCGGATCACCTCCAGAGACAAAGCTATGAATATTAATGGACATTTCTCCTCAGCGTTTTAAGCAAAATGAAGGATGTACACGTGCAACTCGATGCAAGGAAATCTGCATGTGAAAACTTGATTTTCGACGGTTCGTAGCGACTATTTTGCATTTAATACGTATCCTGTGAACATCCTCATCTTTGACCTACATTTTTTCCTTCTCTTTAATTCTTTGCACTTTTTGTCTACCTTCATGCTTTATGAAAAACATATCATCTTTCCTTCCCCTAACCCACTTAGTAGTCCCTTAGTATCTTCTACCATCAAAATAATCCTCATTCACCTCTAAGTATCTCCTACACCCAATTATTCTGGTTTTTTTGAGTATATATACATGTATATATATACAGCCAGAAGAAAGAGATTAGCCACATTGGCCAATATGGCTCATCTCTTTCTTCTGGCTATGCGTGCCGCGAAACGCACTCTTCCTATCCTTTATTATGTCTTATGATTTCTTACCTACTGTCCTTCCCCTTGTGTGTGTTGTGTATTTCTCCTTTGGTGTGGGTGAAACAGCTTCCCGACGCCATCTCTTGGCCAAAGAATCGGGGCATTTGGCTACATTTAAGGCCGCGGATTTCAGTGTGAAGTAAGTTCCCTCGATAGCTCAATTGGTTAGAGCATCTCTCCGGTGAGTGGAAAGATCCGGTGTTAAAGTCCCGGTCGAGGAAGTACTTTTACATTAGTGATCTGTTTGATTCCGCCTTCCCCACCTCTCCTGCGTTCGTCCTTTATGTGTGTTCCTATCCCCTTTCCTTATATCTTGTCCCTGTGAATGAACATGTGTGTGTGTGTGTGTGTGTTTATTTATTTCCCAGAAAAGCAATTGGAAAATCAATTGAACATTTGGACATCAATTGGTCCATTAAGGAGTAAACCTTAATGGAAGTGCAAGGGAAGAAACATAATGAGGATCCTGTGCCATGAGGTGATGAAAAGTTAAGGAGGACCAACGGGCGCTCACGGTCCATCGGTCGAGCAGGCAAGCGCTGTAGACTACATCGATCGTATTTAGAATAATATCCATGGGACAGTGAAGGCGATGACCCCTCAGGATGGGGAAGCCATATCCTCCTGCCTCCTGCGGTTATTATAACTCCGACATGAATTCTAAATCAAAATGTTTCTGGATCGTCAGCTCTCAGACAGAATATTCCATGAGTTCACTAAATGATGATTATTCTAGAAAAGCATTGTAATGTCAATCTTCCCCGAGTGACATTCGCTCTCCTCTCCTGTCTTCCCCTTTGTCGTGAAGACGGGGGGCTGGGACAAGAGGAGAAAGGAAATGGGAACTCACGCCTCTGATATGGGGCGCAGCGTAAGAATAAGCAAGCAATTACGCTTGTTACAAATGTTCGCCGTTAATTCATACTAAGTATTGGTTTTTTATCATGATTTCAAATACGCGCCAAAAGTGGAAACATTTGGTGGCTCTATAACTTAAATATGATTTATAACATATTAATCTGACGGGGATTCCACTTTAATTTGGGATTAGGATATGTGTACTGTTATACCTTCGATTCTTCATGAAGAAATCAAAGGAATTTTACGATAAAAATATCAGGGTTCTAATAAATATGGGATCTGGCAGCTAACAGAAAGAGGAAAGCAAAAAGGAGTATTTTATATCATATGCAGCAAGATACTGGATGGGTAGAATTCTGAAACATAAGCGGTAACTCAAACGAAAGCACTAATGCTTCGAAACTGAAACGAGAGAAGGCGGGATGGCGCATGCGGAATTGGCTTTCTGTCACTTCCCCGCGTAGCATCGTGACAGAATACCCGGGGAGAGAACTGGAATAGAGAGGGAACTGGAAGGATGGTACAGAAAATCACGTCTTCTGAAGAGATAATTTGAAACGGAGGTAGTAGAGGAAGCATAGATCATCAATACGATGTTGAATGTCTAGTTTTGTTTACTGGATAGAAACACGGAAATGGGTCTTTTCCGAAGGAAAATCCTTTCATAAAAACGGAAAAACAGAGGTGTCCTACTTAACAAACATGGTTCGTTATGCAAAATTTAGTTAAATGTATGCAATTACGAAATCAATGAGTTTAACTTCCAATTTGACTTGATGGAATTTTTCCGATATATTGTAGAAAATACAGTATTGGTTTTGACCTGATTTTTTTCTCCAAATGTTTAACCGATAACTTGGCTATGTAAACCTGAATTTTTCAGTGACACATGACTGGGGATTTCTTTCAAGTGTCAGAAGTTCATGCGCAACTTAAAAAAAAATATCCCTACTGTGGCAACGCAATAAAATTTTTATCACACGAAAATGCTTTCGCAACGATAAAAATAGCAGAACCACTCAATTGCATCTGGAGAAAACCTGGTAAAAATTGGTGGCGTGAGTTAACACATAAACGCCATTTATTTCACGACCATATTTTTGACTTGCAAATTTATCTTCGGTGCTGGATTTGGATAGAGGATTTGCCGCAGCTGGTCGGTAGTTGGGGAAGGAGCAGGATTGATAGATTCTGATCGCATGCTGTCGGGCATGGATCCGTTTCCCAAAGCAACGATTTCAAGAACTGAAATGCAACAACGCGATTCAGCAGAAAAGAGCAGTGGGCACGACCGGGCACATGATATTTTTCAAAATGATACGGGTAATGTTCCGTGGCAGAGCTGTATTCGAAAAAATCAATAAGAATTTCTCAAAAGCAATGACAATTCGCCAAATTTTCAATGAAGATATGTAAAAGACAAAGAGTCCTTTGGAGCCGTCGAAAACCTACTTTCGATGGGTTAACTACCTTGAACCTTGAATCTTCTTCAGTGCGCCGGGATTTCATCCCTTATAACACAGAATTGCCACCTAAATGAAAATTGCATCCCCAATTTTTTTGGAAGAAAAGAAAGAGATATACTTAGGGTCGCAGAATATTTTGCGGACTCATCACAATCTCCAGCGCCAAGAAATACCCCGTTCTAGAGCTATTATTATTGTTACTATTAAAGGAAATTGACACAAGTTGGCAGATTGTCAGGTGGTAACATATAACATTCAATAAACAGTCACGAAAAAAATTCACACACGTTCAGCCAATTTAAGCAATGTGTTTTACATATTTACGTAAATATGATACGATATCGTGTATATTTGCACTGCTTTCGAAGGACGCTAATATTTCTGCAGGGAGGCTGTTCTACTCAATGATTTGGTTGAGATATGCAAACTTTTTATGCGAGTTCTTTGCGTACGGCAATGCTCCTCATATGTACTTATGATCATTTCTCCATGTGCATAAAAGTTTTCCCACGTCCTTCCTTCATTCCAATTTGAAAGCTTATTCTCCCATATTATTATTATATCATTATCTCTCATTATTAGCTTTCGGAAACTATGAACCAATTCCAAATGGAAGCCACAGCCATTACATGAGTGTGATCACAAAGTAGAGTGAAAATTAAAATAGAAAAGTAGATGAATGAAAAATTCTCTTAATGTGCTAAAAAATGATTTAAGAATAACAGAATTGTGAATAAATATAGACGGGAAACTTATGTCATATTTTATTTTAAATTTAAATGTCTCATGGAAAATAATACTGAATCTCCATACATTCTGAATCTAATTATCACATTCCATTTATTTTTCATTTTTCAAGTATTGCTGTCCACATTGTCGTTTTTTTAATACTTTTTTTTCGCAATATTTGCACTTGAAGAACTTAGGAGGAAGAGCTGGTAGGTGCGCATTCAAAAATGATTTTAAGGTACGCTATCTCGAAGTGCTATCAAAGAATGAAAGCCAATTTCCCAACTGTGTCCCAAAGTTGACGGGAAATGTCCTCTCTTCTCGCCCTCCCGATCCTATTTCCCCTCCCCCCTGCTTCTCCCTCTTCTCATAATTTCCGTTCAAAAGACGTCTCGTGATGATTGCCGGATTAGAGTGCGAAGTCGCATAGCGAGCGCGTTGGGATAAAAAATCGAGCACGAGCGAGTGCAATGATTGGCCTTGGTCTCCTCCAAAATCTTCCTTTCCCTGCTCTTCGCTTCCATCCAGCGTCCTCCTGCTGTCCTCTCTTCTAGAAACCTTCTTCTCAGTTACTTCTTTCCCTAGAGGACCATGGTATGGCCACCGAAAATTTGGAATACCTACCACTCTCATTTGGGTGTGTAATTGTTGAATAGCGATATCTCAGTCATTAGCTACAATTATTATTCAAATCCGTGAGATTTTTTACAGTACATATATATATATATATATATATATATATATATATATATATATATATATATATATATATATATATATATATATATATATATGTATAATCTTGAAAATGACGCACTCCGGCGACGCACAAACACACAAACACTAGGTTAATAAATATTAAACACACAGAAACATATAAGAAGGACACTTAGAGTAGATATTTACGTTTCGACGGTACCGCCGTCGTCTATATATATATATATATATATATATATATATATATATATATATATATATATATATATATATACATGGGACCTGATATAGAGATATAGATTAGTTTGCTAGGTGGGGAGTCACAAAATGTTTATTTGATAGTTGTGTCCATCCAAAAACCTACCTTAAACGGTAGATTACCTAATAATAATATGCGGGTCGCGGTGGTCTAGATGGGTAGAGCGTTCGACTACTGACCGGAGGGTCCCGGGTTCGATTCCCAGGCATAGAGTTCTTATCCATATCAGAGTTTTTACGAGTCTTGTCTTAACCTCCCTACTCAACGCCCCCGTCATCAACACCCTCTTCCTTGAGACAGCCTCCTTGCCTAGCGCAATTCTTCTCCCTACGTCCCTATTACTTTGACCGCGTTGGTCCAAAATACTTCCGAGATATGTAAACTGTTCTACCTGCTCTATTTTTTCCCCGCCTATTTTAATATTTGCTTAGCCTTTTTCTTTCTGGAAGATCGCAAAACCTTTATTTTAATAATGTTGATTCTCATCCCATATCTATCGCACTGAACCTCCAATTCAGTCAACAATGCTTGCAACCCCTTGACTGATTGAGCACCTAATGCTTGGTCATCAGCAAACCTAACCGATTTTACGAATTCCCCTCCGACTTTCATACCTCCAGTTCTTCCCATGCCTCTTTGTGAAATGTATTTATGCATGTCTAAAAAAACCAACATATATCCTTATCCTATTTTTTACAAAAATCTGAAAAATAATTTTTTTGTGTTCGAGGACGCATCACGCCATAACGGGTTAGATTTAGTGTAATGTTTTGTATGAATAGGAAAATATTTCAGAAAGTAATATGGCCTAGATTCGAATAGCTCTTACTTTACTTGGAATTAATTAAGTTCGAAAATAAGCAATGAAAACAGTTCTCTTTTCGCACACAGATGGCAGCACGTTTCACTGAGAATTAAGATTTAAGTTCACACACTTAAATGAGGAGTGACAATTAAGTTATCGCATTCTCTCTCTAGCTGTTATATTTATACTTGTATGTATTTATTATGATTTTTTATTTACCATATTATCATTTGTTATTAGTACATTCACATACGTATTTTATGATTTATTCCAACAGGTGATCAGGTACTTTATACGTTTTAAGTAGCTGCTGCAATTTCTTCACTCTAAGATTATTTCTTTGAGCGTAAACTCTACTAATGCGTAACCTATTTGATAATCTACGTTGGCATTCGTAGGTCTTGAACGATTTCTTTAAGGATTAATTTCTAAAGTGTATCAGTACTATTTTTCGAATGCAGAGTTCATTACGCCGACATTTTATTTTTTCAAGACTATCGAGACACTGTCCAAACGTTTTGAGTTTGTTTTTTATGTGTAATAATTTATTTACGTCAACCATCCTTTTTTTAAATTTTTTAATGATTGTGTCTATGATTCCATGTTCTGGAGAGAAAATTGCTGGATTACATTTTCAGTGTCATTCAGAGATGAAATATTAAATTTACTTTCAAAATTCCGGGGGACAATAGACCGGAGTTCGAATCCCGGGCACGCTTCTATGCACCTTCAACTTAACCATGCTGCGCGATTTTCCGGATACAAGAACACATGGTTCGGCACAGGGAAAGGAACTGCCCCCCCTCCCACCCTAATGCATAAATTTCACTCGCCGTTGGGCTCAGTATTAGGTGAACTCTGCCATCACCTACCAAACTAACATATATATATATATATATATATATATATATATATATATATATATATATATATATATATATATATATATATATATATATATATATATATAAATTAGGTTTCCTTATTAGCTTAAGTAGTAGAGCACCCGCCCGGCAAGTGGAAGATCCGGTGTTCAAATCCCGGATAAGGAAATATTTTTACATTTTCTGCTTAAATCCGCCTTCCCCACCTTTCCTATGTTCGTCTTTTATGTGTTTTCCTATCCCCTTTCCTTATATCTATTTCTATGTGTGAAGTAATATTTGTTCGCCGTATGGCGGGATTTCGTGTTTGAATGTGTGTATATGTATACACATATATTGAATTTATTGCTCCTGGTAGAGTCACCCATGTCAGATAGGTCAAAGGTTAGGAGCCAGACGAAAGGTAGTCCACGCAGCGTCTGTTCTTCAGTGAGGCGGGTGCAAAGGCGTCTAAGCCCAATGGGCGGCCATTAAGTGCTGGTGTCACTTTAAAAACACTATTGAGGAAAGCAACGGGAAACCACCTCAATTATCATTCCCAAGAATGTAATGATGGGCACTATAGAGAATATGAGTCTTGGCAACTACGGGACTCGACCCAAGCGGCTGTGTGTCGTGCCCGGCAGCGGGGGAGGCAATGCTTCCGCGGTTGGCATCCCACGAAACCCTTGTAGGGAAGAAATAAAAGCAGCAGGACAGAAGACGCAGAAGAAGACGAAAGTAGTTGGAATAGGAACATGGAACGTCTGGACAATGTTGAGGACAGGAAAATTAGAAAATATTAAGCGAGAGATGGAAAGAGGTAATATAGACGTTTTAGGTCTCTGCGGGGTGAGATGGAAGGATAGCGGGGATTAGTTAAGTGACAATTATAGAGTGATATACAGCGGCGGGGTTGCCGTAAGAGACACCGAGAGCCAACGAGGCGTTGCCGAGTTGCCGAGAACCAACGAGGGGTTGCCGTAATATTAAATAAAGGGGTAGGAAGAAGCGTAGTCAACATAGAGCAAGCAACTGATAGAATTTTACTCGTAGAGATTAAAGCAGAGCCGACGAACTTGGTCATTGTTCAGGTATACATGCCACCGAGCAACCACAAGGAGGAAGAGGTCGATAGGATGTACGATGAGTTAGAGGATATAATCGCGTGTGTGCCTGCAGGGAAACATTTGATGGTGATGGGGGATTGGAATGCGACGGTAGGCGAAGGAAGAGATGGTGGTGAGGTACGGGACTACGGGTTAGGCACGAGGAATGAACGCGGGGAGAAAGTGATTGAATTCTGCAGAAGACAGGGGTTAGTCATCACCAATGCATGGTTTGGACACCACAAAAGGCGTAGGTATACATGGAAAATGCCAGGTGACTCAGAAAGGTATCAGTTAGATTATATTATGGTTAGGCACAGGTTTAGGAACAGTGTGATAAATTCGCACAGTTTCCCAGGAGCGGATGCGGAGTCTGACCACAATTTAGTTGTTATGAAATGTAGCCTCCGTTTCAAAAAGGTAAGGCAAGGGCGGCGGGTTAGGAAATGGAATGTAGAAGCATTAAATGGATTAACGAGGAAGGAGTATCAGCAGGCTGTAGAAAAAATAATGGATGACGGTAAAGAACTGAGTACCATCGAAGAAAAATGGGAATGTATCAAGCAAGGGATATCGGAAGCGGCGAAAGACGCTATAGGAACCGTTAACGGGAAAAGGATCAGGAAACCATGGGTAACGGATGAGATGATTGTAAAGATGGGTGAGAGGAGAAGATGGAAAAATGTAAGCACAGAGTTAGGCAAAATGAAGTACAAAGAGTTAAACAATAAATTGAGAAAGGCCACAAATAAAGCCAAAGAAGAATGGTGGAAAAAGCAATGCGAGGAAATGGAAAGTTTACAGAAGAAGGGTGATATTGGTGCTCTATAGAGCAAGGTTAAGTTATTATCAAGAAGTAAGAAGACAAGATCCGTGCTAACAGTTAAAGATAAGTCGGGTAAGATAATAGTTGAATCAGAAAAAAATCCAAGAGAGATGGAAAGAATATAGTATATAGAAACACTGTGTTGTAAAGAACTTAGGCCGCCAAGGTTAGACATAGAAAAGGAACATGACGTAGAAGAAGATAGCATAGGTCCAGGCATACTTCACGATGAAATAGAAAGGGCATTAGAGGAGATGAAAGCTAATTAGGCAGTGGGGGTGGACAACATTCCTGTAGAACTGTTGAAATGTTTAGGAAAATGTGGGAAGAAGACTCTATATGGACTGATTCGTAGTATCTATGAGAAAGGAATCTGGCCGGAAGATTTTGTGAGATCGGTGTTAGTTTCTATTCCAAAAAAGGCTAAGGCTACATTATCTGAGGATTACAGAACAATAAGTTTGATATCCCACGCAGCTAAAGTTATTCTCAGGATCATCAACAAAAGGATAGAGGGTAAGGCAAATGATTGCTTAGGGGATGATCAGTTTGGGTTTAGGAAGGGAAGAGGTACGCGTGATGCCATTGCAGTAATGAGATCACTAATTGAGAGGAATATAGAATACAATCAGGACGTATTTGCCTGTTTTGTAGATTTCGAAAAAGTGTTTGATAGAGTGAATTGGGAAAAACTAATGCGTGTATTGCAGAAAATAGGAATGGATTGGAGGGACAGGAGACTGATCCGCAACCTGTACATGTCTCAGACTGCTCAGGTGCGAGTGGGGAACGGAGAATCCGGATGGGCAGTGTTAGGAAGAGGTGTAAGGCAGGGTTGCCCATTGTCACCGGTGCTGTTCAACGTATATGCGGAGGAAATTATTAAAGAGGTATGGGAAGAACTGGAGGTAGGAATGAAAGTCGGAGGGGAATTCGTAAAATCGGTTAGGTTTGCTGATGACCAAGCATTAGTTGCTCAGTCAGCCAAGGGGTTGCAAGCATTGTTGAGTGAATTAGAGGTTCAGTGCGATAAATATGGGATGAGAATCAATATTAATAACACCAAGGTTATGCGATTTTCCAGAAAGAAAAAGGCTAAGCTAAATATTAAAATAGGCGGGGAAAAAATAGAGCAGGTAGAACAGTTTACATATCTCGGAAGTGTTTTGGTCCAATACGGTCAAAGTGGTAGGGGCGTAAGGAGAAGAATTGCGCTAGGCAAGGAGGCTTTTTTAAGGTGGAGGGAGTAGATGACGGGGATGTTGAGTTGGTATGTTAAGACAAGACTCGTAAAAACTCTGAAATGGAGCGTAGGCGTACGGCGCGGAAACGTGGTCACTGAAGCATGAGGATAGACATAGATTGGAGGCTTTTGAAATGTGGGTGTGGAGAAGAATGGAGAAGGTGAAATGGACCGAAAGGAAAACAAATGAGGAAGTATTAGAAATGGTGGGGGAGGAGAGGGGTTTGTTGAGAGAAATCCTATGGAGGCAGGAAAAATGGATGAAAGACGTATTGAGCAGTAGTGGAATGTTGAAGAGGGTAATAGAGGGGAGAATGTTGGGCAAGCGAGGAAGGGGCATGAACAGGATAAGGATGTTGGACGGGATGAAGGTAGGAAGGAAGTACTCAGAGATGAAGAGGGACCTGATATAGATTAGGTTGCTAGGTGGGGAGTTACAAAATGTTTATTTGATAGTTGTGTCCATCCAAAAACCTACCTTAACCGGTAGATTACCTAATATGATAATATTGAATTTATATATATATATTTGTAATTAGGATGCCTTTACGAGTACTATGTGACTTTGATTTCTTACTATTACGAGTCCGAATTGTCAGAAGAAAGAACGAATATTTATATCCATCTGTACTGGAGTATTTCTCTTTTATTTTATCTTTGTGATCTAACCTGCCCATATGATGTGAGACCATAGTAATTCCCTTGTGTCATCGTGAAACTCGTGTGTTCTAAATCTTGCTGAATGTCTAAGTCTCGCCTGTTATCTTAGCGGTGGCTCCAAGCCAAATTAATCTTAAAACCTCGTCGCACTCTTCTTCCGGTCGTGACAACTTTTGACGTATCTAGCGGGTTTTCTCTCACTTTCGTCTAATTTTTTTATCGACGATTTCTCCCAAGGATCCCAAATTCTTTTCGCGTACACAAAATTGAGCCTAACTAAAGTTAAATAACATCTCTCTCTAACATTACATTTCCCCACCACTCGTTTAAGTACACGAGTTTCTTTAACATGGATCCTTATATTCTCCCGATATATGCTCTACGCGAAATGCATTTATTCGTGTTTATCCATCCATTTGTTCGTGAACCCGATTTAAGGATTTCACGAATAAAAATACCCGATTAAGTGTCGCAAGATCTGCTTTTCTTAATCCGCGATGGTTCTATCTTAGTATCTTCCCGCTATTGTCACATCTCATACTTGTACCTGACAATAACGTGCTCTAATATTTTGCATTAACTCGATATTAAAGATACGGGCCTGTACTTGGCCACTTTTGAAAATAGGAAATAGTCTGCCGGTGTCATGTCAGGAATGTAGGGGGGGGGTTAGGAATCGCTTGCAGGTATTTGGCGCATGGTGCGTGTTTGAAGGCCAGATTTCCTCAGTTCAACACAACATTTGATGGCGCACCGCTGTGCTATCGTTCGCTGCATTTTCGCTTGCACCGAGGAATTCGACAGGGGTCCGCTAAAAATACGTTCTGGCGTAAATGAACGCTCGTAGGTGATTGGCGCTTGGTGCGTGTTGAATGCCAGACCTCCCAGTCTGAGCGGTGAGAGCGCGTTGAGAAGAATCGTTTCCGATACTTTCTATGCAAATCTTGTACTCTGTAGATTTAACGTGAGCACACGTGATTTAACAATTGGTTGGCGAAACTCATTGTTTCGCTCTTCTTGTAGAAGTCATGGAAAGAATGTATAAAACTTAACATTTAGTCTGTCTTAACTCTTTGTGCTATGGATTCTCTTAATGATTCTCATACGATTTTAAGGAGGTTCGAATACATTGTTTAATTGCGAGTTCACGGAAATTAGTCCACTGAGTTTGGAAAGCGATTTTCTAAGGATGTTGAAGACAACGAACACGCGCTTCTCTCGTGCTAATCGACGCTATGGTTAATATCAGACGGCCATCTTTTCTTAAACAAAATAAAATTGGGCAATTGGGCTAGAAGAAAGCCTATGTCACTCCTATTCCGGGTCGATAAAATTACGTCTTTTACCGAGAACACACACACAACCTGAAAAGTCATTATTTACTTTATTGGCATCAGATTACGCGTACCGCTCAATGGAAAGGAAATACTTAGAAAAACTTTCAACACACAGATGGATGCTTAAATAATTCTGAAGGACAGTTTTATCAGTGAGTACCTGTTATCAGAGTATCATTGAGTACCTTGAGTATCAGGTGATATTCTTGGTTAAAAAAAAACCATAAACACAGTAATCAACCCGAAGGTCGGTTTGGTAGGTGATGGTAGAGTTCACCCAGTACTAAGCCCGACGGCGTGTGAAATTCACACATCAGAGTAGGGGGGCCAGTTCCTTTCCCTGTGCCGGTTATGGTTTCCCAGGAAGATCTGGTACCCGAAAAATCACATTACTTGGATGGAAGTGCAGGTGCCCAGAGTTCCTTACCTGGGAATCGAACCCGGGACCCTCCGTTCAGCAGTCCAACGCTCTACCCACTGGACTACCGCGACCCTATTCTTCGTTAATTAAGGAAATTTATGTATTGTCTTCATGAACATTAGCTCTGATAATTCAATGATAAAACCTAACGCTTGAATCATCTTGGACTCTCTTCAAAAAGTTCCCACCTACCTCTCCTTTCAGTCCATTCTGGGAGCACGTAGCAGACATCCCTGTAGCAGAAATTAATGTGTTTGAAAATTTTAGAGCATTTTTTGAATTTTTTCGTCCATAAATAGGTCCGCTAGAAGCGGTGACAAAGGTTAAACCCATTGTTATACCCTTCTGTTTACCGTTGATATTTCCAAATGGGAACAACATAGTTCCGGTCTCCACACACCTTGAGTAGGATCACGAATTCATGAAACCTTTATCCACCGCGAAAATTAAAGTGGAATTTTACCATGCATGCAAATGAATGGGATTAGTATGTTACATACACAAGAGAGCGGAAACAGTGAATTGCAGAGACGAAAATCACAGTTTGATTGATTACCCCCGGAAGAAGAAAAGCCCGTGAGGAAGAACAGCTTCGCTGGTTTTTTTTCCAAAGGGTCCGACCCCGTGAAGCGACCCTGGGACAAAATGCAGGTGGCGAGATTCTTTTTCATGGTTCCGCGAGGCAAGACTTGGGTTGGGGAAAGGTAGAAGGATGATGCCGTGTGTGGAGTGTGCGTGAGTGTCTCTCTCTTCACTCCCCCTCCCGCCACCCGCTCCAGTATCCCTCACCCCTCTCCATGTGGAGGGAGGGCTCGTAGGTGTGCCATGGAGCACGGCGAGGGGGCGGCGAAGCGAACGGAGGGGAGGTAGTCCAACCGGGCTTCCACCCGTTAGGTGGCAGCAGCGGCCGCTTTTAGGGGGATGGGTAGGGTAGGGGAAGTAGTTTCCCCTCCCCTACGAACCTCTCGCCTATCGCCCGCAGTTGCCCCAGTGGTTTCGGCGGAAGAGGTTATTCGCGGCAAGTCGACCACGTTTTTCTGACCCGAGACGCGGAGATAAAACGCCGGCGAAGGAGTAGAAAGCTCCCGTTTCCTCAGTTCCCGCGTGGCCCCCCCAAACAGCTTCATCATTCCGTCTACGGCTCAAAGAAGCCCTCCATTCCATCACACCCTGCCGCACACACCTCTCTGCCAGATCGAACGAGTGGAAGAGGATTGAAGTACATTTTTTTTGTGTGTGCTGCAAACATTCAAATTGAACAACCCCCAGCTATTCTCGGTAGCTTTGCCAAGTTTTCAACTGGGTCCATCGCGGTGGAAGTGATTAGAAAGCATTAAAGAAAGAAGGACCCATCTGCCAAACTTTCTTCTCCCTTCCTCTCATCAGGAAAACAACAAATCCTCTTTGGAATCCTGGGATCCGCTTAGCAGCGTCGCTCCCAGAATGCCCGCCGCCGCCGCCTCACCCCACCCGTTTTGATCATCCACACCTTCGGTCATTTCCGCCTGAATTCGTTGCCCGCGAAGGTCGTCGACGGCGCACTTCCGGATGACCTCGTGACACCCCCCCTTCCTTCTCTCTCTCTGTCTCTCTCCATCTCACTTCACCTCTCACAACCCGCCAAGGGTCCCCGACCGCATTGGCTGACTGGGAGACTTATTACACGAGGTGTACTTCGCAAGGGGACGTGCTGGATATACACGCATCATCGCCGCTTGGAACGGACGAGTGGATTTCGGATACCTTTCCGTGCCGGCAGTACGTTTGCCAAGACTGACGAACCCCATGCTGTAACTCTATCCTCAATCACGTGCTGCTGTCTTTTTTTTCTCCGTCCCCACCCCACCCCCTTGCCGAGTTGAGGGCGTGTGTGATATATATATGTGTGTGTGCGTCGTCCGTCTGCCCTCGAAAGCAGTTCGCTAATCGAGTTGCGATTCTCGCGGGAATCGTTCTGCACTTGAAAGAATATAATTACTCTCAGGAGCGGTAGGGTTTTCCACTCGAATCCCTAAAACCCCCTTCACCCCTGCGATCCTCATCCCCCCCACCGAAGACCCACAAGACCCTCTCCCCCACCCCCCCAATGACTTGATGTCGTCGGGGGAATAATTCTTTTCGTGGATTCCTTTTATTCCTCTATATACGCAGCCGGGCAAGTTCGACGCCACGTGTAATCAAATAGTTGGATTTTCGACTCGCTCCTTCACGTTTCCTTAATCCGTGAAAACTTCTCAAAAGTGGAACACACAGGCATTTGGTGAAAACTTCGGAAGAGGATTGAAAGATGGTTTGATTCGGGTGTGTTTTGTCACGAGGACTTCGCTTTTTAGTGTGCCGTACCACAGTATTTACGTGTGCCAAGCTCTGGATGCATATTTAACGCACATACCCGCCTGAGTGGGTACCTCGATGGTGGTACTTGCGGGTGAAGAGTGAGTGAGTGAGTTGGTTTTCGAGTTCCCTCCTGCCCTACCTTCTTCCTTCCTCGTCGTCTTTGCCCTGACCAAAGGGACCTTCCCAGTCGGAGCACGTGGTCAACGCCGGCGCCGACGGACCCACCCACTGATACCCCCCTCTCTCCCATCCTCCCCGAAAGGTCTCAACTCCCCGGGTTTCGAACCCGTGGCCCTCTTCTCACGGGGGCGTCCCCTCACGCTTGACCCCCCCCCCCCCACCCTTAGCACAATGGATCTCCTCCGCCTCTTCAGCGGAGTCGGAGGCGCCGGTTCCCTGGCCAGGGCCTCCGCCCAGCTGTTCTTGCTCGTGCTGACCATCGCCTCCCTCTCGCCGTCCGCTGTCGCCATGGAAAGTGAGTACATTCCCAAGATACTCGACTATTAACTTATAACGACCCTCGTTGTCATTGCTTGCCGAAAGATTCGCCGGTAAATGTTGACGTTGTAATCATGGACCTGGGTGGTGCATAATTTTGATTCATTTAATGTTATCGGTTCTTTCCCATCCTAATTCCCTGCAAAATATGTTGGTCTCCCGGAATATCTTCAGAAATGACTGCAAATTACTCTGATAAATATTTTGTCTTTAATTTATGGGTGGGGAACCGTATTGGTCATGCAAGATTTTGATTGGTCCATTTATCTCGTCTTCAATTTCGTGTGTATATAATTTTTCTTGTGCATGTTGGTAATTATCTGGTATATCTTCGTCGTACTTGACCTTAATATGTTTTTTCCCGTTCGATTCAGATTTTTAGGTCATTTATTTTGAATTTATCACGATTTTTTATCAGTTTGTAATATCAACTCTATGCAGTATGGTTATAGAATACTTGTGATGGTGTTATATTAAATAGACGCATTATTTGTTACGAAATTGTTGCAAGGGTTTAAAATTTTTATGATTGTATAATTTCGCAATACTTTCTACGTAACACCCGTGAAGGAATTTTTTTTCCTCATTGAATTCGTTATACGAGTTTATACTCGCATGTCTTCGAATTTTCGCGAGATTTTTGATCAGTTTTTAAACGAGAAAAAATTCGATCAAACGCGCTTCTGTTATGACCTCTACCCAGTTTTCCTGTGTGAGACGACAGGAATTGTGAGTTCTTTCGCTTGAACATGAATGATCTTAATAATTCGACCGATCAGCTCAATCACCTTACACCAGTCGTTTCTCAAAGATCGTCGTAATTAGCTCGCGGCAAGGAGTCTCCTAATGGTGACATATGGTGCAGCGGTACCGGTGCAGGGCTAGATTACCTTTGCCCTTACAAATGGGTGTTTGAAAGTCTGACGCTGCATTGAAGAACTGTCTAACAGAGAGACTTGTAGCTTAGAGGTACGGACTTTGGATCGATTCCGCATTTGTCGTCAGCGGTAGTACATTTCGTTATTTTATTTCGTGGTAACAGGGGCGGATCCCTACGGGACAAAAGAGGCCAAGGGGTAATATTTGATGGCTTTAATAACATGTACAAATAATATTGCTCTGTGACATGGACACCACGCTTGAATACCTGCTGTCAACTGAGCATTACCTGCCGAGGGGGGTCTAAATAAGCCTGACCATCGCTGAAGATCCGGCATGATTTTCAAATTTATTTTAAGAAGAATATGGGAGTTAAATTGATTTTAATCGAATGTGAAAAAGAAACAAACGCTTCTTTTAGTGGTTTACTTGATCCGTTACTGTGCGGTGATTAAATAGATGTTGCTTCCATTGTTTTTCTGCGACGGGAGCAAGTAGGGGTGAGAGACTGGGGTTGGTGGAGCGGAAAGACCGCCGCGAATGATCGTTCTACTCGGCGTAGCATTCAAAAGCGACCCGGGAATGTGGGCGAAGTGGGCTTCTCTCGATGGAGAACCTTGGGTCTTTTCCGTTTGTACTGTATGTATGTCGCTTCACAGTTTTCAATTTCATCTACCGCCATACGACACGTGAAGAAACTTTTGTTCGAATTAATTATAAAGTCGCGCCTGCGTTTGCTCATTACGGAAATGAGCGAGGCGGCTTTTCTAGACGGGTTGGATAATGATTTGCAAATATTCCGAGGGATTGGCGCGTGGAGGAGGAGAGGGGTCGCCGTTGGGACTGTCCATGCGGGGAAGCGGTGGCATTTGCCGTTGCAGGGCATGTCTCGTTTCGCGTCTTCCTCACTCGCTTTATCTTCCCGTGCTGTCCACCCGCGTTCGCGAAGCCATAAAAATACTTCTCTGAACGTATGAAATAATTATGTAACCCACCGTTATTGTATCCAACTTGGAATGATGTCGTTTGTTGTTTTGTATGCAGTGTCCTGCATGAAATATTTACACTCCGTATCACTCACTATTTTGATTCCGAGTGTTGTGGGACTGTGCTTGCATGCTAACTTCCGCGTACGTGTAAAACGATACATATCATATACCGGCCATTAGTATGGGTATGTTTATATTTCTCTGAACGAATCCCGAAAAACCGATTGAGTCTGACTCATTGACTGACCTGGATGACTCATTGGAAACAGATCCCGGGTACACACAATAAGGCGCTGAATATTTTCAGGGCAATTTCCCATTCATCCGTTTGGTACGCAGGGAGACGGAAATGTCCACAAATTGGCCCGCATTCCAAACCCGCTAACGTTTGTTTTCTCAAGGAAATTGATGGGAAAATGAAACGGCCGTTCATTTCGGAAAATGGTCGGTAGAGCCATTGGATTTGAAAGTGTTTGGGACGAACAGAGGAAAAAAAAATTGCAAGTTTAAAAAGAAAACTTTCCCGTTACTTCCTCACGCCCTTGCGGGGTATTGTGTAGATGTATATTGTATTTTAATATAATTACTTTAAGATGTTATATTATATCACAGGGTCCATTTACTTCTAAACCAATCGCTCGTCATTCACCGGTGGTTGGTCGTATGGCATAAAGCTTCGACATCAGACTTGGTAGATTGACTGACAGAAATCGCGGACCACTTTCAGGAATCAAGACGTAGGACTGAACGTTTCAACTGATTTTCACATTATTTGTTTTCCAGTCGAAAATTCGCCACTCGTGGATTGCTACTTCTTCAATCCCATCAGGAATCTCGGAAAATATCCGTCATAACCATATTCCCGCTTTAAAAAGTCGAAATAATGTGCCCACAAGCCGTGAAAACTATGCTGAAATACGCTAAGCATGCATAAAAACTTCCACATTCTCATTTTAGTTAATCGAATCTAGGGCGAGAAGAATTTCGTTCGAACGCGATTTTATGTTTCCCCTGGCCGTCAGCGAGTGTGATTTCACGGACATTTTCTTTTGTTATTTCACGGACTTGGTCCGTATCCGATTGGACCGGACCTTGAAATCCTCGACGCCATTCCATTGATGGATCTCCGAACGTCATCGCGTGCTTTCAGGTCAATTGGTACGTCGTCATTCATTTACTTTCCGTTTACATTCATTTAGCCCCCCGTTAATACCCTTGAAGCGATTTCAATGGAGCATAATCCGAAGGAAATTGAATGAGGAAAAAAAACGTAGAACTACTGGCGGCATGGTGTCGTAGCATAGAGAGAGCAAGGACACGCTGAGCTGCTGACCGAAGGGACCGGGTTCGATTCCCGGTGATTTTGGACACTCCCAGCTTCGCCCTACCCGCGTGATATTTTCGTTGCTAAGGTATCGTGTTTGGTAAACAGAATTTTGGCACGGTAAAAGTAACTAGCCCCCGTTGGTACCCTCTCAAACTATGAACTTAAAACACCGAGTTATTAGTAAGAGATGAGCTCTCTGCCCTTGAGTGTAATCCGAAACATAGGGTTGGACGCGGTGGTTGGGTGAAAATTCGAACCGAGCATTCATTTGGAAACGAATGCATTTCGGGTATCGATTGAAAATCACGGCAGTCTGGGGTGGCATATTGCCGGTCTCTGCTGTAGGGTTAGGGCGTACTACTAGTTCAATCTTCGATGAATGAATGTATTATACTCACCCCGAGCTTTAGAGTGTACGCAGGTAACTCTCAAATTGGCAGGAGGTGAATAAGAGGGACTATTTCCTTCCAATCCCCGTTCGGCCTCATTAAATTTCACGTTAAAATCTCCTGATAAGGTTAGTTTAACATTTTTAAATTCTTAACAACGACAAAGGACAGCGTTCCCCGACATGCGTTTTTAAATAAAGGTGCAGCACTTTCAAATTTTAAAAATCGTCCGCCTTGACCGGCACGGGGAACTCCGTTGACTGTTCCGTCCCGCAGATTCATCGAAATCTTATTCCAAGAAATTCGCCTTTTACTATGTCTAGAATAATTTTTCTAGCGTAATTTTTTTACGGTCCTTAATAGATGTAGTACAATGCAGTGCAACACCCATATTGGACGTTTAAAATGGTAGGGACGTAAGGAGAAGAATCGCGTTAGGCAGAGGTGCTTTTACAAGGAGGAAAGAATTGATGACGGGGACGTTGAGTAAGGATGTTAAGAAAAGCCATGTTAAACCTTTGATATGGCAGGTGGCTTTATTCGGTGTTGAAACATGTTCATTGAAGTAGGACGAAAGGCGTATGAAATGTGGGTGTGGAGAAGAATGGAGGATGTGAAATGGAGAGAAAGGAAAACAAATGGGGAAGTGCTTGGAATGGTGGGGGATGAGAGGGGATTTTTGGAGCTCCAAAGAAACCAAAAGGAGGCAGGAAAGATTTATACTGAGCATGTCTGATGAGCAGAAGCTCCTAAACAACAGATTGCCCCTAAGGAAACAGAGCAAGAAAGTGCGTTCCAACCTTTTTTAATTGTTAGCCGATCCCCATGCCCTAATGGTTTAAAGTATCTGCTACCGATACTGAATATTGCAAAGTGTATCGCGGGGAGGAAAATCAGTACATACTGGTTGTGTGTCGGAAGAAATGCAACCGTGCTCTTTTGTATGTCACTATTTGTCTCAAAATGTTGAAGTTTCAAATTTCGACTTATCGACATAGATACCCCATGATCCACCAAAAAGGTGTTTGGCAGGGGGTGCAAACACCATTAGGTTAGATGATAAGAGAGGATATGAGAGAGGAAGGGAAAAATATTCACTGAAAACCTATCAAGTAACGTGGAAATTTGTATGCATGTGGGAGGAAGACTCGATTCAAAACAAAAAGTTAATTCACCGAATAAATTATTTGTCTGTTACACGAAAAAAGGAAATAAAAATGTGAACCACAACCAGGTCAACACGTCAGGCCTCCGCCATGAAAAGACAGGTAATACAGAATTGAAAGATAACACGGGGAAGTGCTACTCGGACTCGTATCAAATGGACATGCAACTCACAATCTCCGCCGCTAAAGTTTGCACAGCTGCTACATTATCGATGGGTATATTGGTTGCTTAATCGAACGATATTTTTTTCCAATATACGTTAGAGGAAAAATAATTGGTCAGTATAATGTAATTTAATTTTGTTGATATAATCGGGCCGTGAGAGGGGTTCTCCCTGATGGTGCACCTGCCACCAATCGAAACAAAGAGAGACTGGCCGGGGAATTGCGGGTGGGGGTTGAACCGATTGAACTGGACAACGACAACCATTTACGTGTATGTGGACTCACCGCGTATTCTATTTTGGGGGTGGAACACGCGGGTCGTTGGCGAGAGGGGAGATTCCGTTTATTTTTTGCAGCAACAGCAGATGTGTCCCCCGTGCGACTCCACCCATTCCCCGCCGGAAGACTCTTTGCACGACTCCGAATAGTCCGATCCCATTTGACCGGCCTCCCATCCACTGTCCATCCGTCCCCCCCTCCCACGCACATCGGAGTCGCCTCTCGAGGGACCAACTGAATGCCATTTCGCACACGGCCCTAGTTTGCCTCCCAACTCGCATGCGGACTTAAAATTGTATGAGAACCCTACGAGAATTTGTAGCGTACGGGAATGAGTTAAGGGCAGGCCTTTAGAAGTCCATGACACACGATCCGTCGCCATTCATTATTTCTTTCGAGGAAATATCCCCCAAGCCGTCTCGTGGAGTCATTTCACGCAACACAACTACGACAGGCCGTGGGTGGCGACGTGGGATAGTTTATCCCGTTACAGCTCTCACTTGAGCTGTTGAAGTGACATGGGCAATCATTCCTCATTGTCCCAGGTTTTGAAATGCCCGTCCCCCTGGAGTGTAAAGGCAGGGATCGTCCCGCCTTTATCCCCGCATGTTGCTGTCCTTAATCATATTTTTTTACATGTTAATGTAGTTTTCTAGGGTCAGGGGTTACGTGTTGGCCGACGTTTCGTTCGAAATTGGAACCGCTGATCCGTTGAAAAACACGAGAAAACTTCATGGAGTTGACATGCTGGGAAAGCACCAGTTCATATTTTTACATTTTCCTTAGCGTTCTTCTTTTGTCATTTTCAATCGCACATTAATTTCATGCTCACCTCTTCGAGTGGCAGTTGCATTCATGTGCACCTTGACCTATGTATTGTTTCAATTTTTTATTATTATTATGAGAAGGCGAGAGTTGGGAAACACTTGTGATACGAAGATTACACGCACGACTTATGTAATTAGACGACATAATTTATTCCAGTTCAACATTGATATCGAATGAGTAATCCTTGCACCACGTCACGTTGGTAGTCGAGATCACAGCAGAAAGTTATATGAGGGAAATTGACTTCGGGTCACTGGCAATTGTAATTAATCATTTTTACTTCACGCGGTTTGAGACCAGCATTATGAACCATACGATACGATACACTTTAGACTTACTGAATGCAATAGTCATAAATCATGGTCTACTTAAATCGCTGGGGGTATAACTCCCCCTGCCACATACCATATTTTAAGGGATGGAGGGTAATATGTAGATCCAACTTTAGAGGGGTCTTTCTAAGGAGACCGTTCGCCTCATAAGCATGCACTCAGTTTTCCCGCTGCAGAAAAAATGAGATGGATTCACCTTCCTGAATAGGGCTGTGGCCGTCAGGATGGTCCCAGGCTTGCATTTTGACGGCGCCGCCTGCAAAAGCACGCGAGTGTACATTCGCGGATTGGGAATTCACTCGCACACCTTTTCGGGACGATTGAGTGAGACGTTTTCGGAAAGAGGAGGGATGTGGAACCTTTTTTTTTTACTGTGTTGCTAAGTTCCCTCACTATCTGATTAATTCTGGACAAGGAAGTAAGGTTATGATGAGACAGAGACTATGAGGGCGGTGTGTTGTGGAACGAGGGATGAATGTACGAATCTGACAGAGTGGAGAAGGGATTTTGCTCTTTAGTCATTTGCTGGGTTACCCGCATTTGACAGGAGGGTGGTCGACACCTTCTGTATGCTGGCTGTAGGAAGTGGGCGTTATAATAGAAGAGGTGGACTGAGAGGAAAAATTGTATCGAGCGATTAGTATGGTATGCATGATAACTGCGGAAATGGAGGTATTGTTCGTGGTTCGTCGCATTTTTGTGCATGGAAGTGGAAAATGTTTTATTTTGAAAGAGAATGTCGATGTCTAAACACTTTGCTGAGGATTTCAACATGGAAACACAAACGGGGAATATGTTATTAGTAATTTTAATACCCTGCAAGCCACCGCTTGGGAGTGTGGCAGGGGGTGAACACACACCAGACTAATTTTGACCCCAATATTTTTATGCCTATCTTGGTCGGACAGTGTAATTCTGATCTCGTATCGTTCGTGGAATAAATGACATCTAATCTTTTAAATCTAAATAATTAAAACATCTGTTCTACACTTCATCTCTCTAATGTTATTGACATGATCTACCCTACCGTTGTTCGATGTGAGTAATAATATATTTTCAACGTCATTACCAAAGAGACATTCATTGATAGAACGACATATGATGGTTGTCGACACTATGTCAATGAACAATGTTACTGTAATCCCCCATCGTTCGTGGAAAAAAAGGACATCACAAATCTATCCCTGCTACACTCAATTTTTCTAACTTTATTGGCATGATCTCTCCCACCGTAGCACGATGGGGGTAATAATACATTGATTTTAAAGGTATTGAAATAGAAGGTGGTATGTATTTCTTATGAAATTGATAGATTACAAGTACGTGTAGCCAAAGAACGAATATGTCGTCAATGTAGCGGTAGAGGGAGGTGTCAGAATTATGATTTTTCGAGGAGTGTGTTTTCTCGAGGTGGTCCATGAAGAAGAGGCTGGTATAAAGATGCGGTCACGCTGTTACCTATCGGCTGTGCCTTTTATCTGAAGGAAAAGTTTGTCGTTGAAGTTGAAGGTGGTATTTTTCGTCAATACTAATACTGCCGGATGGATGAGAAAGTCCGTGGGTTGACGGAGTGTGTGGCGTTTTGAGAGAGGTAACAGCGGGGAGGTTCTCGGCCAGATACGTAAGTGGCGGATGGAAGGATAGCGCGAAGTGACATCGATCGTGGCCGTAAGTTTTTGTGCTTTTAAGGGATCGAGGCGGAGCGTGGGATGTTGAGGAAGAAGTGCTAGGAATCTGTGATCATGAGGGACGTGGCGATGGGCTGTAGGAAGTGGTCCATTGAGGTGGAGATGCGTTCGATATGGGAGTTAATACTAGAAACAATATGGCTTCGGGTTTGGGTACTTTGGCTTGTGCATGTTTGGGAGCAGGATTCCTTTTTCATATATAATAATTAAAAGGAAACCTTCCTACCCTACATTCTTAATAAAATTAAAATAAAATGAATAATAAATAACCTACTGAATTACCTCCATATATGCACCGACCCTGCCTCAAACGGAATGTGAATCCGGAGGAGTAGCTTATAGGTTTACTACCTTCCAATCTGGCATCTCAAATCTTTTCCATATTGTGGATAGGGGTGAGGAGAAATTAAAGTCGAGTAGTTTTGATCGAGTAAGACCGAGTAATTGCTTCGTAAATGTAATCGTTTTTGTCAAGAGTGACCACGAACGACCCTTGATTTATTTTTGTTATTACTATATTATTATTGAAGGAATATATTTTAAGGGCAAGTGATTCTGGGTTGGTTTAGGGTCGATTTATTTTATTGTGTCGGTCACCAGGGTAGTATTGTTTTTTCTACCAATTCCACATTATTGAGTTGACCGTGATAAGTGAAGACTCCCTTATATGATGCAAGAACTCTTCAACTCGTTTAATTAAAGTGTCTGAGCACACGATAAAGGCCCTGGTGCTTTTTTCTTCTTGGCGCCGATAATACGACTGATTTTAATGGAAATTGAAAACAAGTGTTCGAAATTGTCGAGTATGCGGTACACTTTTATTATTGAAATCTTAAGAGCTTAAACGATTACTAACGTTTACTATGCGTAGTTGCGCTTCGACTGAAGGTTTCGGGAACTTTATATTTTTTATTCTGAAAATGTTCGAATTACAAATAAATATCTTACTTTAATATGCGCGTTCTTCTCAAGAAACGTGTACTTGGGAAACGTAGCAACAAGAAACTTGTTCTGAAATGAAATACGTATCATCATTGGTCATCAGCAGTGTGTTTGGTTGACAATTCATGGTTCTCCATTCACGTATTTTCAGTCGGCGTCAGTCCTCACGGCTACACCTTTTTTTTATCTTTGCAGCCTATCTTCACTTATCAAGTGAGTCCAACTTCTTAGGTCATCTTTCGTGGTTTTTCCAAACACCTTTCCTCGTGAACTGTCTTCGTCAGGGAGGTAGGTCGTTGTTCTTCGAAGTGTTCCGCACCAAGACCATCCCACTTTCTCCCCAAATGTTCGCTGAGCGTAATTATCTACCAGAAATATCGATGAGATGAAACATATACATAAGTGAAAAAAAATCCGAGGAGGAATGAGTGAATTTTTTCAGGAGTTAACTCAACGTTGGGAGAGGGGTTTAGTAATCCAGGTTGGTAGACTCTCTGCCTCTTCGCGGTTAGCAGTGGGTTAGTGTAGTATAAGGGTGAGGGTCAGGGATAGGGCAGGCATAGGAGAGCCAATTTAGCCATTAGGGATAATCGTATGACAGTTGTGTTGTGCGGGGAGGGGGTGGAAAGGGAGAGAATAAAGAGAAAAGGGTGGAGGGAAGGAACCCCGAGCTATGGAAACGGACGGGGAGATCGGCGTTGATATCTGGCAATCAATTTTACGGTATAATTCCGAAACTAACTGAGAAGGCACAATTGCATTCATTCGTGTGTTTCAATCAGAGGTTTATTTGATTTTTGATCCCTCTTCACTATTCATTCCTTTCCCTAATGCCAACTCATTTGTATGTCCCCTGTTAGATACTATTCACACAGACCAAAATCCCTCTTCTTTTTTTGAACGAATCCGTTGATTTCGGAACGCAAAATTATCACATGCCGGCAGCGGGTTTCATAGAACGCGAATTCATAATTTTCGTAAAAACCCGGATTTTGCTCGGCGAATTAATTCTAAACTTTTGAAAAATTAACGCATTTGTAAGCGTGCTTCATCAGACCACTCTGCCTAGGTAACTTTTGCGGCATTTCCCGGAGTTTCCCTTTGAAATCTTATCTCTACTGGCAGTCGAATCACTTTGTCTTCCTCTTGTGGAGACGTGGTGGTCCAGTGGGTAGAGACCTGGGCTACTGGCCGGAGAGCCCAGGTTCATTTGTGTGTGGTGACTCTGGGCACCCTCAGCTTCACTCAAACTGTGTGATTTTGAAGTTACTCAATCTTCCCGATAAACCAATCGTGGCACAAGAGAAGAAACTGGCCCCCCTCATTTCCCTGTTATCGGTTGATTTTTTCAAACGCCGTTGGGATTAGTACTAGGCGAGCTCTATCCTCACCTATCGAACCAACCTTCGGGTTGGTTCCCGTGGTGGTGGTCCTCCTCATAGCACAAGTCCGTAATAAGTTCCCTTCAGGGAAAACGTGCGATTATAAAAATTAAATTCACGAGGAAAAAATAATTATTAACCCTTGAGTGTAATTAGCTTCAATAAATTCACGCGTGTAACACTTATGATCTAAATCTAAGTTCCTGTGTTATAATGTCGGTGACCTTTGATGAAGATAATTACGCAGTGTACCTTGGCCTCTACGTAATAAAGGTGTATTGTTCAAAGAAACTGCGGGAGATGCCGCGACAGTAACTTTTATCGGAGTCATCCGCTAAATGTGCTTTGCAATGCAATAAATTCAAGAGTTTAAAAATCATTCACACTGAACGGGATTCGATCCAGGATCCCTCGATGTCCGGTCCGAGTGCTTTAGCTAGTTAAGCTATCAAGGCGTCCTCATAAACTCCAAGAATTCAGAGAAAGGTGTATTAATTTTTTTTAAAAGCTAATATCAAGCCAAATGTTGGGCAAATAAAATATGTGATGGAAAGTCAAACATTTTTTCTTTTACGGTGCTGATGATCATGAGGTTGAAGCTTTGGGAATTACACATCTTCGCTGGAATATCCATCACCGAGCGATATTTTTGTACTGCTCACTTATAAGGGGAAACGGCTTCGATGATATATGTTCACGTAGTCGGACGTGACCTAAATGGAGACAACCATCCTTAAAGAATTACAGGATGGCACTACAAGATGTAATAGGTCCGCGATACCCTTTAAAATCCCCTTTCCCGTCCCTCTGGGGTACTCCTCTCCTCCCCTATGAGAACGTAATGATACATTCCAGTCGGGGAGTCGCGCCCCCTCGCCCCTCTAAACGGATCGACCCCTGGTGGTGAGGAACACCCCAGCGGCCGCCAATTACACACAGCCGCACGCGTCTTTCGAAACTATTGAAATCACGCTGGGGATAGAAAGATAGATGGATAGGTGAGGAGCACCACAATCACCTTCATCCAAGTCACTTCCATCCATTCTCTCTCCCTCTTTCAAGCCCTCTCCCCCTGTCTCTCTCTCTCTCTGCCTGTGCCGCCGTAGCGTCGGGGAGATGGTGTTCTCTGGGGCGGTGGAGGGCTGGGAGCGGGTCCAGCGCCCGCCCAATCGATATCAGTGTCTAGAAACGCGTGTGTGGGTCGGGATCTCCCGGCCATTCCTCCGCCGTCGAAGCACGCTCCCCGTGGGCTCTTCTTCCAATTACACACCTCCTACACTCTTCTTCGCGTACATTCTTCCGCCCTATGAATCGTGTTGAGTCCACCCTACTCGGGTGAGGGGGGGGGAGCTGTAGTAATTTTTTATCTGGGCTCCGCCGTCGAGTCGTTCTGGCGGGCGCATTTTTTTCTCTGCTCTTCGATTTTTTAGCTTGTGACCAACATGCTCAACTTGTTGTTCAAATAACTGGGTCGACTTTTATATTCTTATGCTAAATCTATAGCCTAAATTTGTGCAAAAAATAAATCATGTCCCCGAATTTCATTGCTTTGAGCACCATCGTTAGCACGTTTGAAACCCGGGGGAAAAATTAATTTGTTTGCTTTGTTTTCTCATTGACTTTTTACCTTTATGATGGAAATGATTAGGCATTAGCTAAATAAGATCTTTTACCGGTTAAGGTAGGTTTTGGATGAACACCAATCTGCTAAACAGTACTCTTGGGCATCTTACTTGACAGCAAGTCCCTCTTCAACTCCGTATACTTCTTTCTTTCAGCCCGTTCAACATCCCTATTCCCGACCCATTTGCCTGATATCCTCCTCCTGTACATTACACTATTCTTCAGTACTCTATGGCCAATCAAACATGCTTTTCATCCATTTTTCCCGCCTCCTTATGTTTTCTCCCTTTCCTTCCCCACCATGCCCAGTACTTGATTCAATAGTCTCCGATCCACGCCTATCGTTACCACGTTTCCCCGTGGTTTCCATACTCCACATCAAAGCTTTGACGAGCCTTTTCTTAATATCCTTACTCAACGTCCCTGTCATCAATTACCTCCCATTTTTGCCATACGCAATCCTTCTCCTTGCGTCCCTACTCATTTTAAATGTTTAACTCTGCCTTTCTCTTTCTGGGATAACTCAGCACCTCTGTTTTATTGATATTTTATTCGCATTCCATATCTATGAAATCATGAATTTCCAATGCACTCGGCAATGATTAAATGGGTTATCCACGTTTGTCAGATGAGGTCTAACTAAAGTGAACGACGCTATTGGTTAGCGACCCTCAATCTGCCCCCCCACCTACCTGACGGACCCTAAGCTTGCCTTTTTAAAAATGGCAGAAGTGTGTGTTGGGGGAGGGAGGAATTTCATTTCGCCGTCTTCATTCCACGAGAGTTGCAATCCGGGAACCAATTCGCACGATTTCCTCCGAGGAAAGAATCTTGCGAGACCCACTCCTCTCTCTTTCTCTCTCTCCTCTTTACTTTCGCATCGCCGCATTTGTTTGTTTTGAGGCTGGAGAGGCAATCGATATCGAAGGCTTAATGCCAAGCGCGGTGGCCCCGTTTGCTGGGGGTCAAAGCGGAGGGGGGGAGGATGTCCGAGGGGACCAGAACGCTCCCGGGGGCCATGGCCTCCCCCTCCCCGGGATGGGCTCTTCCGGACCCGCCGTGGGGCTTGGGCGGTGTGTGTATCGATACCCGTTCGACTCTCAATCTTTTCCGAACCGAGGTCATTCTAGAGTTCAAGGAAGCTAATAGCGCGTCACCCGAATTGGTACCAGCATCGTTGCTAAAGGATACCGATGTCACGTACCTGCTCTCATTGTCCAGGAGTTGGTGGTTCCTTATGTTTACGTGCATGTATTTGTTTGTAGGGAGCCGCGAATGGGAAGAATTGTTATTTCGACTTTTAGCGACTTGTGGAATGTGCGATACGTCGCATGTTCGATACTTGCGCCGTAGCGGGCGATATGCACTACAAAAATTAAAATAACTCTGATGGATTATGTTGCTTGATGTAGGTAATTTTGGAAATCATTTTGATATGGGAGTGTATGTTGAACCATACTGGCCGGCAAAACATACCAATGCCACGTGACTTTGGTGGTGCCACACTCTCTCTGAGCATTGAATGCGTTATGTATTATCGCAGCCATTTGGTAATTGTCGAAACAAGTGGTTCCCTGAAATACATGTGTATATATATATAGTGTGTGTATGTGGAAATATATATGTACATGCATACATACACACGCATAAGGTAATTTTGTTTCCTTTTTGGTTTAATGGGCATGTTTTTTCCGATTTTTTTATGCTCTCTTAATTCGATTGGAAGATGTTGAACAGTTCCTGACGGGTAATATGCGTCGTGTGTCGCATGAACTTCTTTTTGTTATCCTTCTGTAGTTTACTTATTGAGTTTTACGTAACTTTTCTAACTTAATTCTGTCTAGAAAGTGTACTCTCTTCCATTCCATCCCTTTCTCCGCTTTCCCAGCGCTCTCCCTTCTGCATCGCGGCTTCTCAATTAACATCCCAGTCCCCCCCTTCCCCTAAATTATTTCCCCTCCATCCACTCTCTCTGCCTTTTTCGGATTGCCCCTTTAGTGACTTCCTCCCCTCCCTCACCATTTTTTAAACTTTCTCCATTTGTCTTCCTCTTCGTCCAACATATCTTTTTAATCATTTTCCACGCTTTTATTTCAAAATCCTCAAGTCAATGCCTATCCACTTCACTGGAATACCATGACAAATCGGACCGACAGCGTCATGCCCTCTGCTATGAAGTCTATTTTAACTATTATTTTGTTTAAGGAGGAAAGCGATGAGGGCCCACCTCAGTTTCCTATGATGGGAATGCGTAATATATTTCACGTGATAAAAATAGTTGTCTACGCATGCGAAGACCTTAATAGACTCATATTTTCATGCTTTCTTGCCCTCTTAAAAATTGGCTTATCACGTTAAATTTAGTGGTTGTCGTTTGTCATTGTGTCTTGCTGTAACTCAAGTGTCAACCGAGTAGTCAGTGAAAGCCATATTCTGAAATGTTATCTTTATTTCCAATAAATTATCAGCTCTTATTTCTTCAACCTCCACTAAGGTAATTCTGTCTGGGTTTCGTCTGTCTAACTGCTTACCGGTGACTTTGCTTTCCGGCAACACGTCGGCGGCCCATCCGCCCGCCAAGAGGCCAGGGGGCCCTGCTGCCATCGTGGTACGCCATCTCGAAGTCCATTGATCAATGAGCACTTGGTATCAGCGGTACGCTGTGATATATTTGATGCACATTTGGATATTGGCGCCATCCTGTTAGTTACCAGGCGAAGCTAACCGCAGAACTAAATCCGGTTGAGTTAAATGAAGTATGCTTTAATTAAGGTGCAATTTGAAGTCCGATAGAATTAATTGCGGTTGTCAAACCGGTTTTTATTTATAAGCTATGGAATGCTGAAGACTGAGTGATTTTGAGGGGAGTGTGTTTGGTAAGTGAAGATTGAGAGAGCGGGGGGGGGGGGGATGGGAAAGAGACTAGGCATGTGAGGTGAACGCAGGCAGATAGAAATTATGCGGAATTGGAGAGGGGTTCATTGCGGTATTGGATGTCAGGTTTTGTCCTGTTCGGTGATAATTAGATGTCTAGTCATTGTTAATCTGTGCATCTATATCAGATAATATGGTTTAACCTGTAGTTCACCATTTTAAGTAATAATAAAGCTGAACCAGAATTAATTTTATATCGATCGTCGATTTAATTTGAAAAAAAAATTCACTCTCGCGAAAACTCATCTCCAAAGATAGATAGATTAATAGTTGCCTTTATTTTTGTGCGAGATTTGAGACTTTGGATTCTCTTCTATCACCTAAATCCTCGTCACACATTTTACACTATTAAATTACGGATGGATTACACAAAGGATACACCAATAGCAATGAAATTAATGCATATAATATCTTAGGACTAACATAGAGCAACACAATACATTAGTTGCCTAGTTAATTAATACATTATAAAACAATATATAATATATACTACATACACACATGCAATACATACAAATACTCTACTAACACATGCCAAAACAAACAAACAATACTTGGAAATGAATATTTCGTGCTTTATTTACAAACGTCAATGCAAAGTATGATGCTCCTGCAAAAGAAAAAGGAAGGATCCCGAAGTCTGTTTACAGCTTGATTTTTACTGGTTGTTTTGCTGTGAAATTAGTGATTTATGAAGTGTGCGCTTGAATGACGGAAGAGATGGTGCCTTAGTTATAACAGATGATAGCTCATTCAACTGACGATATGATGTTACTGCAAATGACTGGTTGTATTTAGTTGTTCTGTAATGAAGGATAACGAGTTTATGATTACCTCTGGCATTTAGTTTATACATTCCATCAAGGCTATTGATGTGAGTGGTAGAATAATGAGGGATTTTATAATTTAATATTTGATAGAGTAAGGACAGAGTGTGGAATTTCCTGCGAGAATCCAGAAATAGCCGGTTGAGTTTGTTAAAATATTCTGTAATGTGATCTGTAATTTTCGAATTGTAAATGAAGCGTACGCATGAGTTAAATGCTCTTTGTAGTTTTACCGACAGCTCGCTTGAGAGGTATCGATACGCTCTGTCACCATAATCAAAGTGAGAAATTATGAGATGACAAACTATCTGATTTTTAAATGTGATGGGCATAACATACTGTTATTTCCTAGGGGAGTGGAGGGACTGATTGACAGTTCCGCAAATTTAAAAAATATGCGAAGACAATGAGAAATTTCCATCGATAAGGAGACCTAGATTTGTAACAACATTCTTTAGTGGAATGGGTGTGCCTTGAAGACAAAAGTTGAATGGTTGAAATACAGCGATGGATTTGAGTAGTTTAGGATATCCAATCACTAAGCTTGCGTTTAACGTGAATTTAGCTTTCGAAATTTTACGTGCTCCGTCTTCTTCTGTTATTGAGGTTAGCATTAGTTCGTTTTATAGCGAGAGGGAGGTTATTGATTGTGGTATTTAGATATATCTGAAGGTCGTCTACATGCAGGTGATATTTTTAGAGCATTGAAGAGATGAAGAAATGTCCTAAGATCCGTTTCTCAATGAAAGTAAAACAAATCCTTTTGGATGATGACGAACCGATATCTTTTTCTAATAAGGATCGGCCTTTCCTTACGGATAAAAAGAGACGTTTCAGGCGTGATATGGTGGAATATCATGATTAATTAAAATTGGCAATTTTCCACATAATAAATTTTTTTTATTAATTACTTTCCTTATGTAGGTACAAAGTCTTCTCGCTGTTTTTCTTCGTTTTTTTGTCTACTTGGAATTATTCTCTTAATGCTCCCTTTTCGTCGGCTGACTTGCCATTTTGCACTATTTTTCCGATGGTCTTTTTTTCAAAGACGATAAGCATGCAACGTTAGAAACATAAGTATAAGAATAATTTCACGTTCTCAATTAAAATTCACTCTGAAGACTTTTTTGAGCCCACCGCTTAGCGCGTTACATCCCAAGTCTGCGGCATGCTTTTTAATTGAGCTACAGGGGTACTTGTTCTATCCATCAAGAGAACCATTGACCGGGAAAAATGAGGAATACTAATTATTTTTAACGAGAAATTAACGTTAAATATCTTTAGGGTGCTCTTATTTAGAAAAAAAATACGTTTTCACGTTACATTGGCCCGAAAAGTCAAATTCTTCAAAAGCGTCCTCTGCTGCATATCTCAATACGAGGGCAGAAGTAACAGAAATGTCTAAAGACCGAACTAATGTCATTGAAACGTAAGAGATAGGTTTGTCGTAAATATCCCGAAAAACTATTGTGACCAGGTAAAGTTTATTCCTGTTCAATTTGAGTTCATAGTTTCAAGTTACTGGTAGAGCTTGTAGAACTACAATGCTGTCCCTATGGACTTTTCATCAAAATAGACTTCAGAAACTTCGTCTAGCTACGCCGGAAACCATCCCATTTATTTAATTCGTTGTCTCGGACGTGACTTCATGGAATCGACTTAACATAATGAAAAGAGAAACTTTATAATTCCACATAGATAGATAGATAATCTATGTGGAATTATAAAGCTTCTCTTTTCATTATATCCCATTTATTGTTAGCAATGGCCTACCGGTCATGATAGGCTTTTGGTGCTTCCGAGAACATAAGAGGTGACTTTTGTCTAAGCCCCAATTATGAAGACGTCAAATGATCGAAAACGTCACATTCCAATAACTCATCTTTGTACCACACCTGTTTCCTCCCACGCTTCGTTCCATACAAAATAGCGCGTCGTATCTACCCCAATCTTTGCCCCGCCTACCCCGCAGTTTCGCCTCGGCGTCACAGTATTCGGCATTCCGTCCATTTTATTTGAGATTGACCACTGAGTTAGGAAAGAGGTTTGTTGCTTCTCGTGATTCTATAAATACGTACACCTCCTCTCGCCGTTCTCTACGACTCTACATAGATCCTGCATTGAATCCAATAGGTTTCTTCCCTTCCCCTCGCTTAACTCAACTTTCTCTCCTCATATATATGACCCTTCACCTTTCATCTGCCGCTAAACCAGTTCAGTGTCAAATTTTCCGGCCTTGAGTGAATTTTTACCATCAACTTACATAACCTATTCTCCATTATCCTTTCATAATAATGTTAAATAAAAAATTTCTTGCCTGAGTTTTACTATTCACACTTTCGCCATCTTCCATTCTAAAGATTATACTTCTGTCATTGACAGCGCAGCCCGTTTCACCTTCTGAAAACATAATATGTTGAGAGGGATCTTTTTTTATTCGGAACCTAATAGATTCTGGCATCGAATTCTAACAACAATACCAGGGTACTTCTCCACGGAATGCCAATAGATGTACTGTGGTTGAGGGCGACCTCGTTTCCGGGTCGGTAGACGCCAATGCCAGTCACTTTTTCGATTCATTTTCGTTTTCGCCGGCGTCCTTCGGCAGTCGGGACACTTCCGAGGCGTTCGAGGTGATATTTAAAAAGAAAAACTCCCGCCGTAGTGCGGGGAAGTGTCCCCTACACCTCTCCGATTCACACCTCGGGCACAGCCGATGTGATTTAGGCCGCGCGACGCCGTCGACTCTCCCGCGCGGGTGAGAATTCGATGGCGTGGCCTTCGATTCATTTTTATCGTGTGTGGAGTGGCGAATGCCTTGATCAAGCAGAACACGCCTCCCACCCCTTTCCACTTCCCCGCGCCTTTCCCCCATCGATTTGTGGGGGTTGATGACGAAATAAAAATCGGGATTACTCCGCTTGCATCCGGTCCTCGGCAGGGTATTTCGGAGAACATAATAAATCCGGGTAGTGAGCGGCTTGATAGTATTTGTCGGGGGGAGAGGGAGAACGGCTAGACTTGTGCGCGGCCACGAGAGTTGTTCTGTCGAGGGTCGGATGCGAGAGATTTCACGGCGTTCGAGGGATTCAGTCGCACGGTGTTCGAGCAGAAGTGGTGTCCGTGGAGGCTAACGGAAGGTACCCCTGGTGAAATACACCGCAAGCCACCGCATCGGCGTGCGGTAGCGGGGGAGTGGGGTGAGGAGGAAGAGTTGGACACAAGTATTTTGCGTGCAAATACTCGATTATGTATAAATAAATAATTACAACATGCATAAATATGTATTCTTACACGCGCATGTGGAGTAAAGTTTTAAACTTTGCTTCGTGAATTAAGAAATTACTGTTGATTACATCTGATTTTGTTACTATTGTACTGCTGGTAAAATATCCTGACATGAATGGGATGAAGATCATTGAAAACAAAATAAAGGTTTCATCTACATCTATATAAATACCCTGCAAGCCACCAAAAAGGTGTGTGGAAGGGGGTGCAACACCAGGAGGAAAGGGTAAGGAATGAAGTGGTTGGGTTTTTTCAAATAGGTGAGGGACGATGAGGGAGCCTATTATATGTTTATGTATAAAAATATATATATTCATTCACATGGAAATAGATATAAGGAAAAGGGATAGGAACGTATATCAAGGACGAACACAGGAGAGGTGGGGAAGGCGGAATCAGGCAGAATTACGAACACAAAAGTATTTCCCTGACCGGGATTTGAACACTGGAGTTGGTGTTAGAGCAAGGGAAAGTTTAACTTAGGGGAACTTAAGTTACATAGCATTAAAATAGGAGGGGGTAAACTAGAATAGATGGAAGTGTACTTATATATGAAGTATTGTAGACCAAAATGGTCAGACTATATAAGAATATAGTTAAGGAGGAGAAAATTGATGAAATTCTTATATAGTCTGACCAAAACGGTCAGACGTTAAGAAAAGGCTCTTTAAAACTTTGATATGGAGTGTAGCTACGTTGTAGGTACGTTGCTTGATAGTTGTGTCCATCCAAAAACCTATCTTAACCGGTAGATTACCTTATAATAATACGCGCGCCACGGAAACATGATCGTTGAAGGAAGATGATTGCCGCAGTGGATGCTTTTGAAATGCAAGTGTGGTGAAGGATGGACAAGATGAGGTGGACTAGAAGGAAAACAAACGAGAAGGTGCTCGGTATGGTGGGAGAGGATATTGCTGGAATATACCCAAAGGTGATAGGACTGTGATATACACGTACGTACGCATAGAGGGAGTGACGTTAGGACAGGGAGGAACGGGTAGGGATAAGATAGGGATGTTCGACGGTATGAAGGGAGGAAGTAAACCGATTTGAATACCAGTTAAATTAAGTGAGGGCTATCAGGGTGTCTCTCGTTAGACGAGTCCAAGAAATGTATAGCGATGTTCAGCATATTTTCATCTTTTCTAAAACGGTAGACTAGGAAAAACAATCGCTTGAGGGTGGAGAAGAAGCAGTTTAATCCGTCAATGGTGGTCTCTCCCACTCATTTTATCGATTTTGTAGTTAAAAGATATGATCACCGAGGTCAATTGGTGAATTAGGTATAGGGGTGTGATTAATGGTGGTCGAGGGCCCCCAATGGCACCCGTAATAAGGGATAGGGTCTGGACATCACCTATGGAAATCATTTATTTTGAATACTGAGAAAAAAATAAGATTCCTAGTGTAAGTGGAATCGTGTGATTTCCCGTCTCAGTCGACCGCTGTCTGTCGAACGACCGCCCCTGGCACTTGGCACTTTTATGACCTGGAAAAACGGAAATTATGTTCATTGCAGTTTCAAGTTAAACAAGGAAAATTCTGTTTCTGTTACGACTGTCGAATTGGTCGAATTCATGGAATCTCTGCCATTTCAGATAGTTTTGTTGCTGAAAAGGAGCCGATTGAATGTTGGTTAACAGCGTCTTATTGTGGTGGCGAGAATTTAATTTTATTAATGCCGCGACTGCGTTTTAAGTTTGTGCGCGGAAGCAGAACACCGCACGACAAAAAATATTTTTCATCACTTGATACTCATTTGTCGCTAGCGTTGCTCGTTGAGACAGAACTGGGAACTGGATATTATTGTTTTGCGACTGGTTAAACGGGTGCTGACGAAATAATGGTATTTTCTCAATGACGCACTGACGTCTCAAGATCATTCTTGACGCGGGAAAACCGCACGAAAAAAATTTTCGTGATTGGTTGCACATTCGTCGGCAACTTCTAGTGCCTGTTGTCACACAATGGAGGCGCTGAATATTTTATACACACATTGTATCGAAAGTGACGACTAAATATTTAAGTTTTCGTAATTCTGCAATTAGATCATTATTGAAAGCAAAAAAATAAACGTAAATCACCGTATTTATTACTAATTTCACATTCATCGGTATTTCTGTTCGTGGAAAACAAATTAGCCTCCAAGTAATTTTTTGCCTCCCAGGAGGTAATTTATTCAATTTTCGTTATGCCACAATGATGCGTCAAAGTGTAATGAATGGGCTTTCGAGGGTCATATGGGAAAAAAATAATTCTTACCACTCGTTGCATATTCGTTGGTAATGCAATGACTTTGAATTCAGAATTTACTGGGGAAAAAAAATTCCACCATATCAAACCCTCAAGGTAAATTTAGTTGCATCAGTCAATCGGGAAAATCTGCATTTGCAAATGGATTTGAACGCGACATATTTGCTTTGCATAACGAAGTCGATGTTCGTGGTTAATACCTTGTGAAATATTATTATGAAATATTTTTTTTGGCGAATCGACTGCAGTTAGTTTCGCTGTACAAAAAAGTTGGCAAAAGTTCATTTCGGAAATTACTTCCTATTAACAATGGAGATATCAGATTCTCCGGAACACGGAGGAAGCGCTAATTGTTTCAGCAAAGATTTTTTTCTCATCAAGTGAACGAAATCGAATGGAGTGACCTTCGGAGTCGAGGTTGAGATGGCTTGGAAGTTTTTTATTTCTTGGATAGTTTGAATTGAAAATCGTTGAATGAACCTTGTACTTGTTTTCCAGTATCATTTTGCTTTTCGACTTCGTGCCGAAAGAATCGGTCGCATTTCAAATGAGAGAATAATTCGACTACGGATTTATTCCCAGATCCAGCGGATTGATACAATGGTATTAATTCGCAGATCCACCCATGGACTGATCCAAGGGTAAATCCCATTTTATTCCCCCCCCCTCCCCCGTCTTTGGGAATATTTTTGAATTTAATAAAATTGTAAATAAATATTACATATGTGTGCATCCGATGCTGCATTTGAATACTTCTTATAGGATGCGATGAGATATCTAAATCTGTTTGACTTGAATATAAAATATATGATACTGTGATTGTCAAGTTTATTTAAGGAGACCCCCCCCCCCCAAACATGGGGTTTACTAGATCCGCTCCTGAATCCAGATCACCCTATTGATCATTTTGGAGCACTAAACAAAAGAGCCGGTTGGGGGGCGTAGTATCCCAGGTGGTAGAGCGAGCTGATCAACTTACAGAATGACCCGGGTTCGATTCCCGGGAGCACGCCTCTGTACACCTTCGGCTTCACCTAAAATGTTATTTTTCGGGTACAAAATATACTTTTCGAAAAAATCACAAGCGGCAGTAGGAATAAGGCACCGGTCCTCCTTATTAACCCAAGGTGCGATTATCACAAGCAGTATGTACGAGCACATACATATAAGGTTTAATACTGAGTAAATTTCACCTCGGGTATCAAAATAACTTTAGGATTGGCTGCTGTTGGTTACTGCAGAAGATTGGCGAGTTCTTTTAAAATAATAAGACTAAAGAATTTTGGAATTTGTCCTCCGTTTTTTCTCCGTGGTGTTGTATGTAGCTGGCCTTATTTTACTTGCATGGAAAAATTCGTAGACGGTAAGGCAAAGGCACTGTTGGAGATGCAGAGAACAATGGGGTGTGGGAGGTTTAGTGAGGGAGAATGCCGGGAAGGCGATTTAGGAATAGACGTGGTACTTTCTATGTAGAGCTAAATAGCAAGTTGCTTTAGTCTCTGTATTCTCAGGGTCTATTTAAATCTTACGCTGACCCGGAATTGTGCTTCAAATATTAATACGAGTAATGCAAAAATACCATTGTAGTACGAAACGTGCGTTTACCCTGATCAAGTGATGAAACTCATGCACTGTATTCCCGTTTTTCTTCAGCCGCACTCGTTTGAAAAATAAAAATAAATCCTAACTGAAAACACTGTCACTGAAAAAGTGACTAGGTAAATGTGTCTCGCGTTTGGAGAAATTTTCATTCTGCTTCACAGTGAAATTAGGCTTGATCGACTCCGTAACCTTTATTTGATTGCGAACGGGTAGAAGTGTGTCTCTGACGGATCTCTTGGGTTATTTTTGGAGCGAAATGTCCATTTTGTTGTTCAATTTCGCCTCTTGATTGACCTTTTGATTGAGGAGCAGTTCGAGTGTGTCAATGGTGGAAATGCGGCGGCGACCGACATGCGATGTCATGTCACTCGAGGCGGACGCGTCGTAAGAATCCGTTGGGGACGCTCAGTCGCGAGTGTAATTCGAAATTCAAGCCGCATTCATTTCTGCCGCGTTCATTCGGTGTTGAGATGGATGGTTATTCGAGAATATGAAAACCACTAGGTGGCGTGGTAGCCCAAAGGCCAGTGTGTGGTCGGAGGCTGTTGACCCTGAAGGCCCAGATTGGGATTTTTTGGGTCCATCATCTGAGAACTGTGACATTTAAACCCCGCCAAACACGGCACTAAATCCGGTCATGCTTCACCATGGCACCAACCATTGTTAACTCAAAATGCCTCCCTTCATTCGGTCCAGCCTGTCTGTTCTCTCCACTTCGCGTGTTCCTCAGCATTGCACCCTCGTCTGCGCCGTCATCATTTCGTTGCCGCTTCCTCGCTCGTATTTCCCTGCAATGTCTGAATTTCCCCAAAAACCATTCCCTCCTCCGCTTTCAACTCGTCGAGCACTTTCTCGTTTGCTTTCATTTTCGTCCACTTCACTTTTTCCATTGTTCTCCACTCCCATGTCTCAAAAGAATTCAAAATCTACGCCTATCATTTTGCTTAAAAAAACCCAAGTTTCCGCCCCGTGCAATACTATACCATGTCAAATGTAAGAGTGTAAAGCACTCAAAAGTTTCAAGTTCTGAGAACGGATATTTTTATTAAATTTTAACAAAATTATTTTTTTTAACGACTGAAATTAAACTCATTTTGGTGTCATACATCTAGATAAGACCCTGCAAGCCGCCGCAAGAGTGTGTCAGGTGTTAGCAAGGGGTGTAGGGTCACCACCCAAAAGAGGGGAAAAAACCGCATTCAAAACCAACACATTCATGCAAACCCATACCCACAGTGGTTCATACATTCATGCAACAATCCTTTCATTTTACAAGCATGCAAATACATATATACCTCCTTTCATTCTACACGCATGCAATTAAATATGCAATCATCTAACATATAATTGGACCTTAGGATGCAGTAAGAAACTTATCCAATATCGTGCAAGCTGGTCATAGTTTTAAAAATTCGTTCAGTTCATCAGATAATCTATACGAGCGATCGCGAACCGTATGAAAATAAGTGGCGGGTGCGGGCCAGTGATTTAGATATCTCTCTGTATTGCGGAAAAGTTTTATACTAGATTATATAATATTTGGTTAACTATCCCATGGCATTTCTTCGTAATTAAGAGTGGCGATTTTCGAGGAGAAATGGCGCTGTTGAGATATGTATCTGTGTAAATTGTTGCTCGCTGTTGAAAATAATCTTCCCTCTATCGCATAGCCCCTAGGACAGTTATTGTACGGCAGCATACGAGCTGAGTCACCAGCTGGGGCGGCAGCTGCGAGCGACGAATCGCCAAGGGCTCGGTCAGCACTCAAGCCTCGCGACCGGCCCGTCTCCCTGGGGACCACCACCACCCCTCGCTCTTTAAAGGACGGAGCAGGGATTTCATTTTGACCCCACGCTCAATTGATTGGCACGCTGACTGAGAACGGTCGATGGGACCAAAGATTCAGGGACAAAGCTTTTCATCTTCTCAGATTTCATAAAGAGTATTAGAACATTGGTTTCTTCTCATTGACGTCGTAATTGAAATCCGCGGATACCATTAATTATGAGAAAAGACAGATATACGAAGCAGTGATGGGCGTGGTGGAGAAAGGGACAAAGGTTTCGGGATAATTTCGAAGAAGACGGCTAAAATGAATGGAGGGGAAATTTTTCGGTGCCAAGTAGATCCTAAGAGCAGCACGAGATAGAGAGAGGAAATAGGAACAGGCTACATGGACAGCGTGAAGGGAGTTAAGAGCTATTAGTTGGGCCTGAGAACCGTTTTCTCCTAGTTTAGATCTTCACTGTCTTGATTGCATTTTCAGGTGATCTATATCTGCATAATGCAACACAAGGGCATGTGGTAGGGGGTGTTAGGTCACCAGCATTCCCCGACGCGTGAACGTGACATCTATTCTTACCCCCAAATTTTTCAAACATTTTTCTAAGCCATCAGAAAATATCTAAACTGTAGACTAAAGCTAGTGATAACAATTAGAAATCTTGTGAGCACTTAGTATATAAGCCATATTTTCATTATCAGCACGTAGCACATTCTAGTTCTGATAAAGAACCAGACGTACTGTATCTGAATTTCGTCCTCATAATCCGAGGGAGTTTCTTTTGAATGTCGAGGCTTCCTCTTGGCATATTGCATGTGCTCTGTGTGTGTGTATTTGTATGCATTAGCTGCGATTTTAAATTCTGAGGAGCGCTTGAGGTCTCAATTACGGTGCTGGCGTTTCTGCTGCCATCGGCGCGTTCATTGAGGAGACCAAACATTGGACATATCGCGTTGGAAAATGTCGACGAAGGCTCTTTTGTGCACTCTAAGCGCGGTTGCTTAGTGGCCGTGAACGAGTCCCGCATTCGCAGTTATTTTGATGAAAGGCGTACCTTTGCCGTGAATCGACGATCCCTTCCTTTTTTTTCCAATGGAGGAAGTAGAGAACAACATGGAAGTGGCCGTCACATTGCGTTCGGCTTACGGTTTCCCTTACCAAGGCCAAAGTTCAAGGAAGCAATTACGCGATTGGCAATAACTCTTATTGCATTCCAAATGTGAGTAAAACATTTTCATCGTGCAAATGCAATGCGAGGAACAGTCTCGAGATCATCTCTTTTTTAAAATTTGAAAGCGTATCGGAAAAGAAATACTTAAATGCTTAGTTATTCTTTTTTATTATCTTTTTTTATTATTATCAGACCTGATGATGGCTTTGTAAGTCGAAACCTAGGTCGTGTTTAATGAAATTAATGTGGAAAAACGAAGTATTTCTTTTCCGATATGAATCGTTTTCACAAGGTGGCGCCTCAAACCATTCTATTTCAAAGAGTAGGTTTTCGATCTGTTCTTCCGAGGTAGAGCGGATTAGCCATTTTACCTAGTTATACGAGTTACGTCGTTTCAGTTTTAACCATATTAAAAAAAATCTAAATAATTTCGAAAATCCCGTTTGGGACGATGTTTCATTCAATATTTCGTGCGGAAATGACGAATGGAATTTTGAAAATTCAACGTAACATTACAATTGTTCTGTGCAAATACTTCAATTCTTGGCTGCTCCAATAATGAAATTAATGCATTGCCTCATGTTAATTCGCATGCATAAAAGAAGTTAGCTCTCACATCTCCCGCTCCCTTTTAAATGTTTTTATTTTGGGCGTAGTCACACGGAGTCTCATGAAGATAAATGGCCGCAACGGTGAATCGATGTCCTTTAAATATATACCTCATTAAATATGTTATACGTAAAAAATTATGATGCCAAGGTTTATAGAAGTTTTTAGTTATCGTTGCGGACAAAAAAATCTAAGTGCGATTGAGGGACTCGAAAGACAAACAGAGTGTGAAAAATACTCGTGGCGCTTCATTTGAGGGTCCTCAAAACTATCGTTTCCGTCGAAATGTCGGAGTTGTATCCTGGGAGTCAAAGGTGTCCGCTAAATGCATGTGAGACCTTCATCGGAATGATGTCGGTACCTCTCCAGGTGAACGACACCCGTAGAAGCCGAATAGAACGTTAGCGACACCGTCGTGCTAACTACGTTCTACGTGAGTGGATTCCCGAACAGAAATGTCGATATTTTTTACCCCTGTACGTAGAAATTGAAATATTACAATCGGGATATTTTTTTAAAATGCTCCATACTGTTGAAGGAAATGTGAAATGAGTATTCGATATATTGCACACAATTAGCTGTGAACTACGAGAATCAACCAAAGGTCGTAATTAGTACGGAACCGCAGCAGAGGGGAGCAATTGGAGAGGAGGGGGTTCATTCTATGTTCCCAGGTCACACCCTTCGCACCCAGGGGTGGAACTTAACCTTAACCCAAGGGTGGGGGGGGGTGCGAAGGTTGCGACTTCACATGGGTTAGGTACTTCAACCTCTCGAGGACCCCTACTGCTCAACCGAACCCTTTGAGTCGGGGAGGGTGAGAGACCCTTAGAGGCTTCGTCCCCTTCGCACGCACCCAATCACCTGTGGCGATAAACTGTTGTGTGTGGTCTAGAGAGGGGGGCGGGCAGGGTGTGAATTGGCCCTCGATTTGTATTTGCCCGAGGCCATTCCCCCCCATGCATCCCTCTCGTAACCGAATCTGAAACTATCGTCGACCTAGTGAGCAGACACGCAAACCGTTCAGCGACCGGGGGGTCCCCTTCCCTCCACCCAGCCTGGTCCTCCGCCGCTCCTGCCTCCGGGGTTACCCTCCCCTTGCACTCGGCGAGGCTAAATAATAATGGCTGGGAAACATCGACCCTCCCAGGACTGCAGCACCGGAGTCACTCCTCCCTCGGTCCTGATGAAAGGAACGTTATTTATGAATTAATAACCGTTTTGTGTCCGAGGCCGTTTCGCTACCGAAGTTACTTCAGGTTTTTCCTTACTACAAATGCTGCTGAATGTTTACCATTTGTCGGGTGGCCTGAGGTAACGGAAACCGTCCGGTACCATTGAGGGAAACCTCGCGATCGGAAAAAGCCTGTGGCACCATGGGGGGGGGGGGGAGTGGTGGTGAGACTTGGAGATTTCTTTCTTCCGCTGCAAAGAAATATTTATTCCCAGCAAGTCCTTTCAGGAAAATATTTTCTCCTTTTTGAAATTTGGGGAAAAAATTTTTCCCCAATCTTGAGAAAATGAGATTATGCTCGTATGTAGAAGGAAAGTTATCTCTCGGGGTGTATGGACATCGTAAGACTAGAAAATTAATAGGATAAAGATGTTAAAGAAGTAATCTTTAACAATTAATTACAATGAAAGCATTACTTTATATCAATATTTATGTCTCTTTATATCTATATTTATTAATAAATATTATAATTTTAATCTTCTATTGAAGTTTGTGTAAACGGAGATAATAACTCGAAGCGGTTTACAGTTTCTTAGAGATACCAGCTGCTCCAGGTCTCTTTGTTGATTAATTAAACTCCCTTCGGTCAAGGACGTGTTTGACTATCCCGCGATACTGCTAAACGAACATCTTCAAAAAATAAATTAAATTCCGTCGAAACAGTTAAATCCAATTTTTGTTGCCACTAATACTTTCAGAATGTATACTTAACATTTATTGAAAATTAAGCTTTGAAAAAACAATGGCAATTGTGAGCGTATCGTGAATCTTTCGAATTTTAACATTTTCTTTGGCCTCACTGCATCCAAGTCGTCACAGCTGTATTAATTATATTTTGCGTTGCGCCAGCGGCTTGATCTGGGGAACCGAGCCAAGTCTTGTGTTTAAAATAACCCTGGAAATTATATAAAAGCTGCTCTCTCGTTCTACTGTCTCTATAATCTGACGAATGAAATACTTACCGTAAATTAAATGTATGTGAATATATATATATATATATACATATATAAATATACATATATATATAATGTAAATGGAATTAACACTAGTAGACACAAACACAGAAACACATAAAAGAGGAACTCACTGGGTCTCGAATTTTCGGTGGCACATCCACCTTTCTCAAGAGGAGGGAGGAACAGAACAGTTCTGTTCCTCCCCACATCCACCTTTCTCAAGAGGAGGGAGGTACAGAACAGTTCTGTTCCTCCCTCCTCTTGAGAAAGGTGGATGTTCCACCGAAAATTCGAGACCCAGCGAGTTCCTCTTTTATGTGTTTCTGTGTTTGTGTCTACTAGCGCTAATTCCGTTTACATTATTGTTCACGTCCGTGAGATTTTCACGACAGTGTTATATATACATATATGTGTGTTTGTGTGTGTATATATGTATATATATTCTCACACAAACGCGCGCACGCATAAAAGAAAACGACTCACTTTTGAAAAATGTCTGCGGACTCAGTAACCATCAGTGTAAGAGTAATTCATCCCACAGCGATGACAGTGGTCGTGATCACTGCAATATTTCTAAAGTTTTTATTTTTTGTGGCATATCAGTCGTGCTAAGTTTGTAGTTCTTAATGCCTTTTTAAATTTATTACAGACACGCACACATACATACACACACATACATATATAAAAATATATATTTATACATATTATTATTATTATTAGGTAATCTACCGGTTAGGGTAGGTTTTTGCATGGACACAACTATCAAATAAATATTTTTATACATATTATATACATATATATATTTTTAATACATATATATATATTTATTTATTATATACATAATGTTTTTGGTGCCTGGTATTAGACGAATGGTGTTGGGAGTCTGCAGCTCTTTCCCCACATGCATTGTCTGTCCTGTCGCGTCTAGGTATATTTCTCTGGAAATTGGGACAATGGCGGGGTGGTGGTGTAGGCCATTCCATTCCTCGCCCCCTCCTGAGTGTCTCCCTCGAACTGCGCCCTCGCTCCCCCCATTTCCAATCGTCCTATTCGTGTGCACATGTCGTGCGACCGAAAAAAAGAAGAGGTCGTATCGCAAGGTCGCATAACGGTTTCAAAGAAGACTCCGAATAGGAAGGAAAAAAAAGGCATACGATGTCTCGCAGGAATCGGGTAGAGTTTGTGTGTTTGACTAATCAAGACGACTTTTGGGGGGATGGGAGGGCAGGGGAGGGGATTCCATTCCTCTTCCCTATCCCAAACCATCACCCCCCTCTCCTTCTATCTCTCCCCTCCTACGAACGCATTAATTCTCGAGGCTGCGCGAAATATTGGGAGCGCCATCTTTTGTTTATTTTAAGACTGGAGAGACGGAGAGCGTAATTAGTGACGTATACGCGCGAAGCATCTCAAGCGATCTTCCTTTTTTTTTTCTTTTCGTTTTGCGTCGTAACTCTCCCGTCCTCTCCCCCATTACGCGACGCCACTTCATCTTTTTATCTTCGTCTCCGTTCCTTTTACATCGATACGGCTGGGAAATGGACAAAAAACTCATTTTGAAACGCCATCGTGGAGTAATTGGGAAAAAAAACCCGCTGCATCGTTCGTGGGAGACGAATGAATGAATTTGTGTCTTGGAGAAGGCAAAGAAAGGCAAATATCTTCCCGATGTCTGAAAAATGCGGTCAAGATTTCTATAGGATGTCAGGGAATGTCGAATGACTTCGCCGAATATATTGACCACATCCTGATTTGACCCTCGGATCGTATTTTGTCGTGATCACGTAATAACTGCTTAAGGAGCCATCCTCATATCACGTTGGAAGCAAGCCGGATCGCCTACGTCAGAATTTAATGACGAACGAAATCCGGAAAATGTAATCTGTTCGTTCAATTTTCTGTTGTTATCTATCGTCAGTTCTTCCTTTGATTGGAGTGATGAGGACATATATAATCTGTTCTGGGTGAGTGTTGTGTCTCTGTATCTCGTCAGTCCTGTGCTTGGGTTGACAAGAATCTAGAGTTTCCAGACTAAAAAGAAAGATTTGTACTTTTCCACAGATTTATATTTTATGGTACAACGCATTTGACCGACTTACGGCATCATCTGGTACATGCAAGGCATGCCTCAATACTTCCACGAAGTAAGTAGTGAAGCCTGAAACAAAAGAATATAATCTAGAGTTTGGATATTCGATGCTCTAGGATAGGGGTATCTGTAATCCGATCGTCCTGTGTTATAGGTGACGTGTATCTACAGACCCTTTGCTATATGTTTGGGATGAGAAGAACAAATATATTGTTCCTTCTGTGTTAAGAACCTTTAGTCTTCCTCCTGTGTTTACGGTGGCGAAAAGGATTTATTTTATAATACCGTGTTGTTTCGATAAAAATAAGATCGGAAAGGACCTCGGTATGAGTGCTGTTTTGGTTTCAATATCCTTCACTTGTTTTCTTTAATAGAAGCGAAAGAGAATGATACCTGGAAAATTCGATGCGAGAAGACAAGGTTGACGTCACTCCCGTCTCGACCGTGAGCGGATCGAGGGTATAAATGCCCTTTGAAGGCGCTAAACGGGGTTCCACCAGCATTGACTGAAAGCGAGTCAGCCTTTCTTCGCCTTCCTCAGTTCCGCAGTGCTCCAATTAGAGTTCCTCCAGGAAAGCTGCTGCTGCTTTCATGAAACAGTGGATTGACACCTGAAGCACGGGGTGTCAACTCACAATTAGTACACGCTTGGGAAGTACTAGTGTCACTTTCCAATGTTTTCTGTGGCAGCCGTTGCAATTTAAACTGAACAACTGTTTTCGAGGGTCTTGAATGACGGCGGTGACCTGTGATCGTTTGATAGCGATTGATTGATTTATTTTAATGCGGAACAGAATTCATGGTTTCCCTCGACCGAAGTCAAATGCTTCTCACACTGAGAAGGTGTCGTATTTTGTCTCTATGCCAGAGGCTCAATATTTTTTTTTAAGTAATCTACCGGTTAAGGTAGGTTTTCGGATGGACATAACTATCAAACAAATATTTTGTGACTCCTAAGAAAACCTACTCTACATCAGGTCCCTCTTCATCTCTGTGTACTTCTTTCCTCCCTTCATCCCGTCCAACATCCCTATCCTGTTCCTGCCCTTTCCTAGTTTGCCCAACATCCTCCCCTCTATTACCTTCTTCAACATCCCACTACCGCTCAATACGCCTTTCAGAAAAATAAACAATAGAGCACGGTTGTGCACTCACCCTTATCGTACTTGAATAAATGTTTTTGAAATAATCATCATCAGTATTTCAATCCTAGGATTGGTTTACAGAATCCCTCCATTCGCCTCTATTTTATGTCAATTCTCTCAATCCTTGATACCTTCTCTGTTTTACGTCCTTCTTGATTTGTCCTATGTAGTACATGTCTCTTGGTCTTCCTCGTGGAATCTTCCCTTCTATTCTTCCTTCTATTATATTCCTAATCAATCCATTGTGCCTCAATGCGTGTCCAATCCATCTATTTCTTCTTTACCGTAGAGTTCTCCACATGGTCCTATCCTCTTCTGCTCTTCTATATACTTCCTCGTTTCTTACTTTGTCTGTCCATTTAATCTTCAGAATTCTCCTCCAGCACCATGTTTCAAAGGCTTCTATCCTTTCCTGGTCCACTTTTCCAACGTTCCAAGTCTCGGAACCATAGAGCGCCATGCTCCACACCAAAGTCTTGACGAATTGTTTCCTTGTTTCCAGCCTTAAGTTTTTTTAACATAGTAATAAATAATAATAGTACTTGAAATTTTATGACAATAATTAGGGGACTAAAGCATGCGATGCAGAAATACCAAACGTATCGGCGTCCTTCCAAAGTACCCTCTGTTAATTCGTAAATAACTTGCAGACTGTACGGAGCTGCCTTCCTCTGCGGTCGTAATTTCTCTCCTGCCCGACCTGAATGCAACGTGTTTACCTCTCTGGCCACCGAAAGTTAAGCGAAGCCGCCGCATTCATCCACGTTTCTGAATCCTTTGAATGTGTTTCTATTTTTAAATGCTATTTGAAGAAAACTGTGGGCGGATAGTTTTTATCCACGTATTTACTGAATACATTAAGCTCTCAGGATACATAAACTAATTTTGTCCTGTGCCAAATTAAACGAGAGTAAAGAAAATATATACAAAGTCAACGATTTCATTCGACCCAACGCTTTCTGCTTTCGCCTAAGAGTACTTCATTTAATTTGTGTGGCTAAAAGTACTATTATGTGGTAGCAACAATTATCAGGCGGCAATTCATATTCCCAACTTATTTGACGGTTTGTTTCTTTACCTCGATCTGCTCTGCATACGAGGAAAATTACTTGATGGTAATCTTCTTTCCTTGGTAGCATGATTTCTCTACGTATTTTTGGTGTCTATACTCCATGAATTTTGACACCGTTAATTTCTCATTGCCTTGGGTGATATAAATGTCTCCACGGATCTTTTTGTGTTCGTTTGACCTCAATTCTCCGCTTAGGTTCCTTGCTTAGCCTTAATATACCCCCTGCCACACACATTTCCGATGACTTTCAAAGGCGGTGTAGAGGATGGGGGTCGGAGGTCATTGGTGTAAGTGGGGGGGGGGGAAGGTCCAAGTCCAGGGGTTCCTTTGGCGGTTGGTGCAGGAGATCTGCTGAGTATTGCAATTGTCAAAATGTCAGATTGATTTCCTACTGATGATGATTTTTTCTGCTCACAAAGTGTAGAGGAATTATAGATAAAAAATAAAAGTATCCGGGGTTGGATAAAAGACTTATTGAATAGTCTGATACACAGAGTAGTCATATATGGAGTTAGGTCAAATGAAGTAGAAGTTACTTCAGGTGTTCCCAAGGGAACTGTCATCGGAACTCTTTTATTTACTTTACGTTAACAACATCGACTCCGTAGTACCCTAGTAAGATACGTTTATTTGCCGATTATGCAGTGGTTTACCGTGATATCCGTGTTCCTGAGGACACAGCAGCTTTGTCCGATGACCTTAATTCTCTAGAACGCTGGTGCGACCCTTGGTACTTAGAAATAAACTTAAAAAAGTGAGTAGTGATGAATTTTTGTAAAAAGAACAATTCTCTCCCGAACGCATACTGCATGGGGGAGACCGAAATGGAATGTGTAGACTCGATTAAATACCTAGGCGTTACCCTCACTCACGAACTCTCCTGGGTGAAACACATACAGGGATTATGTCCACATGTGTGGACAAAGCTAACAAAAAATTAGGATTTATTAAAAGAGTACTGGGTAAATGTGATTAATAGGTCAAAGTGAATTGTTATGTCGTTGGTTAGACCTCATTTGGAAGATGCTGTAAGTATATGGGATCCTCACGAAATTGGATTGATTGCCAAATTGGATCGCGTGCGGCGTAGAGAAGCTAGATTTGTAAAACGTTGCTATGATAAACTTAGTAGCGTATCCAGAATAGCTAGAGCAGCTAGGCTGGGAGTCACTCACGGAGCGAAGGTTTAATTACAAATTGAAACTCTTGCATACATTAGAAGGGAGTCTCTTTAGCAGTGATGTTGAAAATATGTTATTACCCCCATCGTATTAGTGTAGCAGAGAGAATGCTAATAAAATTAGAGAGATAATGTGCAGAATAGATAGATTTAAGATGCCATATTTTCCACGAACGATAAGGGATAGGAATAACATTGTCCGACCGAAGTAGGGTCATATTCGAGTCAAAATTAGTTGGGTATGTATTCACCCCCTGCCACACACCCTAGCGGTGGCTTGCAGGTTACATAAATAAATATATTAATGTTGGCAGTAGATGTATTTTTCTCATTTGAAGGCAGCCTTGTATCGGGTCTAATCGTAACGGATCCCTAAAGCTTAGTCTTGTCTGTTTTATTTTTTGGAGTTTCACATTTTTGTTTGAAATGAAGAAATTTCTATACATATTCTGCTTCTACCTGGTTCCCCTCCGCAACCCCTCGAAGGAGCGCTCCTTTAAGTTTAGGTTTAGCATTTTTCCGTTCCGTTTTTGGGAAAGATTGTGCATTCATGAGTTTTAGTTAGTCGTCGAGTCGAACGTCTTCCAATAGCTTCGCGTAATTATTTCCCCACTGTGGTACTCATTAGCCTGGGGTAAAATATTGAGCAATTCCGTATCAATGATGCATTCTTCCAACAAAAGCAGCCCTCCAACAATCCCTTCCTCCAATCGAAGTCTCCCTCCAGCATTTCCTGGGCATCATTACGGGCGCTCGATATTCTTTCGCCGAATTCCGCCGTTTTGGGAACGGATGCGGAAAATGTCGTTATGGCGTCTTCGGGGAAATCTTTTATTATCATTGTAATAATTATAAACGCACTCATTATATATTTTCAATAAAATATCACTGCGGAATCCGGTTTTTGCCAATGATATTGCTGTGCAATAATAAATGTTGCTGTTTTTCATGCAATCTGCAAGTATGGATCTGGATTTCGATCAAGAAATAACTAAGTAGTTAGCGAATAACGCGGCTCTACAATTGATACTTACAACCTATTTCGAGGGTAAATACTGCATAAGCTTGCCCTCTGGTTATGCAATGTTTAGTTCCTGCAAACATAACGGTCTTGAGCGACGTCAAGGTGACGTTCGTTTTCAATGGTAAATGGACGGAATACGTCTCGCCAATACCATCCGGTAATGTTTGTTATCTCGTAAGTGAAATAGCTCTGATTTGACAGAATAATCCTACCCTACCTGTCCACATCGCTGCTTGCAATCTCTCTCGATAATTAAACCGTTTTGGTACATAAAATCCTTTCAAATGAGTCGCCTTTGCTTCCATTCTTATCGTGTCATATATTCTTCTTAAATGGGCACATTTTACTCTGCTAAACACTCGCTGGAAACCCTTGAATGAAATGCAGTCGTACGAATTAAGTTCTCTTGCGATTACTTCCGTTCTTTCAATTCTTTTTGATATCGACAAAAATACTTGCGTCAGTTTTGTCGTGTCTGTTACGCAAACTGAATTCCGTCAAATTAATCGGAAAAAATATTACTATCTTAAGTCGAACTAAAACATATCGGTGTGAATATATAAATGTTTGTCGGGAATTGCATGTCAGGTTAAGCACAAATGACGCCTGTATGCAGACGGTATGTGCGCTACTTGTTTGACGCATGAATGTACATAGGACGAGGAATGAGCAGAGGTTAGCGAAAGGATGTATATTTAATGAATCCGCAACGGAAATGCGTGAAAGAATTGTGTGTGTGTGTGTGTGTGTGTATGATGGTTAGGACATGTTACGAGAATGAATGGGAATTATCTCGAGACAATGTTAAAAATGGAAACTGTCATCAAATTTTTCGCCGCTTTTCTGCGTTCAAATGTTTTAATCCAAGTTTTTAAATATTTGTGTCATCGCTGAAGAGGGTTGTTTTTCAAAATTTTTTTATATATATGCATATATATATATATATATATATATATATATATATAATGTAAATGGACTAACTAGTCGACACAACCACAGAAACTGAAACACATAAGAGGGACTCTCTGGTTCTCGAATTTTCGGTGGTCTTCGAATTTCGAACCACCTTTCTCAAGAGGAATTAGGAACAGAAGTTCTGTTCCTAATTCCTAGGCTAGGCAAGGAGGCATTCTCTAGGAGGAGGGAGTTGATGACGGGGGCGTTGTGTAGGGAGGATAAGAAAAGACTCGTATGAACTTTGATATGGGGCGTAGGAGCGTAATACGCGGAAACTTGGTCGCTGAAGCAGGAGGATAGAAGTAGATTGGAGGTTTTAGAAATGTGGGCGTGGAGAAGAATGGAGAAGGTGAAATGGACCGAAAGGAAAACAAATGAGGAAGTACTAGAGATGGTGGGTGAGGAGAGGGGTTTGTGGAGAGAAATCCTATGGAGGCAGGAAAAATGAATGAAAGGCGTATTGAGCCGAAGTGGGATGTTGAAGATGGTAATAGAGGGGAGAATGTTAGGCTAACGAGGAAAGGGCAGGAACAGGATAGGGATATTTGACCGGATGAAGGGTGGAAGGAAGTACACCGAGATGAAGAGGGACCTGATGTAGAGTAGGTTGCTGGATTGGGTTTTGTTTGGAGTTACAAAATATTTATTTGATAGTTGGGTCCATCCAAAACTTTCTTTAACTGATAGATTACTTAATAACAATAATTTATATATGTATATATATATGTGTGTGCATATACACAATAATATATATTATATAATATATGTATACATAATTATATTTTCACATTACATACATCTATGCGCACACATACATTGAAGAGAATATTTTGATTGCGTCACCAATGTTCGATGCATTACTCCTCGCATCCTAATGGCGGCTGGGACCACCGAAATCTAAACGCGGGTTCTTTTAATTTTTATTAATCATATACTTCATGCACATACATATATTTTGCGAAAGAAGAAGAGGAAATCTTGTGGGAGACAGAAAATTTTGAAATGAACATGTCGCGATTGAATTCAGTCGAAGGAAATGTCGAAATGGCAAGGAACTATCGGCGTGTCAGCGACGAAGGGTATGTATTGAGCACCGCATGAATATGACAGAACGGGGACAAGTGTTCGAATTCGGGTCTGGAAGAAATCAATGAGGATGGAGTAAGTTTCTTGAGACGAGTTTCAAAGAGAGGCTATTCTTAATTTTGCAAGCCAATAAATAGGACGGGAATACGTATGTTTTATATTTGGTGAGTAGTTTGTGGTGGCTGTGTTCTGCGTCGTAGTAGAAGGAGATCCATAATTAACCCGTATCTGATTTTATGGCTGGAAATGAAAAGTTTCTTAACTCGGAACACTACTAGCGAGTTTGGTTTTAGATCGGGTAAACGCCCTCTGGATGCGATAGATAGATAGTGTTACACAATTTTTCTGAACTAGGTATATGGTTTCCCCAATCTCGTGTTCGCCAGAGATACCGTCGGATGTCGTATTCGAGTCACTCGCCCTAACTTCTTGTGGGTGCTCGCTGCGTTGTTAATTTTGGAATTTGGGACGTTGGCCTCCGAAAACTGATCGAACGCATCCGTTCTATCTCATCTGTCGGAAGTCGCGGACATTTAGGCATCCGTCCGGTGAGGTCAACCCTCTAACCTCTTGCTTCGGGCTTGTGTGAACCGAACGATGTCATTCACACATATGTGCGCTGGGTGTTTTCCTTACACCGTCCTGCCTGGGGTCACCTGTAATTCTTCGTGGCCTCTCGGAAAATACCATCTTTCGCGTGGATGTGCCTGGTACTAAAGGTAGAATCGCCTAGCTAATGACGTTTTAAGCATGGAGTGAGTTCATGAGTTAAGGTGTGGAGAATGTTTAAGTGAAAAATTTTGTCGTGGAGTATATTGTTGTTCGGAAATTTTGTCTTAAAGGAAGGACGATTTGCGCAAATTTGAGGCTTTTAAGATGGTGGGTGTTGAGGCGGATGGGAAAAGTGAAATGGACGGTAAGGGAAAGAAACGAGAATGTTCTAGGAATGGCGGGGAGGAGAGAGTGTCACGCTGGGGAAATTCGGTGAAGGCAGGGAAAGTGGATGCCGGCATTATGTGTTTGGAGGGGGCGATAAGTATAAAGAAGAAATGACGAAGTTTGTTAAAACGGGAAGGGGGGATGGAAGGAAAAGGGAAGATGTACGTTGGACGAAATGAAGAATTGCTGGAAGTATATGAAGTTGAAAATGTTATATTGCGTAGTTCTATAGTTTTTGCTATCGTGTTGGGAAAGATTTACGAGTGCAGTATTAGGTTGTCCCATCGAAACATTAGATTTAAACTATCTAGACTTAACTATCTGGAACAATTTCTGGAAGTGTTCGATCCGTTGAAAATTTTCAAATACGACCTTGTAGTGCGATGTGGGTACATATTTCGGCTCCACTATGAAGTTGGGTCGTGTAGTCTGCGACGTGTTCTACCGAGGCATGTATTGTTGCCACTACGTGTCTCATAGGATACGTGGTATTTTAGTATTTTTTTAGTACCCTGAAAGTGACGGCTAGGGTGTGGGGTAGGGGGTGAATACACATTAGAATAATTTTGACCCGAATATTTTTACCCCTACCGCGGTCGGACAATTTTATTCTGATCGTTCGTGAAAAAAATGACATCTAATCTTCGAAATCTCAATGATTAATCTGTTCCACACTTAATCTCTCTAATTTTATCGAAATGATCTCGCCCACCGTAGTACGATGGGGGTAATTATACATTTTTAACATCATTGCTAAAGATGGCGATCCGATGCGTAGAGTGCTGGGCTACTGATGTAGGGCTCAGGTTCCCGGTAATGCCTCTGGGCGCCCTACACTCCAGGAAGGGCTTAGCAGTTTGTGAGTTCAACCTTCACTCATCGAACCGAACTTCGGGCTGATTACTGTTGTCTTTTCGTATGTTTTCTGTGAATAATCTCAATGATAAATTGTAAAACTCTATCAAGACTACACTTCATAAAAAACGTTATGATTTCGTCTGTAATATTGCTAGGATTGCATGGCTGATTGGAATCTACAAAATTCAATACGCCTCTGTAGCTTTGTTTTGTTGCTTTACAGCAACGTTTATATTTGTTGAATGAATATAGAATAGCCATTCAAATTTTTTATTTATTTATTTTAGCACCCTGAAAACCACCACTAGGGTGTTCGGCAGGGGGTGAATACACACCAGACTAATTTTGACCCGAACATGACCCTACCGCGGTCGGACAATGTTACTCGAACTTCATAGATTTTTTAAAAAATAAGAAGATTAGGGTAAACTCCTGGGAATCGTTAATTTCAAAAAGATTCTAAAATCCGATGCATGTTCGTAGCAATTGAATTCCAATGTTTTGCTGGAACACCAAATTTCGTACATATTTGAAGGTTTATTTCGTGATTGCTCGTCAAGATTGCTGTTGAATTCATTTCCGTATCGTAGTTGAAACTTCGTGGGTTCCAGATTAAATTTGAGAAATGAGGTTCACGTGAAATTTTTATCTTTGGAATGCTGCAATTCTGGAATCCCGTGATTTTTCACGAGTGATGATGCAATGACGTCGAAAGTTTATAACGTAGTGCGTAGTGTTTGGGGTCGAAGGAAACGGTCGCTGGAAAGGTGCGCATGTATGCGGTGGCGTGGGATCGTGCCCGCGTCAATCTGCCTTTGCTCACCTCGCCACGCATCTCCTCTCATTGCGCATCGGTGCGTGTCGTCGATAAAATGATCTCATCATAGAAGCACGGGTGTTATGCGGTATAATGTGGAGTCAAGTCTACGCATACTTAATAAACGATCATTAAAAGATAGTACTCAGGAGTGACTTCATTTCAAGTTTAAGTGCGCGGTATTTTGAGTTAGGTACTTATAGTGGTAGAAATTGTCTCCCAGTCAGGATAATTTTTCATTTTAATAAGCACTTCCCCAAATCATAGGGTCTGGAACGTCCCTAAACACTCTTAAATTCATTTTACAGCGAAACAATGCCTGACTTTGCATACGTTTTACCTCCCTTCACTTATTCCGGAATGCCTGAGTTTTTTCTCCCTTTACGTTGTCCAACCTACATTATCCTCTCAATGCATCGAAGTCTACAGAATTCTGTTCCCTCCTAATGCGCAAATCCTAATGTACCGTCGTAAAATAGTGCATAGATTTTTCCTGCCTTCTTCGTGTTTCTCTGTAGAATATTCTAGCATATCGTTTTTCAAATTGGATCCTCACGAAATTGAAGGAATTGTCGTATTGGTTCACGTGCAGCGGAGAGGAGCTAGGTTTGGAAAATTTTGTTATAATAAACTTAGTAGCGTAGACAAAACATTTGAGTAACTACGCTGGGAATCACTCACGCAGCGAAGGTTAATTTACATATTTATGAAGCTCTTCCATAAATTGGAAAGATGTCTCTCTAGCAATGATGTAGATAATGTATTATTACCCCCATCGTACGATACTACGGGAGGAGAGATCTTGTCAATAAAATTAGAGAGATCAAGTGTAGAACAGGTAGACTTAAGAATTTTTTTCCACGAACGATAGGAGATCATAATAACATTATCTGACCGCGATAGGGTCATATTCAGGTCAAAGTTAGTCTGGCGTGTATTCATTCCCTGCCACAGACCCTAGCGGTGGCTTGCAGGGCCCTAAAATAAAATGAAAATATAATAAATCATATAATTTCTTCCTTGTTGTCCTCTCCGTAAGTTTTATTTCTTCCAATTTTCTCCGCATATCAAAATAGTCCGATTTATGCTCACCACCCTCCCCAAATTATCAAGTTTCTGAGCCAGGCCTAGTTACGCTCACTATGTATTTGATTCATAAACAGATCATCAACTAATTTTGCCATCAACTCCCATCTCTTTACGCACTTAACCTTTCCGTAACGCAAATCTGCTTCTGATGTCATTGGATTCCACTTAGCCTTTTTTCATCTAAAAAGTCGCAAAACAGGTAAAATGTTGGATTATATGTTTTTCACGTTTGAACACACTTTTGAATCTAATTTGGATGTGAATCAGAGTGCCTTTCCCGTGATTAGTAATTCGCGGAAGCAGCTAAGGCTCACTTAATCGGCTTCCCGAGTTCCTCATACTGCTGTTGGTTAATCGGCAGCGCCCAGATTCGTCCTTCGAAAGCATTTGTTGTTCCGTGGTCTGGGAAACCCGCATCGCAATCAGTTACAAACCACCTCGTGCGCGACTGAGGTTGAACTTTCCAGCAATTTCATTAATCGGAGTCATTTTCCACGCATTTTCCATCCTAATTCGATGTCTATATTCGAAGAGCGCCCTTTGCGGTTGCGCTAAATGGCTCACATTCTCTTTTGAAGGATGCGTCTATTATCACATGTTTACTGATGAATTTGCGACTTGGGAAGCTGAAAATCAATGACTTTTTGAATGGTCGGGTACAAAGAGTGGTCATAGATGGAGCTAGCTCAAATGCAATAGAAGTCACTACAGGTGTTCCACAGCGGAGTGTTATCGGACCTCTTTTATTCCTACTTTACGTTAACGACCTCGAGTCCGTAGTCACTAGTAGTTTATTCGTTTATTTTCCGACGATGCCATGGTTTACTGTGATAACCATGATCCTGAGGACACAGCAGCTTTGCCAGATGACATCAATGTTATACAAAGCTGGTGCGAGACTTGGCATTTAAAACTTTAAAAATTGCGTAGTCATGTACAAGGGTGATCTGAAAAATTTCTTACCTAAAAATATACAAGACATTTTTCTGAAATTTCGAAGTCGGAAACTCTTCAGGTCACCCACGTATTTTTAATTCCCACCCGAAAGCTTAGTCCATTCGGAACAGCGAAATGGAATGTGTGGACTCAATTAAATACCTAGGCGTTACCCTCGCTCACGATCTCTCCTGGGTGAAACACATTCGTGGAATATGTGAACAAGCCAACAAAAAATTAGGATTTATTAGAAGAGTACTGAGTAAATGTGATGAAAAAGTCAAAGACAAATGTTATCTGTCGTTGGTTAGGACTCATTTAGAATATGCTGCAAGTATATGGGATCTTCACGGAGTTGTATTAATTGCCAAATTTAATCGCGTGCAGCGTAGAGGAGCTAGATTTGTGAAAAGTTGTGATGATAAACTTAGTAGCGTATATCCAAAATAGCTAGAGCAGCTAGACTGGGAATCACTCACGGAGCGAAGGTTAAATTACAGATTAAATCTCTTGCATAAATTGGAAGGGAATATTTTTAGCAGTGATGTTGAAAATGTATTATTACTCCCATCGTACTACGGTAGGAGAGATCATGATAATAAAATTAGAAAGATTAGTTGTAGAATAGATAGATAAAGATGACATTTTTTCCACGAACGTTAGGGGCTCTTAATAACATTGTTCGACCGCGGTGGGGGTAAAAATATTCGGGTAAAATTATTTTATTATCCCTGAAAGTCTGGTCAATATCCGTAATCAGAAAGCACCTAATTTTCTGGCGACCATCTTGCTTGAGAATGGTCTTCCCCGTTCCGTCTTGAAAGTAATCCCTTCACTTAATGGCCTCGAATAGCCACGTCGAACGACGATGACTTCGCTCCCCAGCTCGCAGTTTTCTTGCCAAACTTAAATCGGAAACCTAAGAAAGACCAGAGATAAGCTTGATCCCCGTTTAAAGCCTTGGGATCTTAGGAGTTGGGAAAGCGGTGGGTTGAATATCAATAGGAAGATAGTTTTCCTAGTAATAAGTTTTGAATAGGGTAGAAGACAAAAGTATTGAAACTAGCGGGACACTCTAGAGAGGACAGAAGTAGTAGCGTTCAGAGGTCAAGTGGGAAGTTCAGAAGACTCATGAAATAAAGGGGAGAGTATAATGTGAGACTCTGAGAGGAAGTAGAAGAATAGACCCTTTGTACATCTCGTTTGGAGGGGGTGAGAAGGCGTGAGCAGCTGTTGAATGGCATGAGGGATAACTAAGTGAGATTTAAATGGTGGAGGGAGCGTTGGCCAAGTCTACGTTGTTCTCCTCAATAGTTATTCACCAGAATTTTCAAGAAACGAGAAAGAAATTCTTAAACGGAAATGCTGCAAGTAGTTGTAATGTCCCCTGCCTGAATGGATATCTACCAGTTTTATCAACCAGAAACTTAACTGGTTTTACGATTTCCCTCCCGACTGCTCTGGCATCACGCGTGCCACTCTCCTTCCTGAACCAAAACTTATCATCCCCTAAGTAATCACTTGCCCTACTCTTACTCCGTACATTGATTATCCTTTCACCCATTGTAGTTGCGTGTGAAGTCAAAATTGTTGTTCTGTAACCCTTACATTTTGCTGTATTTCCCTTTTATTGGAATAGGAACTAACAGACCTTGAATCTGTGTCTAACCATCATATAGTCTAACTTATATAGAATTATATCTTTCTGTATCCTCCGGTTTTTTATAATGTATAGCTACGCTTTTTGTGGTGTCCAAACCAAATGTTGGTGATGACTAAGCCCTCTTGCAGAACTCAATTGCTTTCTCCCCGCGTTCATTCCTCGTGCCTAAACCGTAGTCCCCCACCTCATCACCATCTCTTCCTTAGCCTTCCGCCGCATTCAAATCCCCCATCACTATCAAATCTTTCCCTGCAGGGACACACGCGATTATTTTCTCTTAACTGACCGTATATCCAATCCACATCTTCCTCCCTATGATTGCTTGGTGCAATGTAGACCTGAACAATGACCAAGTTCTTTGGTTTCGCTTTTACTTCTACCAATTGTGTTCGATCAGTCGCTTGATCGATGTTAATTACACTTCTACCTACTTTTTTTATTCAATACTATGGTTGAGATGATTGAGATTTTGTGAAAGCGGTTATATCCGTCGAGGGTATTAACTTCATTGATGCAGACTTTGCTTTGTGTAAGTTGTATGTGCCCATGTGTCCATGATTACAGAAGTTATAACTTTCCCTTCCATAGAGCTGTCCTGCCTTGTGCATCCCGTTTCACCGTTGATAATGCAATCATTGCCAATGTTTTTACTACTTCCCTCATTTACTGAGGCATTGTCGCCATCCAGAACGCAGACATTTTTCATTCGTCGTCGTATACTCAAATTATCTTAATTTAACTTCATATTTGGTTCATGTATGAATATTTCAAAACGTACAATATTTTGTGTTACGCCGAAAGGGACCAGGGTGACGCGCTTTGAAATTCAATGACCAATTTGCCTCAGACTGCTGCACTTTAACTATCATTGGAGGGTTTTATTGACCTTTGTGGTCGTGATGTCTATGTGTTCTCGTTTGGGAAACGTTAACCCTTCCGTCAATTTATCAACGATCCCGAATCCATTCGTTATGACTGCTGTTCTGACTTTGCGTCTTCGTTCTGTCCGTGACCCCGTGTTGCCTAATCAGATGTACGTATGTACAGAGATTTAATGCCGGCGTCAGCATTGAAAACATTTTCGTGTTTATATCGTCTCGATGGAAATTCGATGGTCACAAGATGGCTGAATACTGATGACGGAAGCACAGCAATTTTATTAGCAAAAAAAATTCTCCCAAAACCAAAAAAGCAGGAATGTCGTCACCATAGTGAGGATGTTTCTCTCTTGTCTTTTTGGTTCGAAGCTGTACTACATGGTCCTGCTTGTGCAACATCTTCACCTTGACGTAACACAGACGCTGCAATGAGTTTTTTTTTCGCTTTGCACCGCGAAGGCAGACGAGTTGCAAAAAGGAGCCTATTAGCAAATATTGCGCTTTGCTACGGCTTGCTAATCGCAACCATATGCTGTTGCAAAACTTTTTTCCCTTCTGAAAGTTTTCACCCACAATCTTGAGGCCCTATGGCGAGCTAAAAGGAGATAATATGGGTAAAGATCATTGTTCCCTCAAAAAGCGATATATATATATAATATATATATATATAATCTATATATATATATAAAATCTATATATATATATATATATATATATATATATATATATATCCCTCGTCCAGAGAACACGGGGTAGCTTGACGGAGAGTCACATTATTTGGATGTGTGGAGTTGAATACTGAGAAGGGTACAGGCGAATGTGGTCGAAGATAGATTCAAGCAGACAATGATTATTTAATGTGAGAATGAATGTGACGGAGGCGAAGGGAGTATGTGAAGTCAGGGTAGCGGTGAGGAAATTAGCGAGAGGAAGTAAATGTTCTGAAACGTCCGAGAAAATGGCTTTTTTGAACTCTGTCTGGCTATGAAGGGCATGGACAGATGTGTAAAAATAGTTCAAGATCCACTCGGAGACACTCATATGTCCACTCCGCATTTGGACCAAGAGTCTGTGTCGGATAATAGGGGAGGCAATAGTTTTTTTCGGCGGGGAAATGGCACGCGAAGCGGAAAAGAATTTAGGAAGACTAAGATAGAGGAAGAGGGAGTGAAGGTCGATTTAACTCTCCTCTAACATACACTGACGAGCATGCTAACATAATCTGCTTACACGAGTACCTGTCCATAAGGGCCTGGGGTCGAATCCCGGAGACGGCAGATTTTTTTTATTGGTATCCCGACCCCGAATTGAGGTGCTTTGTGAAGAGCACTTTGAGTGAGTACACCGTCCGTCGGATGGGACGTTAAACTGCTGACCCCTTGGCGCCTTTCGTTAAGAGTAGGCTAATGCCGATGCCGGGTTTCTCTCCACCCTTCCCTTTCCCATCCATCCCTAATGGCACAAATGACCTAAGCTGTCGGTCGCCTCCCATTAAAACTACTACTACGAGTACCTGTGCTTCTACGTACATGCATGTGCAACCCGATGCCCAACTTGTACTTGCTCTCTAGAGCCAGTAATGAAGTCACTGCGTGTGACATCTCAAGTTTGAGAAGTTACGCCCTCAAACTTCCCCTTTCTCTCCCCACGCTAGGTTGAATCGCACAGGCTTATAGGTATGAATGTAAACGACCGACAACTCTAGGAATAGATTATGGATGTTGATCCCACTCGGAGGATGTTGATACGTACATTCTCGATTCTTCCACCCTTTTCTTAAAGTGCAGCCTCCCTCTTTCTTCCCGCGTTCTGTGGTCGTGGGAGCGTTTAATTGGATAGTGCCTCGATCACGGATGCGTGCACCGAGAGTGGATTCTGAGAGGACGAGGCAAGGGAAAGAAGGGCTTTGGAGGGTTTCGTCAACCGCCCCGCTCTTCCCCAACTCACTCTCCTTCCGATGTAAATTTCGCGGGTAATCGGTTTTGGACATTACCGTCCGTCCCTCTTACGCGACGGGTCCTTGGAGAGAGGAATGGCAGAAGGGGATGATTCTTCTGCCTTTCCACTCGGTTTGCGCGTAGATCGTCCTCCTTTGCTATCCATCCGCCATCGTGAGTTGATTTCCACCATGCCCCTAATAACAGAGCTATGTGATATATAATAAGGTAATCTACCGGTTAAAGGCAGGTTTATGGATGGACACAACTATCAAATAAATAGCTTGCGACTCCAAACAAAACCCAATCCAACAACTTGCTCTACATCAGGTCCTTCTTCATCTCTGCGTGCTTCTTTCCTCCATTCATCCCGTCCAACATCCCTATCCTGTTTCTGCCCTTTCCTCGTTTGCCTAACATTCTCCCCTCTATTACTGTCTTCAACATCCCACTGCCGCTCAATACACCTTTCATCCATTTTTCCTGCCTGCATAGAATTTCTCCCAACAAACCCCTCTCCTCGCCCACCATCTCTAGTACTTCCTAATTTGTTCTCCTTTCGGTCCATTTCACCTTCTCCATTCTTCTCCACACCCACATTTCAAAAGCCTCCAATCTTAGTTTATCCTCCTGCTTCAGTGACCACGTTTCCGCGCCGTTTTGATGGTACGCTCCATATCAAAGTTTTTACGAGTCTTTCCTTACTCAACGTTCCTGTCATCATCTCCCTCTTCCTTGAGAAAGCCTCCTTACCTAGCGTAATTCTTCTTCTTACTTACTACGTTGGACGTGTTGATCCAAAAATTTTCCGAGATACGTAAACTGCCCCACCTTCTCTATTTTGCTTCTATCGACCAGGTCGATATGGATTATTGTAAGGAACTTCGTGTATGAACCGATCGTTTTCCATCCTCTCCAACCTGTCAGGTCTAGATATGTCGATAAACCGAGACGAGGTCGATCTTTGTTCGAAGAGAAAGATAATATGAAAAAAAATGAATCTAGCGTCCTCCCTTGACATTCCTCCTACCTTAATCATTATCTATTCTACATCTACTTAATTCCCCGCTAGCCGCCGCAAGGACGTGTGGCGGGGGGTGATAGGGCACCACCCGTAATTTAGAGAGAAAATTTATTCTTAGTGCGGTGGGGTATGTTATTAAGTGGCCAAGTCGTTGATGTTTAGAATCCAAGACTGCGTTTCCAGAGAAAAGAATTTTTCGTCGTCGACTAGTTTCGCTACACTGTAGCATCATCTGAACTCCAGACTGAAAACGCGAAGTCATTGATTATTTATTTGTGCTTTATAAATGGATTTCCACAAAGTATCGATCTCAGTCATCTCTCAAATCGTTAATATCGCTTTTAATTTAATGATTTACGGTAACCGATTCTAAGATCATGTTAACGAAATAATTTATTTTCTAACTCAATGAATACGTTGGAACCGCTTTCTAGATTGTTTGCAGTAAACATTGGAATGGTTAGGTGATGATAATTTTCATTTCAAGTGAAGTATCTCTCAAATCCGAGCCCACGAGTAATATATTTAGCATTGACGAAGCACTTAGGCATTAATCTTTATAAATTGGAAAAAGAGTTGTTTGATCGTCCGTTGCTGTAGTTTGCATTTTTTACTGTGGTCTTATTTTTATGAATATTTCAATCTTCCCTCATTCTTTTATCCGTATTCACCTTTCCTTTTCTGTGTCTCAAGGTAGTCGTTGTTTTTTGTGGTGACGTCGAAATGCTCCACATTAAAATAAACTGTTCACTAATGCTCGACGTCAAAGTCAATATTGACTATTCCTCCATTTTTCTGAAGCGATAAAGTTCTGTCAATAATGTATTGAGTTTTTTAATTAAACATTTTAAAGGGTTTACCAATGTTTAGAACTATAGCCTTAAGACCGAATATGGCACGTAGCGTGCACATTTTACAGTTATTTGAAACATAAAACTATGCAACCTGTAATTCTGCCAATATAAATCCGCCAAATCGGATCCAATAAATTCCCCGTGAAGATTGTTTGAAACTTGATGGAAATAAGAAATAATTTTTGAGCGCATATTTACCAAACAGTGGCGAAGGTCGACGATGTCGTCGAGCTTTTGCGGTGGCCTTTGCTAGCTTTTTAAGATCTTGAGAATTTTGCTCCACCAGAGCGCCGCGGTGGCGAAATCGCATTAAGTAACTTTTATGGCGCTTCTTGGTCCAAAACTCGCAGGAATGATACCACTTAATTCTTTATTATCCCGCCTGGTTCGAGGCCGACAATGGCGTCGGGCGCAACTTTGACCGCACTTTGTGGCACAGAGCTTTCATTACGTTAACACCTCATTCGCCCCCAGCTTCTTGTCATTACTAGGAATTGCTATCGCGCGCACACACCCACACACAGCAATCCCTCCTCTCGTTATCCGGATCTTTATATGTATTCCCCCTCCTCCCCATCTCTATACCCGTCCCCACTCCTGTCCCGGCTAATTCCACCCATCTCCTTCGTACCGCGAAAACCCCGCTCGGAAAAGGCAATCTAGCTGCCCGGGCGAATCTCAACCCCCTCCTTTCATCCCTTAGGACGTGGATCCACTTGATTAACAATCGCGAGGACGACGTTAATTGCTTGGAAATCAGAGGACGGGAGGGTCTGCTCTCTCCTAATTGGAAGTTGGGTGGGGGAGGGAGGGGTGGGATGTGGGGGAGGGGTGGTTTATATCTTTGAATGGTTCGATTCCGAGTCCCCTGCCCTACAATTCAAACCCTCTCCCCCCTCCCCCCGATTCTTATCCCCTAAATCCTTACCACTCCATCGGTCTTTAGCCCCTTGGCGCAATAAAGTCGAGTTGCTTCGTATCTGGGTTTTCCAGCGACAGGAAATACCGGGGGATAATGGCCGAGACCGAGAAAAATCAGGTAATATTACGGAAATTAAGAATTTTTTTAACAGACCTAAACACTTTTACGAATACATATAATATTTTTTTATGTAACGATCAGGAATGATACCACCGCCATTACAAGGAAAGGAGATTCTTACTGCTATACAGACACATATATATATGTAGTATAAACATACACAAGCACGTGTATATTTGTGTATATATGCATATATATATATATATATATATATATATATATATATATATATATGTAATTATACTCATTCTCATGGAACCAGATAGAAGGAAAACGGATAGGAACACATATAAAAGACGAACACAACAGAAGTGGGGATGGCGGAATCTAGCAGATCACATGTGCCAAAATATTTTCTTGACTAGGACTATTTATATATATATATTTCTATATATATATACACACATACACTCGTTTATATAATATGAAGCACTAGTGAAAAAAACACAGAGACCCAAAAAAGAAACAAAACCTACACTTTTTCGAATTTTCGGTGGTACAGGCCACCCTCTGGAGGAAGAGAAGGAAGGATCTTAGGAAAAGGTTATAACAGAAGGGGCTGGAGACTCTCGGTGGAAGGGGAAGATGGGGATAGGTTTGCGAAGGGAAGAGTTGGGAGGGGAATTTATAGAAGTGTGGGAATAATATAGAAGGTGGAGGGGGGATGAAACTATGGGAAGATGGGTGTAATTAATGTGTAATATACGTATGATATAATGCCTGGGTAATTCCAGGAATCCAGGAGCCAGATAAACGCCTGTTCCATTGGTTTGAGTTTGAGTGGAGGGTCAAAGGGCGGGAGGAATGCTAAAATAACTCAAAACAAAACACAATCGAGCTACCTACTGTACATCAGGTCCCTCTTCATCTCTGTGTACTTATTTCCTCCCTTCATCCCGTCCAACATCCCTATCCTGTTCCTGCCCTTTCCTCGCTTGCCCAACATTCTCCCCTCTATTACCCTCTTCAACATTCCACTATCGCTCAATATGCCTTTCATCCATTTTTCCTGCCTCCATAGGATTTCTCTCAAAAAACCCCTCTCCTCACCCACCATCTCCAGTACTTCCTCATTTGTTTTCCTTTCGGTCCATTTCACCTTCTCCATTCTTCTCCACACCCGCATTTCAAAAGCCTCCAATCTACGTCTATCCTCCAGCTTCAGTGACCACGTTTCCGCGCCGTACATAGCTACGCTCCATATCAGAGGAGTTTTTACGAGTCTTGTCTTAACCTCCCTACTCAACGTCCCCGTCATCAACACCCTCTTCCTTGAGAAAGCCTCCTTGCCTAGCGCAATTCTTCTCCTTACGTCCCTATTACTTTGACCGCGTTGGTCCAAAATACTTCCGAGATATGTAAACTGTTCTACCTGCTCCATTTTTTCCCCTCCTATTTTTTTGTTTAGCTTAGCCTTCTTCTTCCTGGAAAATTGCATAACCTTTGTTTTATTAATATTGATTCTCATCCCATATCTATCGCACGGAACCTCCAAATCACTCAGCAATACTTGCAACCCCTTGGCTGACTGAGCAACTAATGCTTGGTCATCAGCAAAACTAACCGATTTTACGAATTTGCCTCAGACTTTCGTTCCCACCTCCAATTCTTGCTGGAAGTATATATATATATATATATATATATATATATATATATATATATATATATATTCACTTTCTTGGAAAAGCCACGAACGTGCACAATAAAATTCACTAAATAGTCAGAGCAAACACAGAAACTAGAACATACCAAAGAGGGACTCACTAGTTCTCGAATTTTCGGTGGTGCAACCACCTTTCTCAAGAGGAAATAATATATATATATATATATATATATATATATATATATATATATATATATATATATATATAATCAATAGTAATCTCGTGCGTGCATGATGTTATTGCAGACGTAGACGATAACCAGATATCTAGTCGTCTCTTGAACGGCCATTGTACCCATATAACAAACAATCACAACGAATTATTTAGCCCAAAATATTCGTATTTTTGATAATTAAATAACTTTAAAATTCATTTTTGGACCTCGTGATACAGTGTGCGTCTTAGCGGAATCAGATTTAAATTAATAATGTTTTGTCTAATCGCGAAAAACGTCCTTTCATCCAAGAATGTTTTGGACTGCATAATATTCTTGTTAGTCACCGCTGCGAAAATAAATGGTAATAGGTGTCAGTGTCCTTCCATTCCGATGAACAGGCAGTGGAAACTTGACCAGTCAGCATTTAGAAGCCGGAAAAGAGGCATGAAATCGTTTTCCCCTCTAATCGTCGGCACTCTTGGCGCCAACGTGTCTTCCTCCGAACGCCTTAGTTGGAATCACTTCCGTCTCATGCTGCGACGAACACTTATGAAGACCTGAGCAACCGAGGGAAATGCCACGAAAGTTACTTCAGATGAGTCACCAGCTATTTTGCCCTGAGGTTTAACATTTGAAAAACCAATCCCAATAATTATACCATCTCTCATTCTTATGCCCATCAGCTGGTTATTCCGCTGTAGTTACCGGTGCATCGTTTCCCATAGTGCCTTTGAATTTGTCGAAGGGTCGCGTCGCATCCTTTGGCCGCGCCAAAGGATGCGGGTGGGGAATGCATATTGATTGCGACACTTGCCGAACCAGTGTGAGTTCTTTAAAACACCTTCCGTGTTAAAGTCGTGGTCCAACCTATTGATCTATCGCGTGGTATGTCGTGATATTTTATTCGTGGTAATCCATCATTGCATTTTGTTCGGCTCGTTAGTTATCGCTGGTAAAAACCGCTAGGCTGGGCAGTCAATCCAGGTTCGAATCGTAGCCAAGGTAAATGATTTGTACTTGAGGAAAATTTCTTGCATTTTTCTTTGGAATACTTCGACTTTAAGTGCAGGGATGAAACGAAAAATTTTCCCCTCAAGAAATTATTGTGTTTTTAGTGATATTTTCTATTGATCACGGTAGATATACCTAGGAACTGTACCATCTCTCTCTGGTTGTCCGTGAAAAACATATGTACAATATCGGTATTATGCTTAATAGCTCATTTAAGATTGAATAGCAAGTTCGCATTTTGGAAAATCCTAAGGCTCCATCTTCGTAGCGAACGAACCTCCAGCTCCGAAGAATAAGAATGGGGTTAACAGTGATTTGCCGTCGGCCTACGCGGATTGTCCCACCTCATGCAAATGGAAACTCGCCCGAGTACCTTAGCTGTGGCGACAGTAACATCTGTGGACGATGCAAGGCTGACGATATGGTGGCGCAAATGTCAATGGAGAGGTTCCGCATGTGGGCGCTTGTCGCGTCGGTGGCAGGGACCGGGGTGGTAAAATTTGAGAATTAAGAGGAAAGATTTTTTGCCGCCGGTAAAATACATACAAGTAAGTATATGACGGATAAATTCTTGTAAATATTAGAAGAGTCAATAATTAGAGCACGCGAACAGTTCTCTGCCATGACACATTTTTAAATGAAAGTACATTGAATTTGTTTTTCCTTAATTCGTTTTTGCAATTGCAACCATATTAAGTGTATTAAAAAATGGAAAGTAATGTTTTAATTGTATTATGAGAAAAACAAATGTTTTTTTCAACAGAATTTTGTTTGTAACGTACAACGCGTTTCAGTTCATCGAACCATCTTTAGGCACAAGGCAAGATTCAAAATGTGAATACATCATATATCACACCTGTTTGAGGAAGGGTGGGGGGGAAGAAAAGAGTGAGGAGTAAGGCAGACGGGGAGAGAGAGAGAGAGGAAATATGGAAAGCTCAAAGAAACAGGGAAGCTAAAGAAATGGAGAGGGAAAAAGAGGGGGGGGAAGATGAGGACTTGTGGTCATTAATGAGAGGACGTTAGCTGGTAGGAAGGAGGAAAACATACGGAAGGGTTAGGCGGAAGGAGAACATAGAATGGAAGGAGAGGCAAGTTGAGGGATGAGGTATAAGTAATTCTTAGAAGGACATTATCGGGGAGGGGTTGTTCGACACATACTAAGAGTGGAGGGTAAAGGGTGGTTGGATGGGAAAATACGCGAAGGGTGGAGTCAATAGGAGAGAGGGAGGAGTTTAACTTTTTGCTGTGTAAACGGGATTCTGAGGAGAGGAGAGTGGTTTACAAAAATATTGTCAGTTAAAAGAACGTTCACATTTAATTTTACGTTTTCAAGTTGCTCTAAAATATCAAGTCTTTTGTCCTTGTTTTCGTGGCGTAGAATTTCCACATTTTTCCAATTTTCCCTTGTTTTCGTAGTGTGGAATCTCAGGATTAAATTTACAAGAGTAAATATTTCATAGTATATGGTGAGTTTAGTTTATTAATAATTAAAAATAGGCAGTTGGGTCAAGTATAATGGATAAAAGAGTGATCATATTTCTAAATGTCTAGCAAAACGAAGAAAGCGACACAATTTCACGTGTCCATGAATCACAGGATTTTTACTACGTATATTCCTCGTCATTATAACACTTTTGTAACTCGAGTAATGACGAGGAAAGACTCGGGTCTATTTTGAATAGAGCCACACACCTGCGATGATCGAGAAGCGATGGGAACACTGAAATGTTCGTTGCACAGATCAACGCAGGAGCATAATTGGGAAGGTAATTGTGAGCCGCGTCTGGACTTACTTGACATCGATAAGTTTTCATGAATTTCTATTTAATCTGCTTAAGCCAGCAACAGCATGACAGCAAAGGTCTGTTCATTTTCCGCCAGGGAAGATCCCGAAAGAAATAAAGAGTGTGGATGACTTGAGGATTTACAGGGGCACTCCCATCGATAAACTCGTATACCGGTTTCATTTAAAATAAAACGGGGAAAAAGCGCCGGGATATTCTTTGATGGACTTCTCTAAGAACTCCGCAACAAAGATCCATGAACGCTGGAGATATCAAACGCAAAGACGGATTTGGTAATCCCATTTATGTCGCCTTTTGTATAGTTCTTCGAGTATAAACTTACACTGTGGTCTGGGATGTTTATGTCTCCCCTGGAAATGAAGGACACTTCCTCAGCTCCCTCCTCTACTTCACTCGACAATCAATCCTTCATTCCCTCGCCCCCCCCCCCTCCCAACACTATCCCTGCTTCCCCCTTGGGCGCTCGGAGCAAGTTCCGAAAGCCTCTTGGTCGAAGACCGCAACCCCCTTTGAAAGCCTTCTTCCCCCCTTCCACCTTTTAAATCCTACCCAACCATAAAAACCACCCCAAGAAGTTACTTCGGCGTCGCGTAATACGTCTCTCGCCCAAAACCCGCCCCCGTTGGCGCCCGAACTCTGTCGAACACACTCCCCCCTTCATGCCGCAGTAAACCCCTTTTACGCCCCCGCTCTCCGTAGAATATGGGAGGGATTCAGGAAGGGTTTCTTGTCACGGCGTCGGAGGGTCGTTGCCTGCTTTTAATGACTCTTCCCGCGTCTGTTTTTAAGGAGAGGGGGTTGGGGGTGGCGTAAGAACTTAGGGTGCTAGTGGCACTGGGAACGGTTGGTTGAAGGTGGTTGTCAAAAAAATATCCATCTTTGCTTCTATCCTAGTATTGTATATGTTTTTATGTGTTGGTATGTATATATAAAAACAAACACACCCATACATAAATACACAGCATATATGTATATATATATATATATACATATATGCTGTGTATTTATGTATGGGTGTGTTTGTTTTTATATATACACACATTCAAATACGAAGTCCCGCCATACGGCGCACAAATATTCATTCAAACATAGAAATAGGTATAAGGAAAGGGGATAGGAAAACACATAAAAGGCGAACACAGGACATGTGGGGAAGGCGGTTTTTGAGCAGATCACGATATATATATATATATATATATATATATATATATATATATATATATATATATAAATAATAAATATATAATAATAAATAATAATAATAAATATATAATATTATATATTATAATATTATATATAATAATATATATATATATATATATATAAGTGATGGTGTCACGTTAAAAACACTATTGAGGAAGGCAACGGGAAACCACCTCAATTAGCATTCCCAAGAAAATATGATGGACGCAAAACAGAAATTGAGTCCTGGCAACTGCGGGACTCGGCCCAAGGGGCCGTGTGTCGTGCCCGGCAGCGGGGGAGGCAAGGCTTCCGCGGTCGTCATCCCACGAAATCCTTGCGGGGGAGAAATAACAGCAGCAGGACAGAAGATGCAGAAGAAGACGAAAGTAGTTAGAATAGGAACCTGGAACGTCAGGACAATGTTGAGGAGAGGCAAATTAGAAAATATTAAGCGAGAGATGGAAAGAGGTAACATAGATGTTTTAGGCCTCTGCGAGGTGAGATGGAAGGATAGCGGGGATTACTGGAGTGACAATTATAGAGTAATATACAGCGGCGGGGACGAGAGCCAACGAGGGGTTGCCGTAATTTTAAATAAAGGGGTAGGAAGAAGCGTAGTCAACATAGAGCAAGCGACAGATAGAATTTTACTCGTAGAGATTAAAGCAGAGCCGACGAACTTGGTCATTATTCAGGTATACATGCCACCGAGCAACCACAAGGAGGAAGAAGTCGATAGGATGTATGATGAGTTAGAGGATATCATCGCGAGTGTTCCTGCAGGGAAACATTTGATAGTGATGGGGGATTGGAATGCGACGGTAGGCGAAGGAAGAGATGGTGGTGAGGTGGGGGACTATGGGTTAGGCACGAGGAATGAACGCGGGGAGAAAGCAATTGAATTCTGCAGGAGACAGGGGTTAGTCATCACTAACACATGGTTTAGACACCACAAAAGGCGTAGGTATACATGGAAAATGCCAGGTGACTCAGAAAGGTATCAGTTAGATTATATTATGGTTAGGCACAGGTTTAGGAACAGTGTGATAAATTCGCACAGTTTCCCAGGAGCGGATGCGGACTCTGACCACAATTTAGTTGTTATGAAATGTAATGTTCGTTTCAAGAAGATAAGGCAAGGGCGGCGGGCTAAAAAATGGAATTTAGAAGCAGTAAATGAATTAACGAGGAAGGAGTATCAGGAGGCTGTAGAGAAAATGATGGATGACGGTAAAGAACTGAGTACTATCGAAGAAAAATGGGAATGTATCAAGAAAGGGATATTGGAAGCCGCTAAAGACACTATAGGAACCGTTAACGGGAAAAGGATAAGGAAACCATGGGTAACGGATGAGATGATTGCAAAGATGGATGAGAGAAGAAGATGGAAAAATGTAAACACAGAGTTAGGCAAAATGAAGTACAAAGAGTTAAACAATAAATTGAGAAGGGCCACAAATAAAGCAAAAGAAGAATGGTGGAAAACGCAATGCGAGGATATGGAAAGTTTACAGAAGAAGGGTGAAATTGGTGCTCTATACAGCAAGGTTAAGTTATTATCGGGAAGTAAGAAGGCAAGATGTGTGCTAACAGTTAAAGATAAATGGGGTAAGATAATAGTTGAACCAGGAAAAATCCAAGAGAGATGGAAGGAATATATAGAAACACTGTATGGTAAAGAACTTAGGCCGACAAGGTTAGACATAGAAAAGGAACATGACGTAGAAGAAGATAGCTTGGGTCCAGGCATACTCGACGATGAAATAGAAAGGGCATTAAAGGAGATGAAAGCAAATAAGGCTGTGGGGCTGGACAATATTCCTGTAGAAATGTTGAAATGGTTAGGGAAAGGTGGGAAGAAGGCCATATATGGACTGATTCGTAGTATCTATGAGGAAGGAATCTGGCCGGAAGATTTTGTGAGATCGGTGTTAGTTCCTATTCCAAAAAAGGCAAAGGCTTCGTCATGTGAGGATTACAGAACAATAAGTTTGATATCGCACGCAGCTAAAGTTATTCTCAGGATCATCAACAAAAGGATAGAGAGTAAGGCAAATGATTACTTAGGGGATGATCAGTTTGGGTTCAGGAAAGGAAGAGGTACGCGTGATGCCATTGCAGTAATGAGATCACTAGTCGAGAGGAATATAGAATACAACCAGGACGTTTTTGCCTGTTTTGTAGATTTCGAAAAAGCGTTTGATAGAGTGAATTGGGAAAAATTAATGCGTGTATTGCAGAAAATAGGAATGGATTGGAGGGACAGGAGACTGATCCGCAACCTGTACATGTCTCAGACTGCTCAGGTGCGAGTGGGGAACGGAGAGTCCGGATGGGCAGTGTTAGGAAGAGGTGTAAGGCAGGGTTGCCCATTGTCACCGGTACTGTTCAACGTATATGTAGAGGAAATGATTAAAGAGGCATGGGAAGAACTGGAGGTAGGAATGAAAGTCGGAGGGGAATTCGTAAAATCGGTTAGGTTTGCTGATGACCAAGCATTAGTTGCTCAGTCAGCCAAGGGGTTGCAAGCATTGTTGAGTGAATTGGAGGTTCAGTGCGATAAATATGGGATGAGAATAAATATTAATAAAACAAAGGTTATGCGATTTTCCAGAAAGAAAAAGGCTAAGCTAAATATTAAAATAGGCGGGGAAAAAATAGAGCAGGTAGAACAGTTTACATATCTCGGAAGTGTTTTGGACCAACACGGTCAAAGTGGTAGGGACGTAAGGAGAAGAATTGCGCTAGGCAAGGAGGCTTTCTCAAGGAGGAGGGAGTTGATGACCGGGACGTTGAGTAGGGATGTTAAGACAAGACTCGTAAAAACTCTGATATGGAGCGTAGCTATGTACGGCGCGGAAACGTGGTCGCTGAAGCAGGAGGATAGACGTAGATTGGAGGCTTTTGAAATGTGGGTGTGGAGAAGAATGGAAAAGGTGAAATGGACCGAAAGGAAAACAAATGAGGAAGTACTAGAAATGGTGGGGGAGGAGAGGGGTTTGTTGAGAGAAATCCTATGGAGGCAGGAAAAATGGATGAAGGGCGTATTGAGCGGTAGTGGAATGTTGAAGAGGGTAATAGAGGGAAGAATGTTGGGCAAGCGAGGTAAGGGTAGGAACAGGATAGGGATGTTGGACGAGATGAAGGGAGGAAAGAAGTACACCGAGATGAAGAGGGACCTGATATGGATTAGTTTGCTAGGTGGGGAGTCACAAAATGTTTATTTGATAGTTGGGTCCATCCAAAAACCTACCTTAACCGGTAGATTACCTAAAAAAAAAATATATATATATATATATATATATATAAATCCAATTGAGGCAGGAAAAATGGATGAAAGACTAATTGAGAGGCAGTGGGATGTTGAAGAGGGTAATAGAGGGGAGAATGTTACACAAACGAAGTAAGGGCAGGAAAAGGATAGGGATATTGGACGGGATGAAGGGAGGAAATAAGTACACAGAGATGAAGAGAGACCTGATGTAGAGTAGGTTGCTGGATTGGGGAGTTACAAAGTATTTATTTGATAGTTGTGTCCATCCAAAAACCTACCTTAACCGGTAGATTACCTACTAATATATATTCATATATATATATCTATATATATATGTATATTTATATATATATATATATATATATATATATATATATATATATATATATATATATATATATATATATATATATATATATATATATATATATAAAGAACTTAGGCCGACAAGGTTAGACATAGAAAAGGAACATGACGTAGAAGAAGATAGCTTGGGTCCAGGCATACTCGACGATGAAATAGAAAGGGCATTAAAGGAGATGAAAGCAAATAAGGCTGTGGGGCTGGACAATATTCCTGTAGAAATGTTGAAATGGTTAGGGAAAGGTGGGAAGAAGGCCATATATGGACTGATTCGTAGTATCTATGAGGAAGGAATCTGGCCGGAAGATTTTGTGAGATCGGTGTTAGTTCCTATTCCAAAAAAGGCAAAGGCTTCGTCATGTGAGGATTACAGAACAATAAGTTTGATATCGCACGCAGCTAAAGTTATTCTCAGGATCATCAACAAAAGGATAGAGAGTAAGGCAAATGATTACTTAGGGGATGATCAGTTTGGGTTCAGGAAAGGAAGAGGTACGCGTGATGCCATTGCAGTAATGAGATCACTAGTCGAGAGGAATATAGAATACAACCAGGACGTTTTTGCCTGTTTTGTAGATTTCGAAAAAGCGTTTGATAGAGTGAATTGGGAAAAATTAATGCGTGTATTGCAGAAAATAGGAATGGATTGGAGGGACAGGAGACTGATCCGCAACCTGTACATGTCTCAGACTGCTCAGGTGCTAGTGGGGAACGGAGAGTCCGGATGGGCAGTGTTAGGAAGAGGTGTAAGGCAGGGTTGCCCATTGTCACCGGTACTGTTCAACGTATATGTAGAGGAAATGATTAAAGAGGCATGGGAAGAACTGGAGGTAGGAATGAAAGTCGGAGGGGAATTCGTAAAATCGGTTAGGTTTGCTGATGACCAAGCATTAGTTGCTCAGTCAGCCAAGGGGTTGCAAGCATTGTTGAGTGAATTGGAGGTTCAGTGCGATAAATATGGGATGAGAATAAATATTAATAAAACAAAGGTTATGCGATTTTCCAGAAAGAAAAAGGCTAAGCTAAATATTAAAATAGGCGGGGAAAAAATAGAGCAGGTAGAACAGTTTACATATCTCGGAAGTGTTTTGGACCAACACGGTCAAAGTGGTAGGGACGTAAGGAGAAGAATTGCGCTAGGCAAGGAGGCTTTCTCAAGGAGGAGGGAGTTGATGACCGGGACGTTGAGTAGGGATGTTAAGACAAGACTCGTAAAAACTCTGATATGGAGCGTAGCTATGTACGGCGCGGAAACGTGGTCGCTGAAGCAGGAGGATAGACGTAGATTGGAGGCTTTTGAAATGTGGGTGTGGAGAAGAATGGAAAAGGTGAAATGGACCGAAAGGAAAACAAATGAGGAAGTACTAGAAATGGTGGGGGAGGAGAGGGGTTTGTTGAGAGAAATCCTATGGAGGCAGGAAAAATGGATGAAGGGCGTATTGAGCGGTAGTGGAATGTTGAAGAGGGTAATAGAGGGAAGAATGTTGGGCAAGCGAGGTAAGGGTAGGAACAGGATAGGGATGTTGGACGAGATGAAGGGAGGAAAGAAGTACACCGAGATGAAGAGGGACCTGATATAGATTAGTTTGCTAGGTGGGGAGTCACAAAATGTTTATTTGATAGTTGGGTCCATCCAAAAACCTACCTTAACCGGTAGATTACCTAAAAAAAAAAAAAAAAATATATATATATATATATATATATATATATATATATATATATATATATATATATATATATATATATATATATATATATATATACATACTATACATTCAAACACGAAATCCCGCCATACGGCGAACAAATAGGTCTATTAAAAAAATACAAATAACTTAAGTAAAAGTCTCACTTATGTGAATAATAATGCATATGAAGTTGGCACTAGCGGACAAAGACAAGCACACAGAAACACACAAACAAGAATGGAAACTCACTAGGTATCGAATTTTCGGTGGTCCAAGCCAACTTTCTTAAGGGATAGAAGGAAAGAACTCACTCGTGAGTGCTTCTACATCATCGATATATAAATAAATATATATATCTCGATGATGTAGAAGTACTCACGAGAGCAATATAATATTTATCAAGAAGGACCTTCTCTCCCTTGAGAAAGGTGATTTGACCACCGAAAATTCGGAAGCGTGTGAAGTTAACAGTTTCAGGCTTAACTATGTGGAATTCCTTATTTTTTACCCTCACCGGAAACGTGCGAGTTTTGTATTTTTTTGTACCTCTGGTATTATATATATGTTTATATTTTTATGTATATTTTATGTATAAATATATGTATATATATATAATACCTGTGGTGATATATATGAAAGGCGTATTGAGCAGTAGGGGAATGTTAAAGACGGTAATGGAGGGGAGAATGTTAGGCAAACGAGTTAAGGGCAGGAACAGGATAGGGATGTTGGATGGGATATATATGTATAAACATGTGTGTGTATGTATAGAAACACAAACTTATGTAACTTATTTGTAATAAAATTTGTACGCATATGGCGTGATTACCATGTATCAAGCTACAAAGGATCTAGTTAGGAATTTAAGGAGGGAGAAAGGTGGCAATAATTAGGATAAACGCTAGCCGTCTTAGAGAGGCAGGCGGAAAGGTTAATTCTGCCAACCTGATATATAGGTATCTTAAATCAGGATTAGAAGCGTGGGACCTTCGATTGACCGCTTGACATGATGATCATTGGAATTAATTTCAAAGTGATACGTGAAGCGACACTATTGCGCTCTAAATTGCCTAAACTTGACACTCGGTACTTGGGAAATATCGAGTGTTCGAGACATATGAATGCATCTTTTACTCAACGCCATTCGAATGTTTAAAATATCAAATTCCGATTTGCAGAGGAATCTTTAAGAGTCATTCGTTTTCCTCCTGAAGAAGGTGATGTCGGCGCCGGGCCCGCGCAAGCGCCGTCCTCCGGCAACCCTCCGTGTCCTGGAGTTGGGGCATAAGAGGGAATGGAGGCCTTTAGGGAGTCTCGTCTCCTCCTCTCGCACGAGGAGGATGGACCAAGGGGCGCTTTCTTCACGCTCCCCTCTCCACCGCTTCTTCACTTTCGCGAGCCGGGGTGAGGAGGGGTGGCCTTCCTTGTATTTGACTTCGGCGTCTCTCCCAGGGAATTGCCTGAAGGGGATGAACGATCGCCCGCTTTAACCCCTCCTCCTCCCCTATCGTAGGCCCACCGCTGAGTGGGGGGGAGGGGCCGTGGATGGTAAACACGCACACGGAAACACAAGCGGGGGTGGCCGCGCCAGAGGATGCGGGTGGGGAATGCATATTGATTGCGAAACTTGCCGAACCAGTGTGAGTTCTTTAAAAGGGGTATGCGGTTCCGCCCCAAGGCGGGAGGTTATGGTTCCTTTGCCCCCCCCCCCCAAGTAGTTTGAGGGGAGTTTACTTTCACACCTCCTTCCCACCTCCTTCCCACCCGAGTATCATACACCTCTCCCTCCCCTCTACTGGCCCGGTCTAGTTCACCCCTGTCGTTTTACCCGACTCTCTCCACCGGCAAAACTACAAAAGACATTTACGTAACTAATGCGTATGCTTAATTAACGATTTGAAAATCGGGAAGGACATTGCATATTGTTTTGGCAAACTAAACTGGCTATTTCTGGATGCTCGCAGGAAACTCCACATGCTGTCCTTGCTCCATCAAATACTAAATTATGAAACCCATCAGTATTTTGCCAATTACTTCAATAACCTTGATGGAATAAACAAAACTAAATATCAGAGGTAATCATAAACTATTTACCCCTCATCACAGAAAAACTACATACAACCAGTCACTTGCAGTCACAGCATGTAGTCAGTGGAATGAGCTATCATCCGTTATAACTAACATAACATTCAAGCGTACACTTCATAATTCACCAATTTCCATGCAAACCAACCAGTAAAAATACAGCTGTAAATAGGCTTCGGGATCCTTCCTTTTTATTTCGCTGGAGCATCATACCTTAGTCCGAAGATAGTGTATGTATTGATTTCATTGCTATTTGTGTGCATTTCTGCAATGTATCTGTGAGTTTAATCATGCAAATGTATGACGTGGGGTTAGGTGACAGAATAGACTCCTTAGTCTCAATCTCGCCGCAAAATAAGTACGGCTAGATATCTGTATACAGGTATCCATCCACAAGTGCGGGATGGCGAGGTCCCCCTTCCCCCCTTTCCTAATCCTCCCGACGTGATCGTTGTTCAACGAGGCATGGCGACGATCAGCGTTAGTCAATTGGAAGCTTTTGAAACATCTCAGACACGCGACCAAGTTTAACAACTATACGATTTGATAAAAAAGGGAGGAAGTTGCTTGCGGAAATCCGAAGAAGACAGGAAATAAGGCTGAGGGAAATGTTACCTGATGGTGTGGGATGTTAATATTGCCTCGATAGACAGCCTTACCTGCATCCCAATCCACAGCTATTACATTCCCAAACCCGTTCCATTTATTAATATACGGATATTATTAAATAATTTAACCAGGAAGAAAATAGGCTTTTTGGATGGGATGAAGGCAGGTTGGAAGTCCGAACCACAGAATAGGAATATGATGTAAACCAGGCATAGTTAAGGTACACTGGGTGTGTATTAAACAGAAAGTAATTATTAAGAGGACCGACAAAACTTTTCTCTGTAGGCAGATTTCCTTATAATTGTTTGAAGGCGCTTGAGATGTTGGCGAGGAGAAAAATGGAAAAGCACGTGAAGGGCATGACTTGAAGCAGGAGAAGAGATTTTGAACGAAGTGTATAGGACGAAATTGGGAAAAGTAAAGTGGAAATAAAATTAGGATTCAAGGCAATTAAAGAGATGGGAGTGTCGACGGATAGGGTGCTCATTCAAGATGAAAAAAATGGATTAGTAAAAAAAACCGATTTCGGTCGTTGTTGTGCATTGCTCTGAAACTTGGTCGTGAGGACGAGAGGATGAGTTCAGATCAGAGACTTCTGTGCCTTTGGTGTGGAGAGGGACAGACAAAATAAGGGGGTCCAAAAAAATCTACCTTGTACGGTAGACTAATGCAAATTAGCTTCTCTCTTCATCTGTTTTCCATTTTCTTCCGCCATTTAGTTAGTAGCCAGAGAAAGCAATGTCAAAAAATTTTTCTGGCCCCTTTTAGTTTCTTGTACCGACGCAGCCTCCTCTTGGTTTTTCCCTCTCCGTCAGATTGGTTTATTCAAGCGTAAAATGACATCACATGTCTCCCATTATGAAGCCATACCTCGTGGCAGTGATAAGGGGGAGAATCCTTGCTAAAAAGTACGTTTCTTTCGGATGACTACGTTTTAATGAATCCGATTCTCCATTTCCACAATTTGCGGAGCCAGTCGCCGACGAAGGACGATGCTGAAGGGTTCTCCCAACTCACTACACTGGATAAGAATGGGTAATTTCCCTAATTACCGCTTCACAAAAGTACGTTTGCATTCATAATAACTATTAGTCATCCTAAGTTCTTATGTTGGGAAAACTTTTTCAGACAAAATAGTTTGCATTCGTTTTGAACTAAAAATACGAGAGAATAGAGAAAATCGCTCATTTTAAGGGTTCGCGGAATAAATTCTTCAATTGAATTTTCTAATTTTATATTTTTAAGAAGTTAATAATTACTTAATGTGAACAAAAAATATCTTTAATCATGTGCATACCACTTTATTCATGCATGCAGACAAACCAGGGTGTAAAGTTTATAATTCCAACAGCACATCGTTCGTACAAGCTACGTTGCAGTGGCTACATTAGAGAATGAACACGCAAATCGTCTGTCGTTTGTTCATCCATCTTCACCGAAATACCGCGAAAGGTTTGTCGTCGTTGCTCTCTTGTTTCCTCCCGTAGCCATGGGGGTTGATACTTTCGTGACGCACGCGGCTGCCGCAGCGCAATACGCGCGAGGCATGGGATTGAATCTTGATTGCGATTGTTTTGAGTGGGGGATTGACGAGGGAGAGCGTGATTGCCGCCGCCGCCTCCACCCTTTCTTTCCTGCGTTTCGACATTGCCGCCTCGGACGTGTCGCTGATGGGACAACCTGCGGCGAACGCGACCCGCGAGGTTTGCCTCATGTCCGGAGAGGGGGTGACCTCGCGGCTCGACCTTTTGCCCGCTGCTCTACGTTTCGGCCACGGCTGTTTTCTACTTGTGGGCACGCGGCATTTTTTCCTTCATGACGAATCGTAGTAATTGCTGGTGTCAGAATAAATTTCCGTCACGCGCTTTTGTGGCGACTTAACAGTCAGTGCGGAGATGAGGCCCACCACTCCATCTATGTATCATTTCGTGGCAGTC